>VZSC01002980.1:114081-202955 GCA_013398225.1 Steatornis caripensis
CCGCCTCGGCCTGCCGGCGGGGCCGGTCCCGTCAGCGCCGGGGCCCTCGGTGCCGCCGCGGCTCGTAGCGCCAGGCCCCGGAGCGCCTTTGTGTGAGGGAGCGGGGGCGGTGTGCTCGGCGGCCGGGTCTCGGTGGTGGGCCTGGGTAGGGAGCCCCGGCCCAGGCAGCGGTGTGAGGAGAGGAGGGCGCCTGCGGAGAGCCCGCGTGGTGCCCGGCGGGAAAGGGCGCCTGGAGGGGAGGGTGCCGGCTGTCGGCGGGGCTTCAGGGGGAGCAGGGAGCCGCAGGAGGCCAGGGCCGGGTGTGGGTCCCTCCTGGGTGACAAGTTACCGGCCTTGCGAGCGGAGCTGCGGGCGGGAGCTGAGCAGGTTAGGGTGCTGGGGGGCTCGTCCCTGCCAGCAAGCTGCTGAGGTTGCAGGAGGGCCCGGCGTCGGTGCCAGCAGTGTGGTGAAAGATGGCCTAAGCGCCTTGGGGCTTGCCAGAAGGGAATTTGTCGGTTAAAGTATACGTTAAATAGTTCTGCAAAAGTCATGGTTTCGGCCTGGCAATGCAGGACACTGAAACTAAAAACTAAAAAACCAACAAACAAGGGAACGCTGCGGCTCTGTTGCCTTTGGGTTTTAACTAGAAGGCGCGTGGAGAAGAGTTTCTTAATTGGCTGTGCCTTGGTGGAAATGCAGGGTTTTCATGAGTGTGGTGTGTTGCAATGACGTTTTTGCCTCCTGAGAGGACAGAGCTTCTTCCCCTCAAGTTTTCTTCTGTTTCCCGTCTTGAGTGATGTTGTACCACAGCAGCCTCTTCTCAATGGTGAGTGAAGGCTTTGCTGCCGTGTCTGTAAGATACAGTGACGCCCAGAGAAGCGAGTCAAACAGTTCTGCTGCTTCTTTCCAGAGCGCTTGCTGAAGCGCTAAGCTTGTTTTCTGCCGGTCTGCTAAGGTAGATGTTCCCTCAGCTTCGTGGGGAATAAAAGCTGTATGATAGCAGACACAACTTTAAAGTTGTCTGTAAACATGTTTTATTTGCTGTTTGCAAGTATACTTATGGCTTCTAAGTTATTTATCTGTTGATGCTGTAACAAATACCTATTTTTCACTGTGAAAGTTAGCTAATATCAGTCATATCTGATGATTATAAAGCATTTCTAGTTCAGCCAGTCGTGTTAACTTACTGAATTTCATCTTCTCGCTCCTTAACCATCCACATGCTGCTTGTGCAGCTGCAACTTCTTGGGTTAGCGGTGGGCTGGAGCACTAATTGGTTCTCTGTTTGCATTTCCTATTGTTTTTCTCCAGTAGACCTGTTCTTAATAACCAGTCTCCAGCTTGAGTCGGTGGTGGTGTAATGGACAAAAGAATTACTCAGTGTTTATTAATCTTTAAGGTTAGATCAGAGCAATTCTTTGGTTTTGGGGGCCGTGTTAAAACAAAAAGAAAACTTTTGGACCTAGAAATTTGCCACTACGGATTAGTTTTGGAAGTCTAGCCTTGGGAAAGAAGTCCTGAATTTGTTTTAAGATAGGTGCACAGGGTCTTTACACAGTGCACGGAAAGACTTTGGCAGTAACGTGGTGTGTAAAACAGGCAGCATAGCATATTCAGTAGGGAAATGGCCAAATTCAGCACCTTCAAAAAAAAAGTCCGCACTAACAGACACCAAGTACAGTGGCATAGCAGAATTTCAGGCATGACAGAAAGTGCCTTTGTCTACCTGCTCTTGTCATGCTGGGGTTCCCATCTTTCTGATGAAGGAGCCTTGACTGTGACTGCTGCCAGCATCTCGCGAGAGGGATGTTGCCCGTATATTTACTCTCCTTATTTTGGGACAGTGGGAAAGAAATTGGAGCAAAATTATTCAGGTCAAAGTTATATAGGTCCTTATATTCGAAGGAAGAAGAGGTGTTGCATTGTTGTAATAAAAAAAGGGTAAAATAAGTAAGAACAAAGCTTTAAAATAAATCTGTTATGTGGTAGGTATCTGAGGTCTCTTGTTTCTGGAGCTTGGATCTGGAGAAGTTTATTTCCCTTTCTCACATTGGGAGCATGACTCCTAATGTGAGGCTATCAGCTGGCTGATGCTTGTTATGTTTTCCTTTTAATTCTCTGGATAAAATCTAAGCAGAACGAGGAGGTTTTGCATTTCTGAGTGGCGAGAGGCTTAGTAATGTGAAGGCAAAAAGATACAGTTTTTTCAATTTTTTGTTTGTTTTCATGAATTATTTTATGCAAGTGTTGCTGTAATTCGCTACGGATTTGAAAGGAATGCTGCTCAGAACTCCTTGCTAATGTTCAGTAATAATTGTTATTGCATGCTTACCCAGCAGATGTTAGCGATGCACTGCTGTGATCAGCCGTAGTGCTTTGGTGGGTGGTGTTGCCTTGATCCAGTGAGCTGATTGAGTGGTTATTTCATCTGCCTGTTGTGGGAGCGGAACTGGGTGTGAGCTGAGCTGTAACAGTCCTCCATATGTCCCCCATTGCTGTAAGTAATCCAGTAATTCTTCCTGTATAATTGAACGTTTACATGCTTTTGTTTTTATTTGCAACGCTGCACCATGACGACCACCTCAGCAGACAGCTCTGGTAACTATGAAAAGCGGCGGACGGAACTGAGCCAGAGTTGCTGTAGCTCTGGTTTGAACTATTTGGAAGATACCTCTGAGCCTTCAGCAAGGAGGAAGAAGCCTGCTGGCAGTGAGAGAGCAAACCACCTGAATTGTCTTGTTCCACAGAGGATTTAGTGGTGCGCTGTCAGATACGTTGGAAGGCATGTCACGGTTGACGGGCCAAAATCATGCAGGTATGCAGAGCTTGAGGCCTGTCTTTCACAGCTTTAAATCAGTGCAGGGAGACTTGAATGAGCAAAAATAAGAATGTAAAAATTGTGTGGAGTGTTCTTGCTGTGCAAAGGCATGGAACCTCAGTACGCTGACTAGGCCTGTGTTTTGCCCTCTCAGGATCTGCCGACAGCTCCATGCAGAAGGGTGTGATTTGGCTGTGGAAACCCTTCCTTGTGATCCTGAAATTCTGTTGGCATGTTTAAAAATATTCTGCAGGATATCTTGACTGAGTTACCATGTATGGAAAGTAGCTGGGCCATAAAATAATCTTTCCGAAGGCACAGGGAAAGTTCCAGGACTTGAAATACTTAAGAGATGGTACCCTAAAGCTGCATCAGATGAGTGATAAAGAAGCGGGCAGCAGGGTGTAAGCTAACTGCCTAAATGTCTTGTTAGGTTTTCTTCTGCTCTGTTGGGTTCTCTGTCATCCTTCTACATTCTCCTTTTCTCCAGGTGTGGTCTGGTAAGTATTGTGAGTACTCGAAGAGATGAATATTTTTTAAAATCTCTTTTTAATTTTGGAACTTGTCAGCGTGTAGAAACATAGCTTTAAAGATTAGCTACAACGCTTTCAATATATTTTAAGAAGTAATGTACGCTTAAGATAGATTTTAATGTCTATTAGCTGTTACTCTTGTAATCTGATTGTACTCAGTTCAGCTCGATCAGCTGGCATATACCAATATATAATTAACGCTTGTCTGTACTGTAAAATTGGCAAGCTGTTTCTTTTCCTACTATAGGCCAGTCCAGTAGAGACGTTCCTGCTGTCCCTCATCCATCCAACATTTTACTGTGGGTTGGGTTTGGGTTTTTTCCACTCTGCAGTAATAACCAGCACCATTGTCATTAGGAATTTAAAATACCGTTTAGGCATGAAATCCCAGCAATGCAGGGTGAAATTTGTAGTCAGATATACACACGTGCCTGTAAACCCTGTTTATTGTAGCACAGAATATAACATTAGATATCAGTGCTTCAAAAATCTGAATAAAGAGGTGATCATTGCCTTGCTGTCAGTTCATGCTAGATTGGTGTAATTGAGCAGCGTCTAATAGATTTAACAGTTTTGCTTAAAACTTTTTGTTTTTACAAATGATAGCTTTTATTAAACATTTTTTTCTGGAGGTATAACAAGCTTTTAAAAATTATTCCATGTCTAACCATTGAAATCCTTATGGCTAGCATCAAGGAGTACATGCTAGGAGGAGTCCTTGCTGTATGTGTAGAGGTGTTTTTAATAAGTGTTACCACTTTTTATCTTTACAAGGTTAATATTTCATAAAATTATGGAGTCTTCTGAATACTACCAGTTAAATGAGAAACTAGGGAATAATTAATTGAAAAATATTTTGGGAACTGGATATGCTGCGGTATGTGTCTTACTGAGACTGGCATATATAAATAACAAAAACTATAGAAAACCTGCCATGCTCGTGTCCTTGTAGGGACACGTTATTTCCTTGTATAAACCATCTGAATTAGCTATTAGTAGCCTGAAAACAACGTAGAGAAGTTGGGTGCTTCCTGAGTGTGCTCGGTATTTGGAACTGGGACTACGCTGTATGCATCTCGCTGTCAGTGGCAGTGACTTTTCAGATCTGTTCAGTCCTTTGTCCTTTCCCAGCTATTTGCTTTCCCATCTTTGCCACTTCCTCAGTTTCTGCAGAACTGGAGTTGTGCTGGAACAAGCTGGAGAACAGGGAGCTGATCCATATTTTTTTACTTCCCCTGCCCCCCATTATTTTTTGCTTGGATCAATACCACGCGACAGTTCACCTGAGCTCCCAAGAGTACTTGTGCTGTTGCAAATGAAAAGCCTGTGCAGGGCTGAAAATGAGTGGTGGAGCTGAAAGAGAGAGGAGGTAGACGAGTTGAAGTTAGCATTACAGATGAAATTGAATGTGTCAACAAGCTCTAAGCAGTAGTCTCTGTTTTTCTCAGTGTATCCTATAATGTCTTTCAGTGGGGTGATTAGAAACGAGCAGTATGAGATACATTGTGGGACAGAAGCTTGCTCAGCATTTCACCCTGAAATCACTGATACCATCTGTCTAATCCTATGGCTTGGGGGTTTCTTTTCCCTCAACAGGGAAAACTGCCACAGCCAAGCAGAGCGTTATTTGCCTCCCACTTCGTGTTTTTTCTGCAGTCCTGCTTTCTTTACGATGTATGTTCAAAGCTACCTTTTTTCATTGTAGATGGGCAGTCTGAAGTAGCGGATTCTGCGGCTATAGAAAGAGATGTCAGGGGCAGATGGATTGATCCAGAAAATAAAGAAGCTGGCATTAAGCAAGACAAATCTGTCATCACAACTCATGCTGGTGAGTTCAGTAACTTTAGTAGAGGTTATAATTCTTGTTTCTTTTGAAAGGGGATGTAAACTTTTAACTAGACTTCAATTTTATCTACAAGCTATTAAAGGTAAGCCAGGTAATTAGCCTGGCTTAATTAGCCAGGTAAGTACGAAGTTTCTCTTTTCTGCTTTCTTGGGAAGCATAAACATAAAACTCGTAACGCACATGGCTTTGATGCTGACATAGTGACATTATCCTAGTGATGCGTTATCACAAGATCTGGATAAATACATTTAAAAAAGTATCCACACTTTAAATTTAACTGTAATCCTCAAAATTCTACTGGACTGNTCTGCTTTCTTGGGAAGCATGAACATAAAACTCGTAACGCACATGGCTTTGATGCTGACATAGTGACATTATCCTAGTGATGCGTTATCACAAGATCTGGATAAATACATTTAAAAAAGTATCCACACTTTAAATTTAACTGTAATCCTCAAAATTCTACTGGACTGTTCAGTTTTTCTCTCCAGCTGTACAGGTGCTAGGAGTGTGGGTTTTTTCCCTCCAAAATAAACGTGACTTCAGAATTTATTGTGTGAAATGCTTGTCCCCCTGTTAATCAGTTGTGTTAATTACTGAATTACTTGTTTGCCATGTTTTCGTTCCTTTCCCAAGCTGAGGGAGACAGCAGGGGCCAGTTTTGGCAAGAACAATGGAGCAGCTTTAACCAACACAATGATGTAGTGCATGGAGGAGGAGGAGAGGGAAGGGAGGAAGGAAGGATGCTGTTTGCATGTACTGGTTATGCAAGCAACTGTGAGAGCAGATGGTGAGATGCAAGTCCTGCTTAAGTCTTTCTAAAAAGTGGGTCAGAGGTGCTATTTTTAATTTAAAAAAGAGCAAGAAAGCTGTATTTGAGCAAAATATAATTGAAGCAGAAGGGGACTCTTCCTCAGCCTGTACGCACGTGAAAAGTGAACAGACTCAAGTTTTGTAGGTCACCTGTAAGACTGATTAAGCAGGGAGATCCTCCTGCCTAGGTGCTTCATGGCACTGCATTTGCATACAATCATCCTCATACCATCCGTGTATCATAGGAAAACATGACCTGAGATTTTTAGCCTATACTTAATTGTATAGCGCATTCACAACAGTGGTGAGTCAATGCTATGAGTTCCTGACTCACCTTCAGCATTTCTATTACTGGTTTTCCAAGACTGCCATGTAGTCAAGTGAGACGACGGTTTATGTAGAACATCTCGTCTGTAGTAGAGAGGCTTCTCCTGGTGAGCTCCTCTGAGATAGTCTTCCTAAAATGCATTGGACTCTTGTGCCCATTTGATTCGTAGAGAAACTGAAAAGGACCTGATGAGTTCAGATTCATTGAATGAATGATGAACAGCAGTATGACGTTGAGGACGTTTTCCGTCCCTACAGAGCTTTCCTGTGGAAGTTACACTTTGGAAGATTTTATCCTCTTAATCAATTTCTGATTTTTGTAGTCCTGCACAAGGGAATGTTCTGCCTCTGGCTTACGGACTTTGGTGGGTGAGGAGAGTCAGAGTGCTCACTCAGTACTGAGTAGCAAGTTCTGTTCCATTAGCTTGTGCTGATGTGTGAAGTGATGCGTTGTCTTCTGTCTGCCTGTCGTGTCTCTTGGCAGCTGAGCACTTTTCGGGCACGTTGTTACAGTGCTTCCGACCACTGTCAGTACAAAGAGCACAAAGTAAGGTTCATGCTTATGCTTCTTCCTTGCAAACACAGTACACTGTCCCGTGACTGACAAGTTATCCCTAAATTCATCAGCATCAATCATACTTAGCCGGGTAATACATTTTTTTATTGCAGAATATTAACACATACACAAAACAAGCACAGCAACTTTTGTATGCTGACAACTATAAATGTCTGCTTCTGTTTGACTTAATAATTCAGTACGTGGTAGCCCCCAAGGCTCTTACTATTTTATCAAATTGGAGATATGTTTTTTTTTAAAACACAATAGAAGGTGAGCTCACCTAGAACTAGATTGCCACACATTTACTCCTGTCAGTAAATTGAGCAAAATGAATGATGTGTGCACTGAACATACATACTTTGAATTTATCTTCAGGTAATTAAAAAAAAAATCTTTTAATTATTTTACTACTGATAGGGTTAAACGTAGTGCAGGGGGAAAGAATCCTGATTTGCATATGGGAATGCAATTCTTAGTTTTCATAGTTTTCTTCGTGGACTGAAAGAAGAAACACCTAGATGCTGGTCTCCAGAGAAGCAAGAAATTTTTGTCTTAATTGTCTTTCTGTCTTATCTGGCCCTCTACCCCAGCGTTGTAGCAACTAGCTGTTACTAGACAAAGGTGTTGCAAAACAACTTGTAAGTCCTCAATTCCATATAGATTATTCCAAAGACAATTAGTCATCTTTAAAATTTACTGCAGGAAACTGCAGTTCTTCAACTTAGATGTATCGGAAAGTTCAAGTGGGGCTTTTTAAAGCTCTGACCTGCCCTGTATTCAGAAGTTTGCTCTCACCGTTGTTTGTAACGTGTCTACGTGAAACATTTTGCTCATTTCTTTTTCTACGATGTTACTACTGCACTACTGCCGGCAAAAGTGAGAGCGCTTTCGTTGTTAATCTGTGTTACTTAGAGGCATAGAAATGTTTGAGCAGCATCAGGCAGTTTTGTGGCCGAAATACGGTTCAGTCAATATTACCAGTTTCATCATTATTGTTGTTATGGTAGTGGTGTCAGTGACGGGTGATCTAAAAGTGAAAAAGGCCGGTGTAGATACAGGCTAATAAATAGCTGCGATTCTTCTCGTTAAGGCAACAGGCGCTGGCATGTGTGCACTGAGGGAAGTAGAAGTGTTTATTTTTCTGCATCAGATCTTCATCCAGCTTGTCCAGAGTATTTCCGTGTAGATCTAGTTTATATTCACTTTATGAACAAATTTTCGTATGTCCAAGCATTTAATTATTGACTTACCAAATAGTGGTACTAGTCTGTTTATGAGAATTGAGTAAACATCCTACTGCTCTGTTTGGAGAAGGGAGCAGGTATCCAATAGCCTATTCTGACTGTCTTTCCTATTCCTGAGCTTTCTCGCACCAAAGCTTACTGCTTGGTAACATGCACAGGTTGTGGGATTCCTGCAGACCTAGTTAGGCCCTGATTTTCCGGACTTCTCTTCTGATTCTGTAGTGAAATAGTATTAATGTAGGCTAGATGGGGAATTTGCAACCAGCAACATCAAATGGAAAACCCTGCTTATAAAGAAAGAAAGTTCATTGAGTTCATTAATGCCTTTATGGAACTGTGAAAGAGAGAGTTTGTTCCAAAAGGCGTGGATTTGCAAGATTCTCGCTGTTTCCTCTTCTCACTAATGTTGGTGGAAACTGAGGGTGTTCTTCACCGTGCTGGAGGAACTTTACTTGCTTTAAATTAATACTTGTAATAGATAGCCTGGTATTTCAGGCTGTTTGTATCAGTTCTGTGTTATCTGCACAAATCTTTCTAACGCTCTGTTTACTGATTGGACTGTCAGCATGTTAGTCTGAGCTGCTGCGCTCAGTTGTATAAATGTAATTTAGATAATCATGAAAATGATACCTTGAGATGCAGAGTTAGAATCTTTCTGAAAAGTAGTTATCAGTTACTACCTTTCACAACTGTTTTACATTTCTTCTTAAAACAGAGTATAGGTAGAGCATAACAACAACAAAATGCCTGCCTGTTTTCCTATTAAAGCGAAGTTAGACATCAAAGGAAAAGGAAAGTCAATACAGATTTTCTGTATTTTTCTCCCTCCACTCCTATAGATTTGAAATGTTGTACTTAAAGACATAGTTGCATACAGGAAGCAAAATCTATGTAGGTCACTTAGTTATAAACCACACAGCAGGGTTTAGAATGTAGACATGGAGATTAGCTTATCTCTGTTGGTACATGCTGAGTGCTTTTCTAATCAGAACAGCTTCTTGGTCCGGTTTGTTGTGCTTTACTTTCTGAATAGTCTGCACTTTGTGACCTTACTGCTGCATGGTACATGGCTCCGACCTGGTGTGTGTTCTGGTGTCCTGTTCCCACTTTATCCCTCTCCAACAAAGATGATGTGGGAATACAGGATTTGGGGCAGCTGAGCATCAGCAAAATGTACTTCTGGAACAGTAATTGGCACTGGCAGGGATTCTCTGTAGACAGACGTGCAGTGACATTTAAGTCTGCCACCACAAATGGAGGTTGAGTGTTTGAGCACGTCTAGTTCAAAGATGGAGAGGAGGGAATACGTGAAAGGCACAAAAAATCAAACCAACCACCAAAGCGAGTGCATAGGTCCTCTTGTAGGCATCTCTTCTTTCAGCTGAAGGACGGGTGAACCTCGTATACCTACAAGAAAATCTGGAAGTGTAAATAGTCATTGTGCAGTTAAAAGACTTAACACTTCAGAATTAACTGTGCTGACTTTCCTCATTGGTTTTGGTTCTTGTTTCAGTAAACTATAGTCCTTGATGCTTGATAATTTTTCTTCTGTCTGAGGTTATTTACTGTTAAACATGAATTAATATGAAACAAGTAACTTTTTGAAATGGGTTGTGCAGTCAGGTTTAAAAATTGCTGTTCTCTTTGCTGGTGTTTCTTTGAATGTCTGTAGGTGCAAATGGGTGGGTTATGGCAGCACACAATTTGTGCGCTATTGGAAACCAATTCTTAATTCACATGTGCTTCTGTATGTCAGGAGAAACTTAAGTGAATTAATTAGGCTGGTATTAAATTGTCACAAAACGTTCAGCAGACCCCATGAGTTTTATTTATGCATTTGAGTACCCAACTTAGTCTACGTAAATGCTTTGTTCTAGGGTTTTCCCTCCACAGTAGTAACTTTAAAATCTTTCTATTCGTTCTATTTTATTAGTATGATTAAACCCAGTATTGGCATGTGATTTACAATGTCTTACAGGGATTTTACGTTGCAGTTGTAAGGAAAATGACCTGATGACTGAAATTGTGGTTTCCACTCAAATGTTTATGATCCTACCCAAGCAAATTTTTTTGTAAGATTGCATTTTACAGTATTGTTAATTCTTACTCATCTGTCTATGAAGTATTACTATGTCTTTGTCTTTAGTCAGTGTGATACATGATCTTCTAAGCAGGAATAAATTGCTTTACAATGATTGATTCTGAACTGTGGTAGTTGCACTTATGTCACATCTTTTCCCTGTTGTCCATAAAGCCAAGCTCACTGGTTCCTGCTTTGCTTAGTCTCAACTATAGATCCACTTATGCTTTATACTGATTGACTAAATTTCTGAAGTGATACTCACTTTCTTTGCAAAATTCCACAGCTGTATCTTTTGTACTTGAGATTAAATTCATTGCAGCATATTTAAGTGAAGTTTTACATTCATATAGTTCAGTGTTTTAAGGATTTGAGTTGTGGTTATACTGAGGTGCCCCACAGGGCTGGAATGGCAGTACACTAGTTGTCAGGCGAGCACCCTGAAATATGCAGGGCCTGTCTAGGAAAAGTAAAGCTGAATTTGAGCACTGAAAATGAGTGAAACAGACAATATGGAGGGATTGTTTATATGGTATAATCATACTTTCCAGCTAGATGGGGAGTCTGATCTGTTTCTGAACACTGTGAGTTAGAACAAACTGACCATGCCTTACCTATGTAGTGGTCGTTAGTTGCCTGACCTTTTTTGGCTGTCAAGAGTGGAGTACTGAGAAGGGATCACTGTGTTAGCATTAGCTATATGCGAGGGTATTTACAAGCCTTCTGGTAATGCTTACTGTGACGTTTTGTCTCCTCATTTCTCCTTTAATGATGCACATGAAAGTGTTTAGTTGGGCTTCAGTAGTAGCATAAAAGCAAAATCTGTGTAATAAAGGTAGAGAGATATTCTCCCCTGTTTAAATAGTTGGAAACGGTGGTATGTGTTAAGGCCATGTAGTACTACACAGCATCATTATACGCTGGTGCTCATGAAATACAGAAAGGGTAACACAATTACTCATGTTAGCTAGGCTGTATTGAGCGGCTGGTTTTAAGCCTGTGGAAAACCTCCCACTAAGCGCTGAATGAAGCTGTAAATCCATCCTTACCTGTCCATCTGAAGTATAATCTTTCCATTTTTATTTATTATTTCACGCTACCGGGAAGGATACGAGGAGATGAAAGAGGGAAAGATCCTGTTTAAACAAGGTCATAGAAAGAATTTAGGAAATGGTCATTGAGGCTTTAGAGGAAAGTGTTTTCTAATATAATTGCACTTCCTCAAAATAAAAAAAAGAAAGGTGCCTCACTGTAGGTTGTAGAACGTATTTTAGGTGTTTTCCAGAGTTACCTCAATAGACGCTGCCTCTAATTTTTCAGTGTCTTATGAATTGCTCATTAGAGTTACCAGATGAGTAGCTCTCTTTAAATGTTAATTCATTTCGGTTTAGCAAGTTGCAGTTTCAGGTAGGAAGAAGCTAAATCTGTGTCAGGCAGTCATTGAAACACGGTTTATTTAATGTCATAGCATTGAAGTACTTGCTTTACTCATGTGTTTGTGCCATATCATTAAGTAGCCTGATTATTTAGGGTCCTTATCCCCTCCTCTCTTTGGAGACTATTCATAGAGGCATGTGTTGTGCAAGTTCCTACAGTTATCATTCAGATTTTTATTTGAATTCTGCACTGCTGTTCTTATTGCCTCTAGGCTTGACTTTGAGGGGTTTTTTTTCATTAAATAGATAATACGAGGTTGCACAGATAGAAGACCAGTAATTCTCCTCATTCCCTGATACAGTAATTGACACTTTTCTTTTGTTGATTTATGCCTGACAGAAATTACTGAATTATTAGATAGAGAACTGGATGCTCTCTGGTCTTACTGCACCATTAAGATAACTAAGATGCGTCAGCAGCTGCTCTCTAAGCAGGCAAATGGTGGCAAGTCAAGAAAGCTGCAGCGTGGATTCACAGCCAAGAAACTGGAGACAAGTGACTTGAACTGCATTGTTCCTGATCAGCTAATGAACAGAATCCGCCTGAAAAATATCAGAGAAACTGTTAAACAGGTACTGCAAGGAAGAAAAAAATTTAGATTTTGCCTAAGCTTTTGGGAGAGAAAAGCTCTGATGTAAGGATCAAATCAGGCAGACGTTACCTATGCCATGCTCAGGCCTCTGAAAGAGATTTTTGCTTGATATCTCAAGATTTACCTTTCTCATTTTTTTGTTAGACTCTACTGCAGAACTGTTGCTAGTTAATAATCAGATCATTGTAAAATATCGTCTGGTAATAAAATAATGATTTGTGTGATTGAGTGAGGCTGGGGTGGTCAGTTACTGCAGTCCACAATAAGCCCTGGATCAACCGAATTAAAAAGCCTTGTTTTCTGGTTATGCTTGCACCTGTTATTTATAGAAGTATTCTGTGTATTATTTGATTGTGGAGTCTTTGTGGTGCCAGTATTAAGAGTATTCCAAAAGCAAAATCTCCCCCCTGCTCCCAGCTTTTCTAGACATTAGACAATATTAAGAATTAAAGCATGCCCAATAGAATCTTGGTTACATCAGTTCCTTTATTAAGAAGCATCTGTATCATCTTTACACTATTTGGAGTGCTTTTCTTTTTCACCAGCCCAGTGTTTTTTTCCCCCACCGTGGCATTGGCATTCTGACACAGCTCCTCCCTTTGGCTCTGCATCTAAGAGTCTCAAGACTGGTTGGTGGTTTGTGTTTTTTTTTTGCCAGTGGTATTTGCATTCTTGCTTTGTGCTTGCAGATAGGTTAGGATATGTGGTTATGGGAATTTGAGTAGTGACCATTACCTACAGATGCCTTTACTCGTAACTCTGGGCATTGGCAAATGTCTATATTTTGTTTGAAATTGGTATAGAATGTCTGCATCTGTGAAATTATTCCTGATAAAACAAAAAATGAGCTTTGAATGGTAGTAACAGCCATTTGTTTTGTTTTATCTCTATCACATTTGCTGGCTTTAATTTATTGCCATATAGTGTAGTGAAAGTGGTAACATACTCCTCTGCCAAGCCTGTGCCAGGTGAGCAGGGAGTAATGCTTTTAAAGTCAGTTCTGGTGTGCTGATTATTTCAGGCATCCTGTTTGTTCACATGGTTTTGAAATTTTAGCAATGTGCGTTCTTTTGCTGTATTAATGTTATACCAACCCACCGTCCAAATTTTGTAGAACTTTTCCTCCCTCTTTATTTCTCTTACAGTATGGTAATACGTTTTCTAAGAAAAATAACTTTGACTGCTGTGTCTGCTTCTGTCTTTACCTCCACGTAATAACATTTTTATGCAGAGAAGAAATCAAGGAAGAAGACGACAGAGGCTTGAGACGTGACTTTCTAGGACTGATTCCACTGCTTTTGTAGCAATTGTGTTAGGTAACCAGATGGAATGTGTGTAAATTAAATCAGAGAAAATTATTGGTATTTCATGAACGCACAAGTACTGGGATTTGTGTAATGCTATTAAATGTGCGTAAGATTTCGTGGTGGATAGACTAACCCGAATTAGTAAGTAGTACTATTTATCTTATGCAGAAAACTGTGTAATTTTGTTTGTATTCTGGCACAGAGCTGCATGTAGATATTTGAACTAATTGTGTCAGAGTTTATTTACCTCTTAGAATTTGTAAAGATAATCATAACCTCTATGGTTGGTATTTAAGGCCTTATCTATATTGTCAGCACAGGACACTGCCATTCCTGTAGCCTCAGTACAGACAGGCAGTTATATATGTGGTGGAATTACCGCTGATTAACAGTGGCTGTTACTGAGTTGTGATGATCAAGTATTTGAAACGTGGAGTAAAACATGTTAGTTTAACTTAATTGAGCCTTCAGGAATTAGTGTGTTTGCTGTTATGGAAGACTGGCTAGCGTGCACAGCCTGGCTTTCTGGAACATCAGGTACTCATTAGGCAAGAGTAACTGGCGGCTGGTGGTGCTCTAAACATACTTATCACTAGCGAAATATGTATAGATTTACATTGGCAAAACTGTAATTTGTACTCAGCATCTACCCAGAGTCAAATGAGTTATACTAATTAAAAGAGGGGGTTTTGTCAGTATAATGGTAAGCTCACGGTTGGGTTTGGCTGGTCACTGATGTGTTGCTTGGCAATCGCATGACTTCAGGGTTTTTTGACTGTTGTAGTTTCTGTGGAAGAAGTCAGTAATGTCCATGCATCCTCAAGTGTCAGGGAAATTTTGCCTATTACAGGAAGAAATAGTGTATTATGGATCAGTGCTATGGTTCTGAGATAGAGGTAGATAATTCTAAATGAAACTAAGTTATCAGTGATGGAAGGGGTAATACCTGGGGAAAGCAAATATATTTAGTGCGAAAACATTCAGACAGGCTCATCAAGATGGTACTGTGATAAAGATCGTGAAATAATTTACAGCTACCTACAAAAGCACATTCGAGTCCTTAGACAGTACTTCTATCTGTAGTTTTATTGATTGTTCTTAATGGAGCGGCCATCTTGCTAGGACAGATGTTGCTGATTGCATCCGAGTCTCATCTTTCAGGTGACAGAAGCTCAGATCCATGAATCTTCCGCGTGCCCTGACTGTCAGAAGAAGAAAGCAGAGTTAGCCGAGGTGACCTTTCTGAGACATAAGAAGATTCTAATGGAAAGTGCTTTAATCCAAGAGAAATTGGAAGAACATATTTACTCCAGAGTAAGCAAATGTTGTTGAAGAAAAGTTGTGGTACATTTTATACGTACTGTAACTAAAGAATCTGTAAGCAGATTTCCCCCTGATTTCTGGCAGTGAGATCAGATTGACTTGAATGCAGTGCAAGTCAGAATAAAATTTGGCTCTATATCATTAATAAAATGCTTGGGACTAACATAACAGTCATTTGAGCTTGTCTGATCTATGTAAGCTGCAGGTCTTTCGCAGGCTGTCCTAGAATTGTTTGGGTACATCCGGATATTTCTCCACAGTTTGTCTTGTGACGGGCAGTCCAAGACAACATGGTAAATAACAAAATGATGTGGTAGTAGGTAACTATGGCCAGACTAGTCTTCCTTACTCATCCTTTCGCATAGGAGCCTCAGAATAGGAGACTGTAACACGTTACAGAGGCTAAGGCCTCTCGGATACGCTGAGATTTCTTCTTGGAAGACCTGTCTTCTGTCTGTGTCTGCTGCCACAAAGATTCAAGCTTTATTGTTAGGAAATACCTCTGGAACAGATAGATGGTAGGCAATGTAAGTTGAAACTTACAGGGTTCCTTGGGTCTTCTGTGGCTATTTCTCAGGATGCTCTCCTTCCTGAAAGGAAGAGTTCTTTGTTTTTGAAAGGGAGTCAGATTGACTGCAGGTTGTTTCTGAGCAGTAAGTAAGTAGGGCTCTCTGAAGCCCCACGATTGATCTTTCTGTGTTCGTGAGCAGGGTGGGAATTTGTGCGCTGTACAACACATTTGGTTTTTTTAACCTAATAATGCCAGTCTCCTGAAAATGTTAATTCATTTCGGTTTAGCAAGTTGCAGTTTCAGGTAGGAAGAAGCTAAATCTGTGTCAGGCAGTCATTGAAACACGGTTTATTTAATGTCATAGCATTGAAGTACTTGCTTTACTCATGTGTTTGTGCCATATCATTAAGTAGCCTGATTATTTAGGGTCCTTATCCCCTCCTCTCTTTGGAGACTATTCATAGAGGCATGTGTNTTTTTTACTCTCATTCACTCCATACCTACGATTTGAGAACTTCGGTCTCAAGTGAGGCTTTGCTTTTTATTTTTCCCCTCTTGTTTTTCTCCAAGCTTCCCTGACAAGGTCAGCTGCTTTTTCCTTCCCCTCCTTAGGGAAGAAACCTGCTTTATAGAGCAGACCACTGGCCACACTGTTTAGCCATGCTTTAAAAATCCGGTAAAATTGTGCTCGTGAGTGCTGCCTACCTCATTGCATTTGAGGGGCTGGATGTTGCTGCCAATGGTAGACCTGTGATACAGGACATGAGAAATGACAGGAATATAAACCCAAGTAATTTCCGTGTTTTCTTTTTATTTCAGGATGTGCTTACGCTTATAGGAGAAGCACTCAGAAGCTTTCCCAAACCTTCAGAGGATCCCACGATCTTGTGGCAAAGGATGAAAGGTCAGAAAGTGTATGTCCTGAAAGTAGTAAACGTAACTCAAGGACATAAAGAACTGGGAGAGTCTTCTGTGGGCAGTCGCGTACTGAATGCCAGCAGTGGTGGATATAACCTGTTTTGTCAGTGATGAATTGGGTAGTGGTTTAATATTCTTGCGGGTGGAACCAGATGTGCCCAGCATGCTGGCGTTTGGGTTATGATTAGACTCCTTATTCTTTCGTAATGTAAATGTTGCAATATATTGTAATCCAACTATATACGTTTTTCAAATTATGGAAGCCAACACTTTCTGTTATTAATCTGACAAGTCATAAGTCTTCTTTTTTCTGGGATTGCTTGTGGGATTTCAGAGCAGCTCACAGCTGCTTCCATCCATAAGAAAAATAAATGATTCCATTTTTCAGGGCAGGGAGGTGTAATTACTGGATTTCAGCTCAATCTTTGCCCACTGTCTCATGTTAAATTGGAAGTGAGAGCCCCAGGTGGAGGAGAAGAAGGTTGCAAAGTAACTATAGAAAGGAGTAAAATGAAATGGGGTATTTATAGAACTGAAATAATGAGACTATAACAGAAATTAATCAGCAAGACAGAGGATGCCAACGGGACAAGAAATGATAATAAATTAGTCATAGAACCTATGTAGGAGAGGTGTCTAGAAAGAGAAAAAACCAACGTAGATTAAAATTGGAATAAGATGCCAAATCATATTTTTTGGCTGTTTTTTGAATATACTTTGGAATTTGTTGTAATTTTCTGTGATTTTTCAAGATGGCAAAGTCACTGTCTTTCAAAGAATATCTCTGGGTGAAAGATTGATATTCAGTATGCATCCACACGAAATGGCTTTGTGCTGGGGATCGCAGTGGCTTAGACAATGAAATTATCTTCGTTGTAGCCTCAAAAGATGTGTGCTGACCTGTGGGCACAAATGCATCCCACCTTTCCCATTATTGCTGACTGCAAGAGCTCATTGCATCGCTCTTGCAGCAACCTCATGGCCGTTGGATTTGTGTGAGTCAGTAACTTCATGATGTGAAGTCTCCAGTTCCTGACTTCTGTGCATTTAGATGTCTGAAGGCTGTGGAAATCTTGGAAGGACTATCCTTATCTATTAGCTTTTATGGAATTTGGGTTACAAAGAAAATAGGATTAAATCTCACTATTGCATTTTATTTTCCCATTTTGGGACAAGAGCATGTATTGTTGGAGTTGGTTTTATATTGTATACCCATGTAGTTATTTTCTTTTGTATGCTATATATTGTTTACAAGAGTGCTTGAGGGCTGGTTAGCCTCTTGTTTTCACTTTCCACGGGTCAATGGAAAACCTGAGAAGAAATGCTAGGATACAGAGGTGGATAGGCCCACCTGTGTTAGTGAACATTTGCCTTTTGGTGCTTAAAAACCTACCTTGAATGATTTCGCTAGGAGTTGATCCTGAGTAGGTCAAGCCCCAAATGAAAGCGTATTGCATCCCTGAGTTGTTCACAGCTAGTTCACCTAGTTCTCCTCACTGCTTCATCAGCAGTTTATTCTGGTTTCTTATAAACGGCATTGAAAATATTCCCCTAAGCTTCGCTTTAACTTTTGAATTGTCACTGCTGATTATGTAGCTATCTATATAATGAATAAACTGTTGCTCTGCTTGTTTCTTCCTATTGCTCTATAATCCTTAGAAATGTTTAAATCCCTTAAATCTCCTACCATCCAATTTTTAGATAGTCCACGTCTGTTCCTTGTTTGCTTTGGACTATACTCTCTTTTTTTCTTGAGTCTTTGGAAGTTTCTAACAATCTTCTTATGCTAGGCAACGGACGCCCGTTATTTCCTGTGAAGGCTTGTAAGGGCTGTCAGATGTGGAAGTGGTGATCAGGAGTGGAATCCTTCAAAAATGGTGTTTTGTTGTGATTGCCAGTGAACACAGCTTTCAGCCCTTACAAGAAACACAGAGAGTGAGTTCCGGGACTCTTTAAGTATAGATTGATTATTTTTATAAGCAAAAGACGACATTTTGGTATTTTTGCTTTCAGTACACAGATGCTTTCTAGAAATGCTGAAATACTTTGCAACTCTTGTCAAGGCTTTATGTAAGTACATTGAACCATGAGCTCTTTGGGGCTAGGCAACTGACAGTATTTGTCTGTAAAACGCACAGTACAGCGGCTGTACAGCTCTTGTTTGTTGGCATTAGCGTTACAAAGACAGTTCAGATAGCTCCTCTGAAAAATCAAAGCCTGTTTTGCTTGTGTCTGTTGCCTGCATTTTCCTGCTGCTCGCTACAGTTCTTTCATTTTTTAATCAAGAATGACTCTGAGATCTGAGTGTTTGTTGTCTGTTTTCTTGTAGCAGCTATTAGGGATGTACAATGGAATGCATGATCCGAGGCTCTAAATAATTTATTGCATAATCCTGCAGTGTTTGAGCCTAGAGATCCCAAAATTCTGACATGGAGGACGTAGGGGGGGGAAAAAAAAAGTTGCAGCTCATGTCTCTTCCCCCTCACAGGAGCTTCCCCCCGCCCATCCTCAGCAGTAGATTTTTCTTTTGATCCAAAGAAACACAGTAAAACTATGATCCAGAAATATTTATTCACCTGCTCCCTTGTTCGTGCTTGCTGGGGCATAAAAGGAGCGAGGTGGATCAAGGGTGATTCATATGGTAAGCAGCTGTAGTACTGGAACGAATCAATCTGCCTATTAAAAGTACTTTGGAGCCTTTGCTTCCTAGCTTTCATGCTACTCATAGGTGCATTTTTTTAGTCTTCTGAATGGTTTGTGATGTAGTAGAGTTTATTGCTTCGAACTTTGTACAAATACAGAAGGGTTTTTCATAGATACATTGTTTTATATTACGTGTATGATAACTGGTTTTGTGTTGTTATACTTTATAACTGACCCTTTGGATAAACTTATATTCCTCAAATTATTACTAGAATCAGTTTCCTGTGGACTGCAGTAATGTAATTTCCACTTTCATTTGCTCCAGGTTTCTCTAAAAAAAAAAAAAAGAATTAACCTGTCTTCCAGGCTCAGTCATTCCTTAGTTTTGTTTCTAACCATCTGTTGGGCCATGGGACTTTGTCTTTGTATTTGTTTCTCCTCTAGGATAAACTTCCATCTCATTCACAATAGGCTACTAGCGCGTGTTTGGATGGGAACAAAGTTTTAGTGCTATTAACTTGCCTGGATATGAACTGGGAACAAAGATAAACACGTTGGCGTACTCATCTCCAGCTGCTTGTGAAATACGTAGTTACAGAATGGTGGAGATTGGAAGGGACCTCTGACGGTCACCTTGCCCAATGCCGTACACGAGCAAGGTCACCTAGAGCCAGGTGGGACCTGGTTCCACTGGTCCAGTAGTCCTGTGACATGAATCTTGAGTCTTTTATTTAAAGCTATGCTAAAACCTAAAATGCTTCAGGCCCCCTTGGGGCCACTGCCTCTTCATAAATCTGTCTCCTGGTCATGGTTTTGCTGTGTGGCAAGAGTCAGTTTGGGGTTTTTTGTTGTTTGTTTGGGTTCTTTTTTCCCCCTGTAGCCAGTTCGATCAGCTTCCAGGAAGAGGAGCTGAACCCGTTTATTTGCATTGGGAG
Organism: Steatornis caripensis; assembly: GCA_013398225.1. NCBI lineage: Eukaryota > Metazoa > Chordata > Aves > Caprimulgiformes > Steatornithidae > Steatornis > Steatornis caripensis. The sequence goes on from VZSC01002980.1 coordinate 133,947, forward strand.
CTTGACAAAAATTTTAAACTGGTGGCACTGAGGACAAGGTTTTGCTGCTGGAAGGGATCATGTTCCCCTGTGAAACTAGGAGCTGACACAGCACCCAGATTCTTCTTCCATAAAAACCTGAACTGTAGCTTTCAGTGCAGTTACTCCAAATCGTACATATATTCTCCAGCAAGAGCTGGAGTGCTTCCAGCTATGTATTTTTAAAGCGTTTTGAAATATACTTGCATTCTTTAAATGGTAATTTTATTACCATTCAGTGTGATTTTCAGAGAATGAGTTTTTATTGTCTCTGCTCAGTAAGAGCTAACCTAGACACCCTGTGCAAATTGTTACTGCCTGCAACAGAGTTGGTATTCTAAATGTCACTGTGCTTAAAAAATGTTTTTTAATTTTGTGAATACTTATATTAACCGTATGAATACGACATTTGCATCATTTGTATACAAGTAACGAATGGTTCCTTTGTGCTCCACCACTGATTCTGAAGATCTTTGCCGGCACTGACAGCAGCGTGATCTGTATGGCGGGAGGCTGGGGAATGAGAGGGAGCGTATACCTTCTGTCAGTAAGGTCGTCTGTCTTTCAAATTACCTGTAGAATTGATCAGGGTACCTTAAAAAAAAAACATTTTCCAGCTTCTGGGCATGGATATTCACTGCTTATTTATTTATTTTGTAATAAAATAGTACTGTTTGTTCTCACATAGACTAGTGTGTATGATCCATAAATACGTTTGTAAAATATATCTGTAGCATTTAACAGAATTCTTTAGAATATTCTCTGAAAATTCATATTTTTAGTTGGTAGCACTTTAAGAACATTTACATCCTTCATCTTGACGTTATTAAATAGAACATTTTTTGCCTACAGAAGTAAGTTTACAGCATCATCACAGTATTATAGCTTGTTTAAAAATACATACAGCATTACTGGGAATTGCAAGCAAGCTATATACTTGAGCAGGGTTTTTGTTTGTAATGTTACATGTTTTCTACTTTTTAAAACAATTACGTATGTTAGTATTACATCCATCACTTTGTTAGAAAATATTACTTGCATATGCTGCTCACAATAGATCTGTCATTTTTCTGTGACATAGTATTACAGGGTATGAAAATAGAAACACACCATTGTATGGTTGGTTTAAAAATAATTACAAGCCTAGCTAAAAAAGTGCTTTAGGCTTGCGATCTCCTTGGTAGGTTAGGTTCCACTAACATTGGATGTCCTTAATCCACTTATGGTTGGAATGCCACTAGCACCTCTCGGCACTGAACCTTACGTGAAAGAAACACTGACTGACCACGTGCTAACGGATTCAGGACTTGGTCCCCCGTGCTCTCTGCATGGAACTGTTGCTGAAGACATGAAGAGTTCTTCAGCTGCAGGCTTTCAGGACCAGGCCGCTACTGCTGAGTATCTGTGAATCTCATTAAGACTCCAGTTGGATCTCAGAATCTTCGGCCAGATGATTGGATCAGTGCAAGACAACACAACCCTGCCAGTTTTTATCGGCTGCGTTGGTTTGCACGAACCAAAAGCTGACATTTTGCCTTCCACGGGCCAGTGGATTTTTGAAAGACTGTGAGCAACAGATTTAAATTTGCTGTTTCAGTAATACAGTAGAGATTAAAAATACATGATTGCATTGGTTTTACTTTGCACAAATGAGACTAAATATATAAATATATATATGTGTATAATAAAGCTGTAGGAAATCTCCACACTGCTAACAACTCTTATAAATGAGAGAAAACAAGGATATATTTGCTTGGAAATGTCATAGTTGCTGTTCTTTTATTATTTTCATGTTCAGGACTATTTCATGGTGGATTTTTTTTTATGAAACTAGTCCAGGTGTGCTTTGAAAAAGGCTCTTTTCGTGGTCTTTCTGATACTCCTCTTGTGCTTTCTGCAGTTTTTTACCTCTCAGTTTCCACTTGTGAAAACAGTAGGTTACTAGGGATGTCATTATCAAAGAGAAAATAATAATCAGCACTATTATCAGTGCGATAGTGGATGAGAGGGACCCCTCTAGCTGGTTAGTTTCAGTGTCTCTTGTTGTGTTTAGTTTAGCAAAGTTTTCATAGTCTGTTGAGGCCAGAAGTGCAGGTACGGGAACTTCTTTGAACTTGGGCCTCATTGGGATTCAGTTGTTGTGCTCTCTCGGTCAAAATTCCTGAAGCAGCAAGGACTATGATTCCTTTGTCACCTGTGTCATTCGTATAACAGTCTTCTCCTCAGGTTCTCCAGGCATAGATGAGGCTCAGAAGCTTTGTTTGTTTGTGAAGCCAGGGAGCATAGGAGTAACAGTGTGTGCCACAGAGCTTACGGCACGGGTCACCTGTATCCGAAGTGGTGTAAGCCACAAACGTGTGGGCACTGTTGTTGTCTTTATCAAGGGGCGGGGAAGGCTGCTTAGCTGACTGCTAGTTTGTGATTCTTTGTTTTCTTGAAGAGGTAACTGCAGAAAATTGAATCAATTTTCCGGTAACATTATGGTGGCAGGGTTTATCCTCGGGCTTAAAAGAAAAACAAGCACTGCAACAAGTGTAGTGTGTATCTTACGAATTTGTTCAGTGAGAGGGTGGTTTTTTTTTTCCTTCCCCCAAATATTCCCAAAAGAGAGTGAAATCAAAGGCATATTTTTTTGCTGAGGGACAGGCTTCGTTTTGCTAACATCATAGGCGTTAACGAATACAAAATAGGAGCTCTCATGTTAACAAAGGGTTTTTATTTTTCCCTCTTCTTTGATATTTGCTCTCAGACTTGGCTTGTCTGGAGAGGAGTTTGATTTGGGGATTTTGTCCTCGTTATACTGGAGTTTAGGAGATGTCCTCACTGATTGCAAATCTGGAATCTGGCAAAATGACCTGGGTGAAAAATGACACAGGATTATTTAAGAGGTGAGCTCCCCTAAAGGCAGCGAGCTGTAATCTAGAATTTAAAAACCTTGCTCTTTCATGGTTCTGATAGAATTTCAAATACATTTAAGTCATTTGGCTTTGATACATGCTGTGTGTGACACATCCTGAAGAGTGTACTCATCTGAGCAGTTCTGAAGTTAAAAGAGCTGGTGTGGAGAAGGCGAAGAGCTGGTCTGCCCTCCCCCTTCTCTCCCCCGTTCCAGATCTCAGATGGGGAACAAGGCTGGCCTGTGCTTCCTGATTTCTGCTTCCACTCAGGACAGTAAGGTTTGGCCCCAGGATATTTTAATTTGCGGAGCTGTAAGCACTTTCAGAGCTATTTATTTGAAGCAGATTGCTCTAAACCCCCTGCACCCTGCTCACAAATGCTTTGAGGCCAAAATTAGGTTTCAGAGATCTTGCAGCATAGCTGTTTGTTCGGAGATGCTCTGATAGGATGCAGTTGTAATTCATCCTCTTTATAGAAATCTGTGGTTCATCCCACTCAGGCGAGCAGAGAGCTGAGGGTCTCTCTTAGTAATTAACAGCACGTTCTGGTTTGTAATAAAGACTGTTTACTATAGATTAGCATTCTGTTGATGTTAAAAGATGTAAATGAGCAGTTCCTGCCAGTTTGGAACAATATGTTCACAGAATCAGAAATAAATGCTGATTTTAAAGCAAGTTTAAAAGCCCGATTTTACTGTAGTTAAGGACAAAAAAATATGTGCTTGTAAAGCTGATAGAAAGTTCATTTCACATAGCACAACGTACCACGTCTTTGATGAACGTCTGCACGTTGCACTACTGGCAAGATGTGTATTGGGAGGTTACGACCATAGAATATTTTGGCGCTACTTGGCTATGTATTCAACATCTTTCTCAAGTAGGCTAAATAAAGAAACTGCAATAAAAGAACTTAAGAAACTGAGAAATGCCCTCTGATTTATGGCGTAGCTAAGTGTCCGCAACCCACGTGAAGGTCCAGGAGGGTGGAATGTCTCACCACTAAGGAAAATCAGATCTTGTCATACTTGCCTGAACCTGTATCTCATCTCATCTGTATCCACAGCTATCAGATTCCTATGGGAAAGATACAAAATCATTAGGCATCTGGTACTGTATGGTATTGTTCTGAGAAGGTGAGTGGATGTTATTTGTAACTCCATTTCACCATCAGTTCAGGTATGTGTATTTCAAAAACAGAACAGGACTGCTTTTAAAATCGTAAGTCTGCGAAGTGTACTGCTTGTGTTTCAGCTGCATTTTGGGAGAAAGAGACTGCTTTTATGCACAAATCCCTGCCCTTCAAAACAGCGTCTGAGGATTCTGTTCATGGCTCTGCTGCAGACTGTTGAAGTGACTATGACCAACCCACTCTGTGTCTGTGGGTAATACGGCAATGCTACCACCACTTTCTAGTCTGCCTTGCTTTTTAAGTGTCTCGAGGGCAAATAACGTTTCTTCCTGTTGCTTGTGAATGAATTGGTGAGCCAGGTTGGCAAGCAAAGGGTGCAAGGTGATGTGGATGAGAGGAACCTCAAAAACTGCAAAACACAGCTGAAGGGTGCCCATCTCAAGTGTCTGCACAGAAATAAGTGCCAAGAAGAAAGCTTTATGGGAAAATCTCTTGCTTTTTCCTGGGAGTCAACACGACCAGATGTTGATCTGAAGTGCCTGTACGCTAATGCATGGAGCGTGGAGAAGAAAGGAGAGGAGGAATTTAGAGGTCTTCATGAAGTTGCATGGTGATGATCTCACTGGAGTCACAGGCATGGCTCACAACCAGAGCGCTGCCATGGAAGCTCAGGAGAGCAGACCATGGCCTTTTCGGGGACCTGCTTGGAAGACTCTCATGTAGGACACTCTTGGAGAGAAGGAGGATCCAGGAGATCTGGTTGATTTCCAAGGATCGCCTCCTCCAGACTCAGAAACAGTTCGTCCCAGTATGTAGGAAATCAAGTGAAGGTGGCAGGAGGTCTGCATGTATGAAAGATGACCTCCTGACAAAATTCAAACATGAAAAGGAAGCATGCGGGAGGTGAAAGCAGGGAGAGGTGACTCAGGAGGAATAGAGCAACACTGGGCATGCAGGGATGGAGTTAGGAAAGCCAAAGCCTGTTGGAAGATGAGTCTTGGAAGGAACATAAATGCAGCAGAAAGGGCTTTTATAGGTATATGTGTGGCAAAAGAAAGCTAGGGCAAATGTGGACTTGAATGAGGCAGAGGACGTGATGACTAAGGATGTGGAAGAGGCCAAAGCATTCCTTCATATTTGCTTGTCTTTACTGGTCAGATTTGCCCTCAGCAATCCCAGTCCCCTAAGACCAGTGGAAAAATGTGGCACAGTGAGGTCTTAACTCAATACTGTTATGTCAAGGGTAGGGAATGCTTGAGGAAACTACTGAAGATTCACAAACCCGTGGGAGCTGATGGGATACAGCCATGAAGTGCTGAGGGAGTTGGATGGTGTCAGTGCACGGCCATTCTCAGTAAGTTTTTTTAAGGGTCATAGTGACCTGTGGGGGGTTTCAGAGGACAGGAAGGAAGTACATTTCATTCCTATCTTCAAGAAGGGCATAGGAGGAACATCTGGGGAAGTACAGCCTTGTTTCAGTCCCTTGGGAAGGTGACACAGCAAATCTTCTTGGAAACCATTTCCAAACATATTAAGGACAACAAGGTAGTTGGGTGTAGTCAGCATGGATGTGTGAAAGGGGAAAAGAAGCTTGACCAACATCGTGGCCTTCTATGATGAAGTGATTAGCCCAGTGGATGAAGGAGAGCAGCGGATATTGTTTATCGTGACTTTGGAGAGGCTTTTTAGACTGTCTCCCAGGCCATTTCATGAGAAACTGATGAAATACGGACTGGATAAATGGACAGTGAAGTGGCTGAGCTGCTGGTCTCAAGGGGTTGAGATCAGCAGCACAAAGTCCGCTTGGAGGCAGGTCAGTAGTGGGATACCGTAGGGGTTGATGTTGGGGTCAGTGCTGTTCAATATCGTCACTGATGGCTTAGATGACGAGAGAGAGCGCCCACTCAGCAGGTTTGCAAATTATAGAAGACTAGAAGGAGTGGCTGAGAAACTAGATACTTGTGCTGGTTCAGAGGGGCCTCAGTAGGCTGGAGAAGCGGACAGAGAGGAACCTCATGAAGTTCAACAAGGAGAAATGCAAAGACCCACCCCTGGAGAGGAACAGCGTCATGCACAGGGACGTGCTGGAGGCCAACTGGCTGGAAAGCAGCTTTGCAGAAAAGGGCTTGGGGTCCTGGTGGACACCAAGCTGAACGTGAGCCAGCGTTGTGCTCTTGTGAAGTCCAGTGGCATCCTCACCTGCGTTAGAGTGTGGTCAGCAAGTTAGGGGAAGTGATTGTTCATCTCCTCTGCACTGGGGAGACCACAGTAGTAGTAGAGGTAAACGTCTTGGCATCCGCTCATATTGCAGTGTCCTAGTGACACTGCAGGTTCTGAGAAAGAGTTGGACCTCTAGTGCTCTGCTTAACTTCAAGACAACTGCTCATATTCTCTGTAATCGTGTTAAGTACGCACTCGCACAGGCACACAAAGCACGACTTTCAGGTTGAGTCAGGTTCCGTCTACTGAAGTTTCAATGTCAACGCTTTCTCATGAGGAAACTTCCCATTAAAAAACCCCAAAACTTTCTTCCTTGTCTGTGCTCTAATTTGGTTCAGACAGTAGAGAATGAATTATTCTTACATTGTTTTGTCGTTTTTGTGTGAGTCGTAAGTCTTCAGTGTATTTTGTCTGAGCATTACAAACATGCAAACTAGTACCTCAGGACTGCGCAGATTGAATTCCCATTAACTTTTAATAAAATCTATTAGAAAGGTTCAGGTATTTACAAAAATAGTGTGATTTTTTTTTTTGTTTGGGAATACTAATTTTTTTGGAAGAAACTTTTTGTGAAAGCGTATCAAAATATCTGTAAGCTGAATACATTTCTAAACTTTTTAATGAAATAGTGATGTTTTACTTTGATACTTCCATAAGCACAGGCTATTGACAGAGCACGTGTCCTTGCCCAGAGATGGGCTTTGCTACTGTGGCTCATGTTTTCCTGTCTTCCTGTTTTAGCAAGCTAATGTTTAAAGTAAAGTACAACTTGGTCTAAGAAGGGGAGGACCAATCTGCTCCTTGTTTGGTAATATCCTCCGGACAGGCATCGTCTTTCCTTTTGTTCTTCAAGCGTGACCTCTGTGCTTCCGAGTTGTCCAACAAAGTAGAGACAAATACATTTTTGAGGGTTTGTGTAGTTTTTGAGGGTGGAAAGTAAGAGCAGGTTGGATGCAATTTATATGAGAGGAGCAAGGAAAGTACAGTAACGAAAATCAGTGTCTCAGATATTGATTCAGGTTATTGGCATCTGCCGAATGCTGAGTTACTCAAAAGAGATAAGAATGTTGATGAAAAGCTTTTTGATTTCGCCGAGACTCCTGCCTTTTTATAAGGGCAAGACTTGCCTCTATTTGCTAGTGACTTGGTAATGATGTTACCGGTGTTACAGTAAAAGAAGGAATAATGATTTGCATTGAATCCTTAAAAAAATCAAAATGCCTGTTGGGAAGCCAGACTCATATAAAGTTTTAATTTGCTATGGTTTGGGGGGTTTTTTATTGTTAGGATAACTGCTTTCTAATTCTGTGTTTCGGTTAAAGGAAGGACTGAGTTTGGTGAATGACTGAAATCTTCAGCTTCATTGGAAGGATGAATGCCAGAAATGATACGTGAGCTACTGCAATTTTGTTGTTTTAATAGGAAGCTGATTGTGCATACCTGACCTACTCAGACTTCCTTTCTGTGACCTCCTGATTATCTGAGTGAGTAGGAATGGTCGATAAGGACATATAAACTAGCAGCAAGTGAGAGAAATGTATAATACTGTTCTCAAATGAACACAAAAACATCTTTCCAAAGTAAAGCCAACTGACCTAAAACTATAAACCTGCTCCTTGTGAATGATATAAAAAAATCTCTTTGATTTCAGTAGTGGGAGAGAACCTTTGGTTTCTGTCTTTGCGTGTGTGCCTCTTTCATGTGCTCACGCATACGTACACTGTGCATTTTCAGATGTTGAATCATTTCTAGCATTTATATAATCTTAAATATGTTTTGGCTTTTTAATATATATATAGTTTCAGGCTTGCTTTCTGCCTTTGGCTTGCTTGTAAATTTCCCTGCTGTCTCTCAAATTGTCTCTCCCATTTTTATTGCATTATGGAAGAATGTGCCTCCTTTCTCTAAATTTGCATCTTTTTGATGTAAAAACACTTGTATGAAACGTATCCATCATGTTGTAAACCTGATATGAAAATGATTCTTTTCTCCTCCAGAGCTAGACATCTACTAAAACACTTGAGTGCAAAATTGCAGATGAAAGCCAGAGTGGGAGTGAGAGCAAATGAAAGTGGAGGGAGGGAGAGGGGGAAGGAATGGGAGAAGGAGACAAGGCAGGAAAGGCTTCAGAAACCATGTAGTGAGATATTTTAGTCTTGCTACTTATTTTTCACTGCATCTTCTATAAACTTACATGCAAGAACAAAGGGCCAGATTTTAGGAGTATTTTATGTGTGTACATAAGACTACCATTGCCATTTCCAAAATTCACGAACGTACTAGTGCACGTCTGTCTTTAGCTTTGGATACTTAAAATGCTTTTGGAAATTTTAAGGGTTCAAGTCTACGAAGCGCTGATCAGCTTTCGTCTGAGAGCCACTTAGGCTGCTTACTCTCCAGTAGGTTCTGTGTACTTTGAGGGTATGGGCTTAAATAAGAAACATCGGGTGGTTACGGAGGGGCACTTTAGGTGTCTGTAGTGTCCCCAGGTCTGTAGATGTTAAACACCATAGATTCATCTGAGAAGTCCTAAAATCGAACCACCTCTTCATGCCTTTGTCTTCCGTATTGTTAATCTCAAAACAAAATAGAAAAAGTGATCTGTGTCCGATTGCTATGCGTAGTTGTCCTTAGAAACTTGATTTGCATAACCCCCTTGCGATTACATCCAGTGATACAACTGGCAACTTAGATAAAGATTTAAGCAAGTCAATTAATCTTTTAATTAAGTGTATAAAATTCTAGCCCTAGTCTCTCAGAATGCTTTACGCTATTTTTGCTGCAGTGAGCAAGAAAACGGTGCTTTTAGCGGTTGTTGGGCCTGTTCTGGCTTCATTATACCTGAGGTTTTCTCCTCCTGTATGCAAGAAGAGAAAAAGACTGCAAGTTTTGGGAGCACTTGTAAGAACTCATTCCAGCATTGGTCAGATCTGTAAGCCAACAGAAAGTTCGATCTTGTTCCTATAAAAGGAACACTATCTGGTGGGATCCTGATTCTCCTTGAAGCTGCCGTGGGCTTGGATAACTTTGAGGAACAGTCTGGTTATGACAAAAACAAGTAATTTCAGAGCAGAACCTGATACCATCTTACCTCCGCATTGAGAGATGCTGAGCAAAACAGCTTCCGTTGACTCAGATGGAAGTTGCAGGCTGTGTGACTGCTCAGGACGTCTGCTTTTGTGTTCCAGAAGAGCTCGTGTGGGCAGGTGTCTGTGCTTAGCGTGGACCGTAAATGTAACATACTGTTTTCCTGGGCACTTAGTTTATAGAGAACCCATATGGAGCTAATTCTGGTTTTTAAGGTTTTAATTTTAATTAAGTGATCCCTAAAGTGTAGAGCAATTGAAGCGACAGACCTGTTGTAGATTTAGACTCTCTCTGAAATTGATATTCATCCCACTGATTTTATTAGTGACTTCTCTTGATAGTAGAGCACATTAATTTAGTATAACTGCGATTTGATAAATGCCAGCAGCTTTTTAGGTGTGATTACAGCCTCCTTGTAACTGCGTGTTTTGGCACATCCTCTCTTTTGTCCGTACAAAGTCCGAATCCTTAGGGAAGTCGCTGGTGCCTGTTACCAGGAACAGACTACATGTAGAATCATGTTATAGACTGAACGCTTGACAAATTCCCTCCTCAAACCAGCATTACTGGAATGTACCAGTGGTACGTATTGTAGCTGCCTCGTCTATATTGTGGTGCGAGGAAAGTTTATCATTCCCATCAATGAAATCCTTGTGTGACATTTTTAGGGTAGCTTTGAAACTGTCGATTAAATGCTCCCTGTAGGTGTGCTCACTGAGGCTTAGGCATGCTGTAGTAAAACCTGTTAGGAAGAGACATTGAGTCGTATTCCTTCCGCGTGCTCATATTTGGGGAAGGGTTTGGATTTTTTTTCCCTTGCCTTTTAAACTCAGAAAACGGTGCTGTGTCAAAGTGCTGTTTTGTTCCTTCATGAAGTTCACTTTGAAATAGGCTTCACTGCATTTTAAAAACTGTGTTGAGGTTGTTTTTCTCAAACCAGCACACACTATTCCTCTTTTTGGAAGATGGATTTTCCTGATAAGCCATTCTTTGGTTTTCCTACTAAAGGAACAGTCAGGGGGGTTGGAACTAGATGATCTTTAAGGTCCCTTCCGACCCCAGCCACTCTATGATGTCATCAGCTAAAAAATGTACCCTGTAAAATGTGGATTCTTTTTTCCCTTTGAAACTGTTTCTCATGGTTAACTTTCTGTGAATTTAGTTCATATTAATTTCTTTTGCAGTGTTCTACTCTGGTCTTCCTACACATCTTGCAAAATCAGGGGCAGTTACATCCTGTGGTTTCAGAGGCGGGCTGTACATTTTTCCATTAGTTTATATTTTTAATGTTATTCTGTGAAAACACAAATCCGGGAGTGCACACGATCCCTAGCCTGCACTGATGCTTAAACTTGCTCAGCAATTTTTTCCGTTTGCCCCTTTCTGGGATGTTTGTCCTAATGCTCTGTGTTACCTGTTGTTTGGAGTCCGAACAAGTACTTACCAGTCCAGGTACAAGTGGATGTTTAATTGTTCTCTTGAGTTATAGGATAAATGAAAACTGAAAGCTGTTTAGAGCTGGGGTCAAATGAGCAAAATCAAAACGTAAGACCCTTCATAAAACAAGATCTTAAGATAATCAGCGGCCTTTTCATTAAATCCTCTTTTTCTTTGCAGGTGAAGGAGGGTTCTGATTCTGGGCTAATTGGTTGTGAAAGGGAGATGAACAAATGAGATCTGCTTTCGTATCCCCCTCTCTTTCTTAATCTCTCCTCTGCTTTTTTTTCCTCCTTCCCTACCGCTAGCAAGGAAAGTAATTATGGATGGGACGCTTTGCAGCCTTCCTCTTGGATCTAAAATCTGCCAGGATTGAAACTCCCGCAGGGATAACATTTTTTTTTAAATGTGCCAGAGAGCCAAGAGATTGTTTGAACATTCAGGTGTTCGTCCAACTCATTTAAAAAGAAAACTCTTCTCTTTCCAGCCAGTGTGCCTGTTCTTGATGGATAGTTACAGTCTAGGACTACAATTTTTTCAGTACTCGGGGAATTTCACCTTTAAAATTGTGCAAGAAAAATATTAAGTTGAAGGGTGGGAGGGAGCAGGGGGCTGAGAGGGGGCGTGATGAATGTCATTTTAGATGCAGCTACTTTGTGCCTGTACATTTCTGGAATAAGATCACATTTCCCACGGCATGGAACGGGGACAGTCTCTGTCTAATTCGAGAGTTCTAGCTAAGCCCAAAGCACCTCCTCGCTGCCCTCCTCTGCCAGTCCGAAAGCCCAGGTAGCTGGTGTCGGGGGTGGGCAGAACTGGTGTGCAGTAAGCTGGTCCCGGCGCTGAGGCTAAAGGAGCAGGCAAGCGCAGAGAAGGGAATAAAGGCTTTCTTTAAGCATTGAGTGCTTACTGGTCAGCGTTGACTTTCCTTTTAGCTCCAAATCACATTGCAAATGAGAAAAGTTAGGTGAAATGCGTTTGAGAGAAGTTAATGTGTTAGAGATCAGTGGGCTGCCTGGCAGGTGCCTGTGCACTGCTTTAGCCGTGGGAGGAAGGGGACGAGGGGCACGTCACCTTCCCCCTTGGAGGGTTGAGGGGTTCAGCCTTCACACAGCGGCAGCAAGACGTACTGAGCAGGTGTGTGTATGGAGGGGGAGGAAGGGGTGTGCTACTTCTGTGGGTCAGCAAAGGGGACAAGTGACATGGGTAACTGAGGGGGAGGCTTGTACGCACGGGGAGAAGCGGGCGCGTGATGAATGGGAAAGGGTGAGGGGTCCCTGAGGCTGCGGTGGGCATGAAGAGGAAGATGCACAGCGCAGGAGAGGAAGAGGGTGTGCTCGCAGGGGTGTTGGGGCACCTTTGTGCTGCGAGGGAGGATGGTGCGTGTGTCTTTGTGAAGGGTGGGTGCGTGGTGGGTGTATGTGAGAAAAGCTGCTGGTACCCAGGGGGGACGGTCCCGCCTCTGACTAGTGCTGGAGAGCCCCAGTGGGGGCCACGGGCGGCCCTGGGCTGGGCTGGGGGGCAGCGGGGTGAGCAGTGCAGCCCTGGCTGCTGCTTGGCTCTGTGCTGTGCCGTGCCAGTCCCGCACGCTGGTACGGCGCTGCCCGGTGCTGTGCCATGCCAACCTGCGTGCGGGTACCGCGCTGTGCACTGCCGTGCTGTGCCAGCTCCGCACGCTGGGTATTGCGGTGCAGTGCCGTGCCAACCCTGCATGCCGAGCGCTGCGATGCCCGGTGCCATGCCAGCCCCGCGTGCCGGGTGCCGCACCATGCTGTGCCCCAGGTTGGGAGGCTGCGGAGGGCTGGAGCAGGATGCAGCCCTCTGAGCCATGCCCGGCGAGGCACCCGCCTGCCCAGCCGGACAAACGGCACGTCTGCAGCAGGCGGTTTCCGACGCTTGGGCTTTTTGCTGCTGCGCTCTGCACCTCGTGCCAGGAAAATTAGCTTTGTCGGGATAATGAGCTCATTAGGTAAATCCCCTCTGAAAGGGGCACTCGTGCCCTTTGCATAATGGGGACGGCAAGGAGGCTTTTGACTGTGTCTGTTTGAGAAATTGCGACCGCTGCCCCCTCCCTCCTCCACTTCCCAATGAGCCTCCGGTTCCGCACAAAGGATTCATCACAGCCATGCAGTACTCACCTTCTCCGGCCACATCTTCCTCGGCTCGCTGGGCTACTTGCAAAAGGGTAGAGTGGTCGGGGGGTGGCAAGGCTGGGAGCCCGTGCTGAAGCCTGACCATGGAGGTAGCCCGAGACCTTGTTCACTGGCCGAGCTCGTTCCCCCTTGTTCTCTAAAACTGAGAGGCAGATAGTGCTGAACAGGCGGGTTATTTGTGCTGCAGATGCGGGGAGGGCGGAATAGCTCCACACGCCCGCTACCTCAGCAGCACTCGCTGATCCCAGCCAAATTTTTCAACTTTATTTAGGGAGAAGAATAGATCACATGGGAAGCTTCACCAAACTGGGAGGAGCATGTCAGTGCAGAATCAGGTCACTAACATAAAAACCCCGGAGTTAGTCACAGACACAAAGATTAATAGTGCTAGCATAATCCAGCATAAAAAGCAGGCTGACACAAAGACAAGAGATGCTTATGGGAATTAAATGCTTCTGTTTTCTTCCTGTATCTGTGGTGTTAAGCAGGCTAATTTCTTGCTCCTTTTATCAGGTGAGTTTTCCTAATTGAGTAAGAAATAGAGTAGCATGTAGAAGAAGTATTTTCAGCTTCCAAGTGCTTTTGCGCACATTCTTCTTGCTGGCAATCTAGTATTTCTACAGGTTTTTTTTTTTTTTGACATTTCTGAAACAAGGTCTGTCTCTGTCTTGCCGTGTTGTATCGATTCAGTCCCAGAGAAATAGATGCTACGGACCCATGCCAAACCATACACATGCCTACGTGAAATAGCCTAAGTTGTATAATTGCCTCTGCCTCCAATCTTTAATTTGCATCTCTTGCTCAGACAAAGGCAAGAAGGCTGCTGGCTGATGCCTTGTTGTCCCCCTGGCTGAGAAATCCTTGTGGAATTAAGTTTCCACAGTGCCTTTTTCTGATCTCTGTCTGTCATTCGTTACTAGATGGCAAAGCTCCCAACAGGAGCATGGGTAATACAAAAGCTGTCCCCAAGAGTGGTTCTTATGACCTTTAATATCTTTGTTTATTTAATCAGCTGCACGTTTCAAAAAAACCCATGATGGATTTAGGTTATTTAAAGGACAAAACTCAAATGCGGATGCCTAAATATGGGTACCTAAATACATACGTATCTTGTGAAGAAGTGGGCCTGACTTTTATAGGTGCTAAGCAACTGTTCTTCGGTATTTCCATCTGCTTTTAAGTCACATCCCACCCTCTGCCACCTTCCTCATGTCCACGCTTTTAAAAAGAAATTAGCTTTGAAAAGTAGGCTATCTTCTTCCTTTGCTCACAGAAGCATCCTGCCCAAAAGAAGCTCCTAAAACGGGATACGAGGTGGAGGGGGTATCGGAAACCAGGTGGATTGCCACAACAAAGCCGAGAGGCCTCGTGTGTCCAGTTAGTATAAAACTACAGGTCCAGTTAGTATAAAACTACAGGGTGCTGTGCACCCAAAAATGACTCAAACAGTCATCAAACAAGTTGCCTACCTGCCTACGGCATGAGTATCCTTCCTTCAGTTTGCAGGAAAATTAACTGGCTTTGGCAGTTAAAGGCTGAAACAGTCAAAACATTGATTCCTGACAACTTTTTAATGAAGTGCCTCTGGATTAGAGATGATATCCATCAGGATAGCACGTCAGGGAAAGCAACCTTCGCGTTAGCGTAGATCAAAATACAGGACTCTGGATCGGCGTGCAATGCAGTTTGCTGCTGTGTGGATATAACTTTACGCTCCTTGCTTTCTGTTTCCCCAGCCTGGGGTGCCAGGGGGTGACCTGTGCGTGTTCCAGGCTCCTTGCTCCCTGCAAGCCTCGTACAGGAATTAGGGGAGTGCAGCAGCTTACGCCGGAGGGGAGAAGAACTGCGATTGCAATTGGTTCTGTTATAGGGAGTGGAGAAAATTCAGTTTTAATGGAGTGGAGAAAAAGCACTTTACATTCTTAGTACAATACAGACATGCTGAAAACACAGCTAGAACCTGGCCCTGTCCTTTGAACTTGAAAAGGGTGTATTTCTGAGCTAGTCTTGAGGAGAACCCAGGTTTTCTTACCTGGAGACTGAACTTTATGTGTAACTTCCGTTTCAGGTGTGCAGAGGCCTGANGCTAGAACCTGGCCCTGTCCTTTAAACTTGAAAAGGGTGTATTTCTGAGCTAGTCTTGAGGAGAACCCGGGTTTTCTTACCTGGAGACTGAACTTTATGTGTAACTTCCGTTTCAGGTGTGCAGAGGCCTGATTTTTGGCAGAGATGCCACCCATTCCTCTGTGTGCATAGTTTGAGATACTTTCTTTGGTTTTATTTTTTAATAATTTCTCTGTATTGTCAGCTAGCGATAGAAGATAAGAAGCCTAACAAAAGCTTTTACAGGCCTGGTTAGTCCTTGTTTATATTTTAAACCCCAAGTTCTTTTTTCTTACTGACTAAAGTTTTATGTCTTATGCATTTCATAAGACTTCCTTTTATATTTCTTTTTATACAAAGCTTCTTACTGAAGTATGTTATGTCAGCTGAAAAAGCTATATATAACGTGTCTGTATACATACATATTTATATATATGCATACATAGACACATGCAGAGACCTGGGAATACAAAATTCTACCAGTTCGTATTAGTGCAAGGGTAGTTTTTCCTCCTATTTTATTTATATTTAACTCTCCCCAACATTTTACCTGTGAGCTCATAAGCAAGCCAGTAAGGAATGTCTGAAAATCTTCTAAAATTTTTGTGCTACATTGAATCTTTTTTTCAAATACTTGTTCTTAATCCAGTATGAGTAACACACTAAAATTTCTCATGCTCTCAAATTTGCCAATTCCTCAGTCTTCTCTGTTTCAAGGCTCGTAACTGGTCAGAAACTGTGTCGGTCAGTTTGAAGATCATTGGCTCCATCAGAGGGCTGTTGGCCAACTACAGGAACGGTATTTACATGGTATAGCCCTGTCTCCTCCAGCAGATCTTCTGCTTCCCAGAAAATCAGTGGTTCAGGGAATACTTGATACCCTGGTTAAGGCCACAGATCCAACTCAGCATACAAATGCCCAACTCCCATTGATTTCAGTAGGACTTAGACCAAAGTGTCTTTGTGCTTACGATCTCTTGACGATGAACGCTGTTCGAAGTTCATGGGAACCATTAGGAAGACCGCAGTATGTTCTGACAGTAACTGAAGGCACAGAAGAAAAATGAATGTTTGGCACTCCTTGAGAAGTTCTTCAAGCTTTGAAAAATGGCCCAAAGCTGTTCTCCTGGTCTGCAGTGAAATGTTCCGTATTCATCTTTGCAAAAATCTCTGATGTCCCAGTCAGATTGTTGACATTTCCATTGCTGCTTCTATATTAAATGTTACAATTAGTAATTTTTCACGCTTCCAGATTGTCCTTTCTCTTAGAAATTTAAACCACAAACAGTGACAAATTAAAGCCCATCAGATACCACTGTAACGCAGGGACACGATACAAGAAGATTGCTCCCAAGGGAATGTTTTCACCTCTTCTACCTTCGACGCCTATATTGTTGCTAAGGTGCTATTCTCATTACGTGTTACATGTAATGGGTCGCCATTTCACCTTGAAGGGGTGAGAAAGGAATATGGCTTTTCTTACTTAGAACCGAGGAGGCATGCGTTAAAAAAAGAATTATTAAAAGCAAAGTTTCTTATCAAAGCTGGGCCATCAAATTCCTCTTCATCTGATAAAGTTATAAATACTGACTGAAGGGGAAGAGCAAAATTTATAGCCAAACATAATGAAATCACATCATGCAAGAAGTTTCAATGCTTGTGCTTGTTCTCCTCAATCCTAACCAGAAGGTTTGATTTTATTAGGAGAGATAAAATTTACTCGATAAAAAAATCAGTTAACAGTCTATTCCTGGATGAGTGCATAATGTGAAAACGGCTTACGCTAGCTAGTACTGCTGCTACATCTATCGGTATCGCTAATTTTAATTGAATGCAGCCTGGTTGTGAAACACGGAATGAGTCTTGAGATTTCAGAGGCATTGTTGGTGGGAATTAATCAGGCTGTTCCACTAGCATTGCACACGGCTATCTATGAAATGGCTCCTGACCACAAGTGGCAGTCCCTGAATTCTTTATTCCGGAAAGAAGGCAGGCGAGAGGGGGTATGGCAGGAGTATATAAAATACATAAAACTGAGGAACTAAGTCAGAAATTCCTGATTCATCTCTCCCAGTTTTTGAGAGTAAGGAGAAATTCAGTGAAACTGAAACGCGTTACAGATAATATTAATGGAAGGAAATGCTTCTGTACATAGCACAGTGTTCTCCTGTAGAATTCATGGCTGCAAGTGTGCTCTGAGGTTGGAAGTCTTGAAGGATGTCAGTAACGGTGTCAGTGTTCACTGGGAATGACAGCATCCACAATTACAGGCAGTACATTTTCACTGTGGCCTGCGGTTGCAAGACACACACTACTTAGCACCTGTAAAGAGGGAATTCCCTTTTGGGCAACTTTCCTGTATTAATTTTTCTCTGTAAGTGTAAAAGCATTTTTAAAAGCATCTGGGACTGACCAGCGTCAGAATCCTGGGCTACACAGACAACGTGTTTGGTCTTGTACAGCAACTTCTGTTGTCTTACCATAAGACAGCTCTGGTTTCATGTCTACGAGGTGAGGAATAAACTCTTGTTCAGCAGCAGCAGTACAAATCTAGATTTTTCCACTGAGGTCAACTCTTTCTGTGTTTATCTGCGTAAATTTCTAGTCCAAGCACTTGTGGCCAGAGAGCTGGTGTGTTTCTTCTACCAGATCAAAAATCTCCTCAAAACAGCTTGAATCAAATTATGAGCATTCTGGAAACGTGAAATACAGTAAGAGCATTCTAATGCATGTAGGATAGGTACATCGTTTTACACTGCTGTGTTGCAAAGGTCAGGACTGTTAAAGAAGCTGACATGTTCTTTGAAATGCTCCCAAGCAATCCCAGAATAGATCTCTGCTAGCACCAACCTTGTCATTTCTTGGATTTTCTTTTGTTGCCTCTCTTACCTCATGTAGAGCGCTGGTTAAATTTAAACACCAGTCGCGTCTCCGGACAATATCTCCCATTCATGAAATAGATGCTTCCTCCTGTAAGTGGACTTCCACGTGCTGTATGTACCCTCCCGGCTTTTGTGGCTGAGGTTCTTTGTTCCCATCTCTGATTTTTCTTTTAAATTGCAAATACAGCAGCTTTTGGAGCATAAGGTGGCCCTGTTTGTTAAACAGTTGGCAGACCTAAGGTTAACGATCTCTCTCATTTTCTTTCAGTAGAGAAACCGTAGCAGCTGCCCCGCTTCCTGCAGACACTGCCTGGAAGGCCGACGGAAGGCACTGGAGCTGGGCTTTCTGCACAGAGCTGCTTTCTGGCGTGGGACTACCGGGAAAGGGAATAAACTGGTCGCTACAAACTCCACTTTTCCATCTTTTTTCTACTATTACATCAGGACACGTTAACACAGAAGCCTGTTAAATCCTGGCCGATCTCCAGCGTAAGGTGCTGTGTGCTGTAGGCACACAGTGCTTCAGTGGTCCTGCTGATCGCAGTAGCCTGAGGGGTCTAGATTTAAGAAGGTGCAGAGAGGGCTGGAAAGACCTTAATTCTCTCCGGTTTCTGGAGTGCAGCTGTCTGTTTTCTAGTCACTTGCATCATCTCTTTCGAAGCCTGAACTAGCCATTCCTGCTTGGTGCTTCTGCCCACAGTAAACTGTGCACCACCTTCCCAGCCCATTCGTCTTAGCTTCAGGGGCAGTCTGCAACCACAAACTCTGTGTTTCCTGCTTTCCTGTGCATCTGTCTCTGCTCTCTCTTCCCACACCAAAAGGTCTGCTTTTCTACGAATCGTGGCAGACCAAGTCTCCTTCAGAGGGCAGCTGAAGGGAGAACCTGGGATTTAGCAACTGAGGAGTCCTACCTCTGGGAAGTATCAGGAAGCTCAGGAAGTGAGGTTTGCTAGAGCCTGTGGGCAGCCTACCCTTCAGCCCGAGCACCCGCAGATTTCGTCACCACAGACCGCGCGGTGGCCTGGGTCAGAAGAGGTCTTTTAGGACTTGTAACTGGGTTTTGGCAGGCTGACTTGTACTTGGAGGGGAGGGGAAGGTAACTCAGGACTGACTCAGAAGGAGACTGGGAGAGAAGAAACACTGCGTTCGGTTAAGGACTCTGTAAAGGGTGATGAGGTTGGGGAGCTGGCACATAGAGGGGAAGTGGAAAATGTGCTTTGCCAGGGGAGCATGCGGTTTAGGGACTGTGCTTCTCCAAGATGGGGAGGAACTGGTTGGGGACGGTCTGGGAGGGAAGCACCTGGGTCCGGGAGCTGCTGTGGGAAAGACTAGAACAGGAGTGTGGACACTGGTAGTGTCTGGTGAGGAAAATGGGAGAATAGGATGGAGAGTCAGGTATGAAAACAGGACTGGAGCAGAGACAGCTTGGCGGTGATGGAAAGGAAGGGGACCTGAAGGAAATAGGCAACAAGCTCTGACCACGTGCCCCGCTACAACCTGGCGTGGAAGCAGACACCCCTTGCCCTTCGGTTCCTCCCAACTAGAACAAGCAAAGCCCAATGACAAAGAGTCTCATCCCTTCTTGCACTGGTCCACATAATGCTTACCAGTTTAGTGATAAACTGGAAGCCTGGCAGGCCATGTTGTCAAAAATCTTTGACTCTCCTACACAGCTTCAGTGCTTGCGGAAGTTTGGAAATCTATACGAATGAATGATTTAAAGTGCAGGAAAAAAGGAGGTGGTCTCAACAGGGTAGCTGACATACAACAGTATGCCTGACATTGGATTTGATGGGAAGAGAGTAATGAGTCCCCTCATCCTGGTAACTGTAGGCGCTTCTGCCTCCCTTCCCCGCGTCTTTCNGTAACTGCTCTTCTCCCTTAGCTCTCATTCCCACTAAGTCAGTGTCCCTTATTCTTCTGCGGAGCGTGCGCTGTACCCTGCTGCCTTCCTGATTTCTGCCAGAGGCGATACGGTTCTGTACGTTGGTGCCTGGAGGCAGCCCCATGAAACAGAAGAGCTTCATCCATTGGAATGCGACCTCGACCTCGTATCACTTGGCTGGTTATCATCACTTAACTCTTCTGGTCGTGAGGTTTCCTCAAGTGTTTTGCTTAAGCGCTGTTTTTCAGTTGCAGTTGTTTGGTGACAGTTTGCCAAGCGTGTATCCCCGTGTCAGCTGTGTCTCGGGGGTTTTCAGTCTTTCCCTCTAAGACATTGGTGCTTCTAGTCCTGGGGTGTGGAACTAAAAGCTGATGGAGTGGAGAAACTTGTCACCGTCAGTAGTCTTTTCCCCTCTTTATTGAAATTACCCAAGTTTGGCCAAGTTACAAGTGAAGTACAGCCTATGAGTTGCTCAGAGAAGTTAACGTTAGCCTGTGAGGGTAAACATGCTGCTTTTCTACGAATCGTGGCAGATCAAGTCTCCTTCAGAGGGCAGCTGAAGGGAGAATCTGGGATTTAGGAACTGAGGAGTCCTACCTCTGGGAAGTATCAGGAAGCTCAGGAAATAAGGTTTGCTAGAGGCTGTGGGCAGCCTACCCTTCAGCCCGAGCACCCGCAGATTTCGTCGCCACAGACCGCGCGGTGGCCTGGGTCAGAAGAGGTCTTTTAGGACTTGTAACTGGGTTTTGGCAGGCTGACTTGTACTTGGAGGGGAGGGGAAGGTAACTCAGGACTGACTCAGAAGGAGACTGGGAGAGAAGAAACACTGCGTTCGGTTAAGGACTCTGTAAAGGGTGATGAGGTTGGGGAGCTGGCACATAGAGGGGAAGTGGAAAATGTGCTTTGCCAGGGGAGCATGCAGTTTAGGGACTGTGCTTCTCCAAGATGGGGGAGGAACTGGTTGGGGACGGTCTGGGAGGGAAGCACCTGGGTCCGGGAGCTGCTGTGGGAAAGACTAGAACAGGAGTGTGGACACTGGTAGTGTCTGGTGAGGAAAATGGGAGAATAGGATGGAGAGTCAGGTATGAAAACAGGACTGGAGCAGAGACAGCTTGGCGGTGATGGAAAGGAAGGGGACCTGAAGGAAATAGGCAACAAGCTCTGACCACGTGCCCCGCTACAACCTGGCGTGGAAGCAGACACCCCTTGCCCTTCGGTTCCTCCCAACTAGAACAAGCAAAGCCCAATGACAAAGAGTCTCATCCCTTCTTGCACTGGTCCACATAATGCTTACCAGTTTAGTGATAAACTGGAAGCCTGGCAGGCCATGTTGTCAAAAATCTTTGACTCTCCTACACAGCTTCAGTGCTTGCGGAAGTTTGGAAATCTATACGAATGAATGATTTAAAGTGCAGGAAAAAAGGAGGTGGTCTCAACAGGGTAGCTGACATACAACAGTATGCCTGACATTGGATTTGATGGGAAGAGAGTAATGAGTCCCCTCATCCTGGTAACTGTAGGCGCTTCTGCCTCCCTTCCCCGCGTCTTTCTGGTCTGGCACTGGAGTCTTCTGGGTCCATGGACCTGGGTGCAGCTGCACTGCTTGTTCTGTTGGTAACCACGTCACTAGGGCTCATTGTTAATGCAACTAAATGCAGACTTGGAAAACTTGATTTAATTTCTGCCTTTACTACTGAGATTCTAATGCCAAGTTGCTGCAGATGAAACCTTTTTTTGAAGTGTTCATTGACTGAACATTCCTCATTTTCTGGATATTCAATTTGAGGCCATACCTGATCTGCAACAGCACCGTATACTTAGAGCTGCAGCTGGACTTGAGTTTTCAGCATTTAAAGCACCATATAACTCTAAGCACTCTCCAAGAAGTATGCTCTCATTTTCTAAATTGAATATCCCAAATTAATGAATTCTTTAGCAACACAGCAACTTCCTACTAATTTTTTCAGCAGTAAGTCCAGATAGAATGGAAGTGTTGGGACAATAAATTCATCCAAAATGCGTTATTAATGTGAACATTAGAAAAGCCATCAATAAATTAATCATATGTGCTCAGAGTAGAGTTTGAGTTTGGCGAAGTAAAGTGTGTTAAACTAAGCAGAGTTGAAAGGATTTTGTTCTGTAATAAAGCATTCAATCAGGGAGTTGTTCAACTGCTTCTGAGTAACCCCCTGTGGAAGCAAGTCATCAGAAATGGGCTGCACATGAAACAACAAGAAGGAAACAAATATTGAATAGCAGCTCATTAACTGAGAATCATCCACCCTCTACACTGAAGGAGGCAAGGGTCCTGCAGAAAAAAAACAACCCATAATTGTGTAATTGAAGGCAGTGGCATGCGGTGTTAACACAAGAGATTCAAATTAAGGTTGCACAGGCGATCTTAATTCTGGGATTTCTTAACTTTTGAATATTTGACTTGGCATTTTTGATAATGTTCTTTTAACTTGGAATATTGTGTGCAATATATATAAACGTTGTTTTTAAATAAAACTGGTATGTCTCCAAGTCATGTCGGTTTCACACTGCCTGCTGTCACCGTTTCTGAAGGAGAAGCAGCTGGTGTGCTAAAAGAAGTTATGGACTTTGAAATCCTGCGAGGTTAGGAACTGAGTGGTTGGAGGGAGATATTTACACAAATGTCATCTTTTTTGGCCTGCTAGATTCCTCCCACCGTTTTCCCCGCTGTATTTTATGGAGCAAAGTGTAAACATTCACTTTGAGGTGTTTTGTGGCTCTAATCTGCGAGTGATCCTAACGGTAACTTGATGGGGTTCCATGGATGCAGTTTCTCAGTGGCTTCTCTATCCAGTGTTCTCACTTCGTAAAGAGAAAGTTGAGGTTCTTCATAATTGCCAGCTGCAAGCTCAGCGTGGGATCTGAGAGTCAAACTGAGCTTTGCAGGCTCAAACGTTACCGCCAGGAGAGATGCTGCGATCAGAATTTGGTGAACTGCTCTGTTTGTCGTGTTTGGGCCAGAACAGAATCCAGCTCCCACTCTGAAAGCTGTGTAGGCTCCGCCGTGCTAAATAAAGACAAAACACCAAAAATAGGTGGTGATCATTAAAGTGAGCAGGTGCATGTTTGACTACAGCGAACAGGTCTAGTAAATAGGAACTTGGGGGGTTTGCTTACTTGCTTTGAAGCAAATGAAATTTTAAGGCGTCTCTTTAGTTAAAGGAATTGCAATCTTGCGGTAATTGTTTTGTTTATTCCTAGTTGCGTAGAGTGTAAATGAAAACTGAATCGTTTCTCTTAATCTCATAATCTTGACACAAAGAGCGCTATGTTTAAGTCTTTGAGAAAGACTGTTAGATATAATACTCTAGTAAGGCGTGAATATCAGCGACTAGCGGTTTAGGTTTTTTAATGAATCTTCCATTAAGTAACAGGTGATCATGGTCAAAGAGCTCATCCGGGGTTGCTCGTGGCAGTGCAATACGAGTTGAGGAGCAGGAAGAGCCAGGAGGAATGTTTTGCCTGGTGCACAGCACTGTCCGTCCAGCTACATTTGTTGCATTGAAGGTTTAGCGTCCTCTAGTGCAGGTTTCATTGTCTATGATGACATATCCTGGAAACAGAACCAGCTGTAGACCGGTTAAGATTATGGTGATATCATTGAGACAATCTCTGTTAGAACAGGGGGAGAAGTGAGTGATCGTTACGCACCTTGGTCCGTTAGGTGTACATATGCTTTTTAAGGTGTTCTTCGAGCAGTGTGGGATGTTCCCTGTGCTTTTGCGGAAGTGAATCTCTTGCCTTTGGAACTGGGGCTCTGGAAGCCGATACTGGATTGCTGGAGAAGACTCAGTGCTCAGTTCGTACCCAGGACTTGTAGCTGGAGGGATGAGAAAATATGGCCAGAGAGATGAGTTTTGGAACCTCGCAAATTGCATGTGCTACCTCCTTATGATATATGCACATATATATCAAAAAGAAAGTGACTTCCTTAGGAAGAGACGTTATCCTGTGCTGCGTCTCATTTCAGTAGGTGTTTAAAAGAAACTGTCACGTGTATTTGTAAGTTACCGAGAAAGGCTCTGAACAGGAGCAGCATACTTCAGGTTCTGCCAGTAGCATTCCATCATGGTAGTTCTTAACAATATTTTCCTTGTTTTGCCTTATTTCTAGGCACAAGTGGATTTAATATTGAATTTGACCTCCGTAGAAGAGGTATTGGCTTAGGGCTCCAAATGGGACTTCAGAAACAGATTTCAAGTGCGCAACGAGATCGTGCTGCTGTTTCATCAGGTTCTGTTAGTGCTGTGTTTGTACTCAAGGTCTTTTAAGCCACGCTATCATCTTACACCACATTTCTGTGGATAGTTTTTTAAGACAAGGGATGCATTTCCATCCCTGCTCGTGCGAGTCATCGGGTGTATTGCAGATGAGCCGACACCGGTTTCGTTCTCTTACTCAAAAAACTCCTTGCTGTAAGTGGTCACTCTAAGGAAACTGTTACTGTTTCTTTGCTTCTATCCAGCCTCTTCTTTTCATGAAACATGATTTTCTCTGAGCCCTTCTGGAACTGGATTTGAATTGGCCAATGGCTTCAGAGGTTATTATCAGTGGGACAGTTCCAGATGGACATATGCAGGCGACCACCTAAGGAAACAGGGCTACAAGTACAAAACGTTTGGACTAAGCCTGGGTATTTGTAAGAGAGTGATGGGACAGCGACTGAATCCTGCATTCCTGTTTGATCTCCGCTCTGAATCTATGTGCTCCTTCTGCTGTGTGATAAATGAACACAGTTACAGCAGAATTTCTGACCAGTTGCCTTCAGGTCTCCTACCTGGTGTGTCGTGTGCTGCAGCAGTAAATTTCCAGTTTTCCTTCCACACCAGTGCCTGTCACCCTGGGAAACACAGCAAGTGTGACAAGTTTTTGATTGATTTCTGGTTTGTTTGGGGTTTTTTCCCAACAGTTGGTCTAAAACTTCTGTGTTGCTGTTTAGATATGGAGCTTTAATGGATTTTAATTCCCAAGTGCTGGTTGGATGTACCTTATATCTGCATAAGCCTTTGAGTGTATGGGTTCGCACGTGTCTCGGTCAGTGTATTCACAATTCAGGTTCCTCATCTTTGGGGAAAAAAAGGTAACTTCACACCTGTACTAGTGGTGGTGTGAAAAGTTTTGTTGGCTCATTTGTGCATCGATCACTTGTTACATTTCACAGACCCTAGCATTTCTCCCCCTTTCAGTTTTATTCTGAAAAGCTTTGTTCCTGCTGATCCACACACCAGATGCTACTGTATTTTCTGGATGCCTGAACTCTCCACTCAAAACCTGTCAATGCCTTTTGTATAGCTGTTCTGTGTAGCTAACTTGAAAGTGGGATTTGTGTACCACGGCACTCCGTGGTGTGATTTTTTTAATGCTTTTCATTTTGCCGGTAGAAACTCTCACGCAGTTGCATTTATGCTGGAAAAATAGTGCTTTTACAGGTGTAGCTGAGGTCAGATCTGCAGAGTAGATTTACGATAACTGTGTCATTCCAGAACAGGAAAAGACGTGCGATGCCAAAGCCCAGGTGTCTGCAAATCTCATCTTTTTGTGGTACGTGTTTTCCTCGAGCAGATACTTTAATTATATTTGTACAAAGTACGGCTTTGCGGGTGCGGTTTCATTCGCCTTGGAGCTCTTTGCCAGCAAGGGAGACTGTAATCCTATCTCAGCAGAGTGGTGCTAGTACAGGGCTGACCTTATGAGGATTCCCTAGTGCATGCATTTTTAAACCTGAAAAATGAATCTGTGCGTGAGAGTTGACTTTAATATCGCCAAGCTGCACAGTTCTACTAAAGGTGGAATTGGTACCGGCAAAAGGAGCCTTTGGACAGTTGGGAAATTGGGTTAAGGTTACCAGGAAAGGGCACAACTGGCTGGCGTGTCACTCCCTGAGGGTGTGGGGTGTAACTAATAGATAGCTGTTAATATGTTCTATATGAAATTATTATTAATTATTACTTCTACTGATAATAATAATAATTAGAAAATATATTAATATGATGAAGTATAGCTAAGCCTTTCCAAAGGCTTTAAATGCCAGGAGAACATACCTGGAGTAGACAAGTCTGGATTCCTGCTTTTTCAGAATATTTTTGCAATGATAAGCGACACTGAGAAATTTTATAGAAAACTGCAGTGCGTTGGAATGGAGATCCAGTACTTTGCAAGGAAATCTCCAGCAAACAAAAGTTAATGGTTTAAAAAACCCCTGCCGACATACCACTTCTCAGTAGTCGGTGTAAGTTTTATTAGAAGCTAAGGGAGGCTTCATCATGACAGCCGCTTAAGCTGGTATTTCACAAGCACAGTTCTTGTCTCAGCATCTGCTCAGCACCGAAAATAAACGATCTAGAAGTACACCTCTCTGAACCTCCATCGGCAGGCTTTCTGAGCAGATCGGTTTCTCTTCATATTTCTCAGCAGCAAGAGGTACAAGCCTTCAAGCTGCTGAAACTACTGCTTCCTGCTGCCCCCCTCAAAATTAAATCACTTGACACAGTAATTGGCATGTCCTCATTGCCTGGAGCCTTAATACTTTTAATGATATCCAAACAAATTAACTATTAAACAAGTTATGAAGCAGCTCAGTGGGAACTGACTTGTGAAAGCAGAGGATCAAAGCACAAAGCTGTAAAATGACTCCTGAAGTGCTAATAACTTCTAATAGCTTTTAAAGGGAGAGAATTAAGCTGTGGCAAGAGTAATTCTGTCGTATTCTGATTATTTAAAGAGAAGCCCAGTTGGGACGTATAGCTGTTTGCATTTTGACTGGAGCAAACTAGCGAGGAAGTCTCAAACTAGCTTGGGTGGTTATAGGAAGTTCCAGTCCAAAAATGAAAGAGAGGAGCCAGATAGGATGGATCTGTCTTCTGGGCATGGGAACGTGCTTACCTGGCTGTGAGCGAGGACCCAGTTTGACCTGAAGAACCTGAATCCTTAATAATATGTGCAAAATGGGAATCCAGCTGGTCATACGCGTTTAGCACGGACCATCCTTTTGTTTCTGTGCTTGGTGCGCTTGACGGAGTGCTCAAGAAGAGACACAAAGAAGGCAAAACCAAAAAGACAAACGCAAAAAGAAACACAAACTCTTCCTTTCCCTCCCGCTGCTCTTCAAAGCTATCTCAAAAACTGGTTTGGCTTTTCCTTTGCTGCCTCCATTCCTCTTCATCTGCTCGCTTGTCTGTGCTCCCTCTAGTGTTCCCTGGCAGGTGCGGGCTTGCTCTCCTGCTCTAGGCAGGGAGATCGAGTACTAAACGATGCGATTCATTTTCCCTGCGTTTCGCTAAGGTGGGGAAGGCATCAGCCTACCTGTCATACCCTTCAAAAGATCTCCGCTGAGTCTCTGCAGCCGTCATCCCCTTGTGTCGCCGTATCACCAGCCCTTCACAGACCTTGAGGCCAACTTAAAAGTCACTAGATTTTCAAAAGTGCACCTGTATCTTTGTGATGATTTCCAAGCCTTTAATTCATTCTGAGTTCATGGATTGGGGATTTCTTTTACAACCATTAAAATGTCTTCTGATTCAGAGAGCTGGGAATTTAGGAACAATGTAGGATATGACACTTGGGATTAGAGCCACAGGTTTTGCTAACACTGCAGCAACATCCATTGCACCTAGATATTGTGCTAGTTCGCTCCCGAGTCTTTGATTTGCTCTAGCTGCAAAGATGTACTGTCCTGCTTGTTAGCTGAAGATCAGAAAGTATGAAGGGGGACTGGAAATCTGTGTGTATCCCTGGATCTCTGGATCACTGCTGCAGAGAGTATGTGTAATTAAAAACAGGGCCTCCTCTTTGCACCATATAAAAAGTTTCTTTACAGAGTTTTTACTGAAACTTAACTGTGTAATGTGCTCTAAAACTGTGTGTTACTTTCATATATATTCCATTTGCATGAGAGCATCTGCGTGCTTGTATGTGCACATAGGTATTTCAAAGATGAGAAAGTACTTTGAGGCCTCCCTTTTTAACTCGGAATCCAGATTTGGACTGTAGAGACCAGTCTTTCAAGTTTGGGGATTACTTGTTGGTATTTAACAAACAAGTTGGAAGGTTTCAAACAGCCCTCTTAGACACCACACACAGTCTTCCGTCATCACTGAAGACGAACTGACATTTCTTACGTTAGGAAAGAAGACTAGAGCTAAATAAGAGCAAAAAAGAGCAAAAAAGGGGCTTCCCGCTTTGGTTTGAGGAACGATCCGTTTGTTATCTAAACTGTGTAAGATTAGCAAGGCACAGAAGAGAGCCTGAATGACTGTAACTTGCGTGTGTTCTGTGAATAACTGGTACAGCAGAGATAGGTGAGTTAGATCAAATATACAGTTCTCTCACTGGTACTAGATTTAGTGGAGAAATTAAAGGATGTAGTCTAACAACTTGAAATTGAGTCCAGCAGGAAATCGTCAGGTGACATGATATTAACTCTCTGTGGGCCACTCAGCACCCTGATGTTGCAATCTGACCTGATCCTTGGTTGGGATTCCCATGTGTAGTTACGAGGAGAAATCCCCCCTGACGCTGTGCAGACCTGGGCTTGGTTGGCTGGGGAGAAGGAGCCCTCTGCTTTTGCAGGAACAGTGAAGCGGAAGAGTTTCCTTCACAGATACCCATTTGCACATTACATGGAGGGATGCCGTCTCCAAGAGACAGGAGCGTCTTCCTCAAGATCCCAGGAGTGCGCGAGTGGGTGAGTGACAGCTGAGCGCCGAGCCCGTGGTGAGCCGCAGATCTGCTAATTACCACCTCCCTCCACTCACCCTTCCAACAAAGCGACTTCCTGAAATCTGTTTCAGGGAGTTTTGTATTTTTGTCACTCTGCATTAGGCTACAGCACAGCGCAGCTTGTCACTTTGTCTTACACGTGATCGAGCTGTCTGGAATGGGACCCAGCGTAATGGCAAATGACGTGGTTATAGCAGGATTTAACTCATCAGGTTTCTTCCAGCACATCTTTCATGTTGTGTCACCAGTCTGTGGCAGAGCTGGGTGCCTGTTGCATCACAGGGGCATAGAACAAGTCATGGAATACCCCATGTAGACCAAATTGTTTATTCTCCTGTTGCTTCCAGCTCAATGGAGTAACGTTGCTTGGTGGTAGACGCTTCCTCACACGCATTCGAAAAGTAGGAAACCAACGCTTTTTCGAAAAGCCCAAAATATTACCGTATAGCATATGGCACCCCAGATACGAGTACACTTGCAACATCCGCTTGTGTTTGTCGTCTTGTGGTATGCTGAAGGTGTTGCTTCGGGATTTTTAGTGTAGAAATGGAGTTGCTGCAGGGCAAGGAAAGTGTTTTGTGCCCTGTCAGCTCTGAAGAAGAAGAAAGCAGATAATTTGTTAACTCCTTAGAGGCTGTATTACATGAGTACCCTGTGAGTAAGAGGACCGGATATGGCGATCCATAGGGAGACTTCATTCCTAATGACTTGTGTCAGATAACGCAGCTCGCTCCTGGTGACCCTGGCGTTTGGGGGCGTCTCTAGGGTAAGCTGAAGACTGAGACATTGCTGCAGCCCAGAAGGTGCTAGAAACCTTCTTCCCTCACAGCATACTAATACACCACCGCTGGTCCACAGCCTGTTCTGCATCCAGGCCTGGGGAGCTCGGGAAAGAAGGCATGGGGGCGCAAGCTGCTAGGAATTTCTTTGATGTCAGCAAATGTGTAAAGAAAAATTCCAGGGCTTCATTCTCCTTTCACAAGATTTTTACAACAGTGTGTATCCAACAGAGTCCCTCCTAATTTACACAGCTGGAGTGAGAGGAAAACCAAACTTTTCATATCTATTTGGTGAATTTACCTGGCTACTTACGTAGGTGCATAACCACCCCAGTATATTTGACATCATTAATTGCGCAAATAAGTGTAATTGAGATCACTGGAAAAGGTGACATCCTATAGCATGTGTAAATTGCATGACGTTGCTGAAGGCACGGTTTGCCTTTTCAGTGAAACTCTTTTACCGATGGAGTGGATGTATGATATTTTGGGAATGTGGGAGCCTGTTCTGGAAAAGCAGACAGTCCAGATTGCCCCGAGGACGATGTCTGTTACAGGCCTGATTGTGCAGCGCGCGTGGGCTTGCGCTTGAAATGGAACAACCAGCATTTTGCCGATAATAGTCAGTGACCTCTCTGCTTCCCAACAGCTGGCTTACAAAAAGAAGCACATGGTGAAATGGCACATGCTGAAGCCTGAGCATGGAATGACAGTCATAATCCAGGAATGTCTCATTATCTGGTCAGCAGTAATACGTATTTTCCTCTCATTGCTGCACCCTTGAAGAACATGGCTAAATACAAGGTGCTTTAAGAGTTCGAGGGGGCCATTTTCAACAACGTTAATGCTGCCAGCGAATTGACATTATTGAGGTATGATTGCAGAATCCTGGGGGCAGGAACGAAAGGCAGCAGAAGTGCTGCTCTTTTTGTTCCCCCCAAATGGTACTAATCACTGGCCACATTAATGATACCTTCATTAAATCACTGTCTTTTTTTGCCGTACGCGTTCCTAGATCACTTTTTTCAGTGTGACCACAGGGGGTTGACACAAATTGCTATGCTGCCAGCACAGCTGTCCTACGTAATTTGTTGTTGCATGAAGTTAGAATTAATGATTTTAACAAGTAGCAAGGCGGGGATATTAGGAATGCGCACTACAGAACTTCTGGCTCTCTGATAAGACCCATCTGTTATAAACCATATACGGTGTAGCATGAGCGCTAAACAGCGGGCAGCTTGACCGCTTGCGTAAAGAAGATCTTAACGGGATCAAACCTGCTCCAAGAGCTGGCTGAGGGCTCCGCGGCTCAGGCACGGCACTAGCTGTGTGAGGACGTGCTCATCCATCTCAGGAGAAGACGGTGTTGGGCAAGGAGTGGCGGCCAGCGTTGTGATGCGTTCGTAGTTGGGCAGAACGGTACTTGCTGTCTTTGTGATGCTGCCTGTGGGAAAAGGTGTATCCTGGCTCCCTCACTGCGCCTAAAGGATGCTAGGAGCACGTGGAAAGAATAAGCCTGAGCCAGTACCACTGGAACTCTTAACTGAAAGCTGTGAGCGAATCAGTATGATGGCAGCCAGTGGATCTGTAAAGCAGTCAGTTGCTTTGAGAAAAGAGAACTCTTACTAAGCACCTTTCTTCACTGATTCCTTGAAAAATATTTTCATTGCTCTCTGAGATGAATATTCTAGAGCTCTGGGAAGGTTTAGGATCACATCCAGAATAAGCAGGTCGGACCTGTCAATGCACAGCCTTGCACTCTGGAAAACCTGTAGGAGGTTGCAGGAAGGTGTAGAAACAGTACCTAAACCAACATTGACATGTTCGCCTCTTCTGATTATTGGAAGTAGCACAGAAGAAAGACGATGGAAAGCTATACGAGATTAAATTTTTTGTTCACTTAGTGCGTCCTTGTGTCATAGGTCCTGCCAAATACCAGCCTTTGCAGAAAAAGGGAAATCAGACAGGTTTAAAATAGGTTTTTTATTCTTTAAACAGAAGAAAATAACAGTCCTAGGAATTTGGCTTTATTTTGCTACATCTGAACTTTACTAGACCACAGAGAAATAGTAGAAGGAGCTTTATTGATTTGGAGTTGAGGCCAAAGCTCAGTGAGTCGTGACTGGAAGACCTGAGGGAACAGGAAAAGGCAGTGAATGCAGAGGAATAGGTTACTTATATTCAAGGTCCAGTCATGGAATTTGCAGAACTTGTGTCTTCCATCCCCAAGACAGCAGAGCACAGTATTCTCGTTTCTGTAGAGGTTTGTTGTTGCTGTTGCCAATTTACCTTGGAGTAGTCCGGTCTCAAGTGGTGCAGAGCACTGCCTGCTGTAGTTGGTGTAAATTCTGAATGCTGATAGTTCACAGGATCAATACTTTTGCTCTCCAGTGCATGTAAGACTGATCCCATATGAAAAGCATTTTTCTTTAGTCATGCGTTAGCAAGTTATTGCTCACTGGGAAGAGGAGGTAGAAGTTTAAGCCTGTGGAAGGTGTTCTAAAGGTCCTGAGAAAAGTAAATAATTCCAGTGAGTCTCATTGCAAACTGGCCATTAGCAGGGTTACATCTTTATATCCACGGAGCAAGTGAGTGGAACAGAAAGCAAGTTTCAGAGGAAGGAGAATTATTCCCTGAACTGCTTTAGATGTTAGCAAGAGCAAGACACAAACAATGCAGACACAGAGATGTAAGTTAAAAGCCTTTTGGTTCCTCTTCAAGCGCTTTGTTCTAGGGGAAACCAGGGTGGTATCAAAATGCCTTTCATGCAGAGCTTGTTTACTCAAGCAGCTCAAAGCAGGAACCCAGCTTAGTAGCGTGAGATGCGGAGAACATTGTCATTTTTGCTCTGTTCACTTTTATCAGTAGCGTAGTATTCTCTGGTTCTTCCAATCTCTGCAAAGCAGTTTTGCAGTCCCTGCATTAAAGAGGGCTTTCTGCTGGTGCAGGGAAGCCTGCAACGTCGTCCCGCTGCCGCACCGATGGGTGCAGGTCTCTAGTTGTCCTGTAGTACCAGCCCTCATCGCCTTACAACCAACGGGGAAAGGCAGAAAGCACACCCGAGGAGGTACAGTAAGCAATCTGAAAAAGTCTGCGCCCTCTCTCGTTGTTACACAGCCTAAAGAACATCTGTTCTCTGTAATGTAGGCGCCGGTTAGGTCTGCAGGTAGGTGGTCTGAATCCAGCTTAATGGTGGTAAAACCTTCAGCAGAGGCTGAGCCATTTCCAGGTGATAGGACCCTTGGTGCACCAGCTGTGAAAGGGTGCTCTGGGGTGTTCAGGGCAGAAGAAGTGTCCAAGGCAGCACGTGGCTTCCTATGCAGCTGTAAGGACAGCAGAGGAAGAGCCCTTGCCCTGATGAGAAATGCTACTGGAAATTCTGCCGGTGGTGGTACACCCCATCCTCCCAGTGGGTGATCTGCTGCTGATTATAGTTCTTTGGTGGCAGGAGGACCGTTCACCACATCCTCTCGGCCTTACAACCAGCAGCTATCTGTCCTCTGCAGAAAGAATGTTAAATGGTAGCAGGTGCTGAAAGGTGAAATTTGATTGTTGTTCCCTGTTACTGACACCTTCCACACCTAGAGACACGCTGTAGCATCAGACTATTAACTGACGCTCCTTACAATTGTCTGGTTTCCTCTTCGTCTTAACTTTGCCGTTTCCTGGTTTGTGGGAAAGGCTCCTAATATCAGCGCCGATATCCTGCTTGTTCACAGATGGTTGCCGAGAGGAGGCACCTGGTGCTCTCTGGATCTCTTTGCATTGCTCAGATAATATTAATTACAGCTCCAAGGGAAACAGCCGCCTGCCAACCTTTGGCTCAATGCTGTTTGTATTCTGAGTGGCACAGAACACGGTTCTTCCTCCACAGACATGCAGTTTACCCTGCTGAGAGTAATTCATTGCCACTTTCCAAGTTTCCGGATACTCCATTAGTGTTCCCGAGGCTGGGAAAAGAGGCACTCTTGCTGATGACAGCAGAGGGTGAGTGTCAGGGCTCGTGACTGCTGTCTGCTGCTGTGTTCCTAGCTTCACTTGCCTACCCTTACAGAGGCGTCGTGGGCTGAGTGTAATGACGGGTATATAAAAAGTGGTTTGAGATCACTGGATGAAAGGTAGCCAAACACATATTTTATTCAGAGCTATTTTTTTTCTGTGCTCTAGAAGGTCTTCATGAGCTCTATCCAGAGCCAGGGAGCTAAATATTTTCCCAGGTCCTTCTCCTTTAACTACCCTTTCCCGTTGCAGCCAGAACTTCCACAGTGATGACCACAGGGCAGGCGAATAGGAGGGAGAATGTGGAGATTTCAGAGATCTGGCATGCTGAGCAAAGAGAATGAGCACAGTTCTTCAAAAAAACTGGGTTCGTTACGATTGCCCAAACACTCCGTCCCTTTCTGCGCACCCTTGCTGCAGCTTTCTCCCTATATTTTCTCAAACGATTTCCTGCATTTGCTACACAACTGCAATTCATTCCCACTAGGGCCTCGCAGCCATTCTGTATTTATTCTCCAAGAGGAGGTTCTTTTCATCTCATTTAGGAAGGGTTTAATCTATCTGTAGTAGGGTACTTTTACTGATCTACCCGATGTGTTTGTGTGGCTGTGTTTGTCTTCGCTGCCTGCAACCGGGCACCTTTGCCCTTCTCCAGCAGTGACATTGGACCACACAAGGGCTTGTTCCTGTGAGTGCAAATCACGTTAAGTGCTGGACCTGGGTTATTTTCTACCGAGCATTTAGGTGCAAGAACAAAAGTTATTTTGCCTTTCTCATTCCTGCAGTCAGATTGCTTCTTGGGCAGAAAGAAAATACAGTGACTCACTGATGTGCCAGACGCAGCCGGAGACTTCCAAATGACAATGATGGGTTTGAGGGAAAGCTATACGCTTCAGAACTGTATTAATAGACTTGAAATGATCTGGAAATATGTTGCCTGCTCAGTTTTCCCGCATGCTGCTGGGAATCAGCAGTTGTTGATGTCTCCAGGCCAGTGGTTTGCTCTAGGACGTCAAGTCGCTGATCTCTGTTCAGCTCCCAGAGGCTGTGTGGATTCATCACAACTGCTCTCTTTACATCCAAGAAAGGGCCATAATCTTGAAGAAATGGGTCTCCCTGCTCATTTTTCAATTTTCTTTCAGGACTGACTGCAAAAGGTTTTAGATGTTGCTTCATGTCTTCTTAGCAGAGGACAAGCTGACGGGGCCACTCATCCCCAAAAGCAGCACAGTACTGCAGTGTCTGATTGCCGCTTCTGCTTTGGGCCCTCTTCCAATGGCAAAACCAGTGGATTTCTGCTCCTCTGATACTTTAAAGGTGCCAGCGAAATGCCAACCACCCCTGCTTCGGAACTGGCCTCCCTTCAGTGCTGTGGCAGTGCCCTGTTCAAAGTGGCCGGCCCTCGCAGCCCTTGCACACATAGGGGTATTTGAGGGCTTGGTACTCTCATGGAACTGCCTTCGCAATCTCCTACCCCACACGCCAGGTCCTTGCTTTCTCATCTGCTGGTTATCACTTTGGTTATGACTTTTCTTCAAAAACTGGAAAAAAGCAGAA
The DNA here is from genome assembly GCA_013398225.1 of Steatornis caripensis. Taxonomy (NCBI): domain Eukaryota; kingdom Metazoa; phylum Chordata; class Aves; order Caprimulgiformes; family Steatornithidae; genus Steatornis; species Steatornis caripensis. The sequence continues at coordinate 168,847 of VZSC01002980.1, forward strand.
CTCTCCTGGCTCCCTTGGCCTCTCTCAAAGGGTACTTGCTCTGGAGTAATCTTTTTTCCTGCAGTTTTTACTGTAATAAAACCCACTTTTCTATGTCCAGTATTTTCTCTTTGATTCTACCCCCTTATTCTTCCATGGATTTAGTGTTGGATTTGGTTGAAAGATTTCTGCTAAAGCTGTTTTCCGTTAGAAACTGTTTATTTAGGCACAGCAGACCGCTTCACAGGAACATCTACTTACACAAAACTTTCGACAAACAAACATTCAGCCATTCAAGACCTCCTTATGCTATGGGCATGAGTGTTCCACGCTGGCAATGTTAGACTGTTTTTTCACTTCTTTTGTGTCAGAGTGCAATTTTTTTTCGGAGTGATAAAGCTGGAAAGAAATGCTTCCACCTAGGAAAGTAAGGCACTTCAGTGAGGCTGTTTCCAGATCACCTTTCTTGAATGTATTTATTTCATGAGGACTTTCAAAACTTCAGTTTTGTGTTCCAGTTTGGAACAAAAAAATCTGAAGTTCAATCCTTTCTTAGTGCTAGGTTTAAAATATAGCACATTTAAATGAAAAGAATAAAAAAGAAAAGAATGTCTAAAGGTCTTCATGATCTTTCAGTGTTGTACCCCTGTCCTCCCATACACTCTTACCCGTCATCTTCCCTTGCTGTACTCTAATTATAGATTCCTCGAGGCAGAGACCTGCCAATGTTTCCTTCGGTAAAGTGCCAAGCATGTCCATGATGCTTTACAAATAATCATAGAGAATGCATATTTTGTGAAATGTTTAAGCTTTTCCTGTAAAACAGATTTCTATTTGCCATATCAGGCACGGTTAAATTTCAGTGTGCCATCCTTCCTTCGGTAAGCTGCTAAATTAACCTCCTTTTCCTCTGTCATTCTTGCTTCTTGCAAATAAGAGGCAAAGACCCCTTTCCTCTCTCCTTCCCGCATTTAAGAATTTTGTTTCAAACCCTGGCAGCTTAGATACCAGCCACAGTCCCAACAAAATAATGTAACCGTCTAAGGTGTGTAAGAATAAGGGACAGTAACCTCAAATCTTCTTTAGCTGCCCATGGAGTCTTTGTGTTTGCTGAACTTTAACTCTTTATTACCTGAAGTGACATAAAATACCGGGAGTGTAGGCAGCACCATGTTTAAGGCTACAGCCTTAGCAGGGGGGTTGGACTGGGTGATCTCCAGAGGGCCCTTCCAACCCCTACCGTTCTGGGATTCTGTGAAACTTGAAGAGCAATAATCTCCTCGTCTTCCCTAGAACTCCCCAAGACCTGAGCACGTCGCACGTCTTGCAAAGGTAGGACAGGTCATCTTCCGTGCTGGTAGAAGCCTTGGTTTCCAAAACCGAGGCATTTCGCAGGTTTCCGAGTGCTGCAGAGTGCTCCTACAAAACGAGGCTTCTCAACTTTCTCTGTCTTCCCTGAAGAAATTACTCATCATTAAAAGCAAATGGGAACCCAGCACTGGGAGACGCAGGGCCCCCATCTGCATTATAATTTGCCTGTGTCGTTGTAATTCGCCTGCAGGGCTCTCTCTGGAGCTGGGTGGCCTGCAGCACAGACCCCTCCTCAGCCATCAGCTGGAATGCAACACCGCAATTGCCAGATAAGCCGCTTAGTAATTTACTGAATTTACAGTGGGGGATGGAAAAACGTATCTTTGTGCTTTAATATAGAAGCAAAGGAGACAAACGCTAAGATTCAGTGTCTAAAGGAGCTGGCAAAACCTTTCTTGTCTGTGTGAAATTATGACTTGCAAGTTGTTTGCAGAGGTTCCCAGCGCTTTTGCCTGCTTCTGCTCTCCTGATTGCTGGGCCTGCCTTTATTCTGCCCGCCAGAGTGCCTGCAGAAATGAGCTCTCCCATCTGCGCAGTCCCGCTTGTTCTGGTGTTGGCTCCGTTTGCAGTGGCGTCCGGGGTGGTCTGTGCCTGATGTGTTGCNGTGTTGTACCCCTGTCCTCCCATACACTCTTACCCGTCATCTTCCCTTGCTGTACTCTAATTATAGATTCCTCGAGGCAGAGACCTGCCAATGTTTCCTTCGGTAAAGTGCCAAGCATGTCCATGATGCTTTACAAATAATCATAGAGAATGCATATTTTGTGAAATGTTTAAGCTTTTCCTGTAAAACAGATTTCTATTTGCCATATCAGGCACGGTTAAATTTCAGTGTGCCATCCTTCCTTCGGTAAGCTGCTAAATTAACCTCCTTTTCCTCNCTAAATATGCATCATGCAGGCTCAACAGCTGAGATTTAAATTGCTTTAAGTCACTGTTCACTTAAATCTCAATGCAGACGTTGCTGTTCACCATAACGCGGTTTACCGTTTTCCCTCGTCACTCCCTTCCGTCTCATGCCTCGCATGGCTTCCCTTTGCAAAGATGACACACTTTCCCAGTGAAACAACAATTCTTAGGGAAACCAACGGAAGGAAAGACTGAATGATCTCAAATGAAGCGAGAAGCCCACCAGTGATGAAAGCTTCCTACGATATCAGAANCTTCGGTAAGCTGCTAAATTAACCTCCTTTTCCTCTGTCATTCTTGCTTCTTGCAAATAAGAGGCAAAGACCCCTTTCCTCTCTCCTTCCCGCATTTAAGAATTTTGTTTCAAACCCTGGCAGCTTAGATACCAGCCACAGTCCCAACAAAATAATGTAACCGTCTAAGGTGTGTAAGAATAAGGGACAGTAACCTCAAATCTTCTTTAGCTGCCCATGGAGTCTTTGTGTTTGCTGAACTTTAACTCTTTATTACCTGAAGTGACATAAAATACCGGGAGTGTAGGCAGCACCATGTTTAAGGCTACAGCCTTANACTTATGCGTTTGTGTGTGGGTGTGGGTGTACAAGAGAGGAAAAATCTTCACTTTCGAGGTTTCACATCCTTCGCAACAAGTTAACGATTTCAGGCTGCAAGCAGCATTCGAATGATCTTTTAATAGAATTCTTGGTCAGAAAAGATCTATTCAGAGAGGTCGAGATCAGAGACAACCAGTAACAACATTGACCCTGTGTTACATTAGGCCCTGTGGTGGACACAGTTCTTCTTCAGAAAACAGTCTTGGTTTCTAGTTACAAATCTAAATATAGTTGCTCCAAATTTTCTTCATCAGAAAGGAAGAAGCGTTATTGGCTTTTTCAAATTTTTCTCAAGCCTACTTTGCATGAATTTCCCTTTCTTCATCTGTCAGGAGTCTTTCTCGAAATTAGATTATTTATTCCTCTCTGCGCAGTGAGGATTTGGGAATGAGTAGCTTTTCTTTAAGATCCTTAGGGATTCGATAATTTTGTATTAATATCACTGTGTTACAAATTAGATTATGCCCAAACATGCTGAAGGACCTTTAAACAGGTAGTGATTCCCTTTGTGTCATCACAAATGTTTCTGTGGATATTTCCAAATCCGTAAAATGTGACTCTCCAGCTCAGAGTGATTCAGTGTAGTGACATCAGGAACATCAAAGTAAGCAAAAATTCCGTATGGAAATCATTGCGTTGCTTGCCTTTATAAAAATAATGTATTACTTCCATGGTGTGTTACCCATGAGTTCTTGCCTCACTGTTAGCCTACATAGCTACCAGCTGCCCGTAAGGCCAGGCTGTTAACCGTTTCTGCTGCTGACGTGCAGACATGGTATAACTCTCAATATCCAAAGAGGTTGCTCTGAATTCAGGGCCATATAGTCATCGTTTTTCCCCTCTCTGTGATACACAGTATGCATAAGTCAAAAAAATTCAATGAGCAGAGCATTATTGCGTGGAGAGATAAAGAGACATAACTGTTAAATGTGGCAGCAAAACCCAAAGATGTGGTGAGGGACGATGATGATCACAGAAGGAGACATCCAGCATCCCAGCAGAACAGCCACTGCCCGAGGATCACACGTGGTGATTATTGCTGGTTAGGGCTTGCATGTTACTTGTCTTAATGAGCAGATTATTGAGAATTTTTTTGACTTCTGAAGCATTTGTCACAGCTCCATTGCTGGAGACAGGATGCTTGAGGCAAGCAGCTGGACAAGATGCTGGAGATGAGCTGTGAGCTCTAGTGAATCATTTCCTACCACTCTTTCTTGTGTTAGACACTCGCTTTCCCCAAGATGAAGATGATGTTTTCCAGGTAGAAGCTTTTCGTAAGCAAAGAGGTTTGACCCATGGGATCCAAGTCTGTGAAAGATTAATGCAATGGCCACAGTGACCAAAGGAGGGAGAAAAGGGTTGGACAAAGCATCTCTAAAAGCCAGCTTTGTCATCTGTCTTAACAGTGTTTTAACCTCCAGTATCCCCGAAACACCTGCTGGGCTGCAATATTGGCAGAATTTACATACGAGATGAGTGGAATTGCTGAATAATGTTACCGGAGTTGTGCTTTTTACGATTTACATCATGATGGTCCTCAAAATGTTGTGGGCTGCCAAAAGGCCTTTTAAGCCAGAAGAAATCCACTCGTGGGAAGAGTGCCGCTGAGTCGTAAACTCAGGGAAGTCGCACCCCAGCTGTCCTGAACAGGAAGGGCCATTCTGCCCCAACAGATGGAGAGATGAGCCAGATTAACGATATAAACGGGTGGTAATGCCATTTCGAACAAGAGAAGAGAGAAGAAATTGAGCAGGTTGCTGCTCTGCGTAGGTGTGGTGGATGGAGGTATCTGGGTGCGCCAGCTTTAAGGTCCTGCTCTAAGAGATAGTGCTCAAGGTGTGTTTTCAGTCTGTAAATTGTGCCTTGAGTTTGTATGGCCAATGCGTACCTCAAGGATTTGAGATGACAGCTGGGAAAGAAATTTGATGCTAAAATTGCATTTTGGTTTATTTGCCTCTTTTTGTAATCTTTCTCAGTTAATAGTCAAGAGCCTAACCTTTTTCTGTGCTAGAATTAAATTATATGCTTTCACCTTTAATCTGCTTGATGTTGAGTGAATTCAACTGAAGCTAGCAAACACAAACCAGATTACTTCTCCAGAGGAAACATACCCATTTAGAACAGTGAACGCAGGAAACCTCTTGACGTGTGTCTGCCATTTGAGGTGAACCTTACAATGGGATACATCTCCTGCTCTTCCGGAATGAGCTTGGAGACTGATATTACCAGCTGTGGGGTGCTAGGAACAAGTGTCTGTATCAGTAGGGATCAACAACTTATGTATAGGTATTCCCCAGCCATCACAGTGAGCTGTACAATTTCAAAGATAATTGGTCAGAATATGAGATGATTGATTAAAACTAGTCATGTATTTCAACAAAATAAGTTGATTCTGTGTGAACAACAGTGCAGCCAGCGAGGTCTCGATTTCTCACATGTGGTTTCCATACCTTGCACAACATCTCATCATTGTATTTTTTCATTAAAACCTTAATAATTAGATCCGACCTCATTGGGACTATATGCTCTGCTTGTCTTCAAACAAGCTAGCAATAAACAAGACCTTCCTGCTGATCACAGTGTGGCTCTGTGCTAGTGTGCTGATAAAACCATCCAGGCAGAATAAAGGCCGGTAAAAGGATTTGACAGAGTTGTAGGATCTGCGTGGGGTTGGTCTGCAGGCTTGTTACAGTAGCGGTGACTGGAGGGAGATGTTCTCCCCCTTCTCGTGCCATGTCTGCCTAAACTTGGAAAATCCTCAAGCACAGCTGTGTCCCCAAGAATAGGAATGCGTATGTGGTCACAATTTCAGTGGGATAAAAAATCAGTGCTGCTCGTGTGTGTGTGTGCGTGTTTGTTAGGAAAGAAGAACAAATCTTCACTGGTGAATGTAATGCAGTTTCAAAGGCAGTTGGGGCTGGAAGATGCGAGTTAAGACCTTGAGCTACAAAAATAGTTGTAGAAGCGACTGTGTAATGTGACGTTACACAAAAGGATTAGTGGGAGTGAGATTAGCGATAAACTTTGCTCTTTAATAGGCAGTGTGGGACACAGTCATGCTCAGAAGAATCAGACTCAAATACAATCACTGCATCTTCGTCTGCGTGATGGACCCCATGCTTGTAGTTGAGCAGAATAGCTCGCCTTTGGGTAGGGGAAAATTACACTCATCAGGCTGGAAGTTAGAGCCAGAGTAGGGATGGGTAGCTCTGAAAAATGCCTGTGAAGCTTGAAGACACCCTGAAAAGCTGCTGTGACCTACTGATGATACTAGCTTAGAGTAACTGCCAGCAATTTCTTTCCTTATGTAGAGAGGAAAACATAGGTATGTGAACAATGATCTCCAGAGGTAAGAGAGGAAGAACTTCCAGGCTGCAGAGAAGCAAGGCAAGCGAGGAATCAGCTGTGAGCCCTGAAGGCAGGGCATGGCAACTGCCCCGCCACACAGAAGTGTATCTCAGCACCTATTCGGAATTTTTTCACTCAGCTGCAGACCTCCTGGCCGCCTTTGATTGAGCAAGGATTGCCCCATAGACGGAGCAGTGCCCTCCTGGTAACAGTTTCAGGGAAATTACACACGACACATCTGTGGACAGATGGGGCTTCATGATGTAAATGCGTGGCAGGAATGGGTCTCTCTCATCTGAGCTGGTGGAGGACCTGTATGGAGGACCTGTATTAAAGTCTGGAAGCGTAGAAGCTGCAATTCAGTAGGTGAATTCAGGTACCATCCAGAAGGGTCAGGGTAACTCGGACATACCGGCTGTCTTACTGCAACAGTTTACAAAGGACAGGGAAGCAAGTATTTAATCATAATCCTCCTAATCTCTTAGCTATCCTTTTGACCAGAAAGCAGGGATTTGCCCCCTCTGCATGATCCCTCTTCCTCCTTTCTTCTGCAGCGAGAATGTGCGGCTGCGGCTTCTTTGGGGAGCAGAAGCTAAACGTTCAGACCCGTGTCCCCCAAAGCAGCTATATCTGTGTAAACACACAGCAAGTCTCAGCAAGTTAAATCTGTTTCTAATTCTGTATTTGAAAATGAGCTTAAATGCCAGTGGTGATGTAAGTTCATTTACATTTAGATTCTGTTTCTATTTATTTTTATTCCTATTAACTGAATCTAGATTCTAACAGTTTGATTTTTTTCATCCATCCAGGCTCTCTTTGACATGAACAGCTCATTTTTTACTTAAAGCCTGCCAAATTTCATGCCTTATTGGTTCAATAAATGAAGAAGAATGACAGGTAGAAGGGGAAATGGATGTTTCCTCCCCAAGGGAAGGTTCATAAATTTGATATGAACCGTTTCTGTAGGAAATGTTTCCTCTGATTGCCACTAAAACGGCTCTGGAAGGAAGTTAGAGGGTATCATTCACCTCGGGTTTGTCTTGAATGTGCATAGCTGGAGAGATGCTTTGGTTTTAAGATACCTCCTGCACCATATTCCATAAACATGAACTGCCTATATGTGAGAGATGGCTTAAAAATAACTGCGCGTCTCTGATCCGCAGCCTGGCTGTGGTTCTTTGCTCTCGGTGCTGCTGTGTACTCTGACTCTCCTGAGGACTATCCTGGAGGCAGGAGCTGCCTCCAGGTAGGAGCGATTAGTTGTGTCCTCATTTGCAAATAGGCACACTTCACATGCAGGACTTCGAGTAGCTTCTCGGCCCCTTCATATCCACGGAGCATGAGGCAGAGACAAAGGAGCCAGGGCATAGATCAGCAGATGGCACCTGGAAATCCAGACTCCGAACAGCAGACCAGGGGATCAAGGCAGGGACCTAAGCACTTCTGAGGATTGGCTTCGTTTATTCTTCCAGAAAGATCAAGGAGATTTATCTTTAGCAGAAACAGAAGTAATAACAGCTACGGTCATCGGCAAGATTCCTCCAAGTACTTACTCCCATAAATATCCCCTGGGGTGACAGAGTTCCCTAACGGGATGCTGTTGAAAGAGTTGCCGGAATAATTAGTTTTCCGTTAGGACACACATGACATTAGATAACTCTCAAAACTATTGTTTCAGGCTCTCCACGGACAGAAACACACTGGTTACACTGGATTCGCCTACTCACGCTTTTCTTCAGAACAGAGAGGTTTACAAGAGTCCTAATTTTTAATTTAAGTTCGTGAGATAATTACATGACTTCAGGAGGCAAGAGACTCATTGTGCTGTGACTCAATCCAGGCAGGCGTGCAAGTGAGAGAATAGACAAGCCACAGCTAATAAGAAAGCTCTTTATTGTACACAAAAAGTTGCATTAAACTAATATTATAAAGGCTTCTGCAAATTGAAGAACTCCGCAAGCAGAGAATAGCAGAATGGAGGTTGATGTTACGAATTTAATTAGGCCCTTTGCCCGTTTACGTTATGATATACGCCTTAAACACTGTCCTGGTTTCAGCTGGCATAGAGCTAATTTTCCTTCTTTTTCCAGAGGACTCCTGTCTTGAGGTTTGATATTATTGCCAGCTTTATGTATCGTTAATTTACTTTTTTAACAGAGCACACAAACTGAGTGTGGCAATTGCTTTCCACTTATTTTTTCCATTGCAGTGAACCGCTTTTACAGAAGGCTGCAGGGAGTACCAGAGTGCATAACATACAGGATGCAACCTATCCTACAGATTTCCACAAATTTAGCAGAAGAGGTGTGACTTTCTTTTATTTACTAGCAGGGTTGCATCATGTAGATGAGCTGAGAGATACTGGTCTCCTCCGTTAACCAGCTTTGCTCATAATAAGGAAATTGGCTGTGCAGTTACCTCCGTGCTGGGCATTTCTGGTCTTTCGGACACCGTGAGCCATATTTACAAACAGCAGAAGCTGAAGTAGCTGCAACAAACTTTGGAAGTCCGTATACCAGGATGAAATTTGATCCTTTAAATAGATTCAGTCAGACTCACAGGCAGGAATTCACCAAATCCTGAAAGATCTAATTTTGTTTTTTGGTGATAGCTTTTATTTCCTCACGGTTATTTGCTTGCAATTTTAGTATTTCTCAAGTTAGCTGCCTCTTCATTTTCCACTTTCCTCTCTTGCGCCCCTCCCCATCAGGACCAACAAGAACAACAGGCTTTTTAAAATACCTTCTACAAAAATCCGCCTGGTCAGAATTTGCTCCATACCCACTGCCCATGCTACTCGTATGAGTACGTGGACATTGACCAACACCGTATGAGATGCGGTTGAGAACTTTGTTCGCTACACGCTGGTCTCAGACAGATCACGTACTTCCTTTTGCCGCTAAGCAGGTCTGGTAAGTCCTTCAAAATAGCTGCGGTTCTGCGGTACTTCTTGCAAAACAGCCGCTGTTCAGCACAGTGGCCTTCAGGGCAGCGGAAGCCTGATCTCGTCCTTCTTGGGTGGTGTTGGCCAGTTCCAATCCCAGCTGAAGGCTAGGAACAGAAGTCAAAGCAACTTTGCTTCCGAGGATTGTCGTCTTCTTCTCTGCTTCAACACCAGCTTGAGAAAACCAACCATCTCCCTTTCACCCTTACAGATATTCCGTCGGAGGCAAGCTTGCCTTTGATTTGATGGTCATCTCCGCAGACAAAAAAGAGAAGCGGACAGTGTCCTTGCTGCGTGAAGAGCCAAACGCAGATAGGGAAACACGTGGACATGCAAGGAAAGGCCGTGTGTGTGGAGTAACAAAGCAAGTGGTAAGCAAGGACATTGGATTTATGGAAGTGTTGTTGGGAGTCATTCTCTTCTCTTCCCAGCTCTGCACTTGGTAGAAATGGGCCTTTCGTTTTAGCCTAATAATGAGTCCAGAATATAGTATAATGAGTGCTGCCACTGCCAGACAACAGGCCTTAAAAGTTTCCTCAGCCTTTCAGCAGACATGGACAGACTTCCAGCCTTTTTGTCTGAAGCTTTGATTAAACTTTTGCGGAAGTTTCCCTTTGTTGATGCGTTCCCTTTCAGGCAAAGGTGAAGAGTAGGTGAAAAAAACCAGCCGATGTCTGAGAGCGTGTAGGCTCCCATCTCTATCCCTAATAATGCCGTACAGATCTAAGGCACTTGTTGCCTTTCCCTGCTCAGTGTCTTGACTGGTTGGGTCACGTAGCTTATGAAACGCCTTGCTTAGCGAGGGCACTGACTGAGATGATTGGCAGCTTTTCCGTGTCAGAAGACCAAACTGGCTCAGTCCATGGTAGGGAGCTTTAAAGCCTTAAAAAGAGCAGAATCTCCACTGCTCACAGGAGCCCATTAGTGATTTTCTGCTTTTAAATCTAAGTTTAGGATGTAGCACTGGGATCCCAGATAACCTTATCAGAGATGTCGAAAGGAGTTAGCCAGAAACTGTCACTGTTTGATTCCTGTCTGACCACAGAAGCGAAAAAAAGGAAGAAAAGAAGATGCAGACAGAGGGGGGAACACTACCTCGGGGAGGGTTCCTAGCCTCTAAAGGAGCTTTAACGAGCATTAATAGATACTAGATGGCAATACGTTAATAACAGAATATCAGTGTTTATCAGCACTACATGACGAGTGAAATGGCTGACCGCAGTGTTGATACCGAGTCCATCCAATTTCAAATTGGCTGCAGATTGTCGCTAGTTTTTTCCCCTGCCGCTTTTTCTGCCTCTTTCCTCCTCCCACTCTGATATGCCGCTCTCACTACTTGCACAATTTTTCCTGTCAGAATTCAAGAGTAAAACGAAGCCAGTTCTGATCTTTCACCGTGACGAGTGGTTCCTGAATCTCATTAATATTGTCAGATCTTATCAGAAAAGCGACACAAACGTCTGCATCAGCCCTCTGCCTGAGCGCATCTGCCACTGCACGGAAACATGGGAACAGAAGGATGTGGCATCTCTGCCTATTATCTTTAGCTAGCACAAGTCATGACACAAAAGTTGTGCTAAACTTTTCCCACACTTACTTCTTGCAGAGCTTCCAGGGTGCTCTAAATAGTAGAAAGAGGAGGGGCAACTTTTGATTTTATTTGCAATTAAAGGTTTCTTCTTTCAGGCAGTCATCGATGTAAAATGCGCCTGCTGCTCTGTTGCGGTCTGCCGTAGCCCGACATGGACTGAGCACTGCGTGGCTGCAGTCACAACGCACATGAGAACGCCGTTAGCGTTTAATCTTAATTACAGGGTAAGTGTTACCGCCTAATCTTATCCTCATTTTATCACAGAGCCATACCTGTAACCCAGGTCGTCTGATTATTCTCTTGCTGCACTGTAAGGGGTACTTCTGTTAAGCTCAGCTGGAGGATCAGGCTGTCCGGCTGAGGCAAGTAACGGGCTCTTGGCCTCAACCTCTGCTTGCGTGCTTTTTCTTTTTTAAAAATCTGCTTCTCTTCAAATTAATCCAAGACCACTGATCTTAATTTTAATGTGTATAAGAGCTTTCAGTGTTAGGATCTGAGCATAAGATTCTGGTTACCCATCACTTTGCCTGCAAGATGGGATATCTCTTGCTTCTTACCACCCATCCTTGCGTTTGGAAATTTTCATTATCCAGTGGAGATACACGAATGTAGCAGGACGATGAAAGAAGATAAAGCTATAAGAAGAAAGGTTAGGAATCTGTGGGCAAGGGCCTCTTAAGTTGCCTGTGCCTCTGCCTGCTTATTGGAACGTTATGGGAGACTTCTACGTGCCCGGGCTGCCCAGGCTCCTCTTTCAAAATCTTAAAAGAATGTTTCCCTCTGATGGGCAATCTTGCAGACCTGCGGTACGTTCCCGGATATTTGTGGGGGAATCTGGTAATTAATGATAGTCATGAATATCTTACAGCTAATGTTTCATCAGAAGGCAGATAAAAATAGTAAAGTCAGAATTCGTGCAGGGTGAGGGCTTCTAAAGCATGTAATAAATTGCTGGTACTTTCTGAGGAGGCAAGCAGCCTGGTTCACACTGTCCTTACCATAGTCCATGGAAAACCGATTGATTTTCATGCAGTTCCCTGCTGTGACTATGGATATTTCTAGGAGGAAAAAGCAGAGAAAATCAGTGTGTTTTCACTTTGTGCTGAAATGCATAATGAAAGGCTTAAAGATGAGCAGCCATAGAAGTTCTAAAAATCCCTGATTCTTCTGCCTCTGAGAACAGAAATAACATTACCGTACCTCAACCTGTTATCCTGATCTAAGGCAGCAGACACAGCTATTGAAATGTCTGCACACATTGCAAGTATCTCTCCGCTGTCATCCTGCCAGAGCTACAGCTGAGACCTCAGGAGAGAAATGAGTTCAGAGCAGAGCCTCACGTTTGTCTCCTTCTCCTTGTCGAGAATCACGACTGCGGCCTTTCAGCCCCTGGAGATACTTGTTTCTCAATAGCCAGTGAACCCTGACAAAGCATTAGGACAGGTCCTTGCAATGAGGTGCTTCTTCCTCAAGCAGTCATAGGGCTGGCATTCACTCATCTGCCCAGCCAAGACTGTCTGGTGACGTGATATAGTAAAGCCGTTTGGTTTCGTGAGAGAAGCTAGTGGCATGCTTAGCAGAATGCTTGTACCCTCATATGGAAAGGATCACACTGCACAAAGCTGTAACGAGTCTGAACCCAACCTGTCAAGCAGCCCAAATGTAGTTGTGCTCCGATGGAAGTCTCCTTGGCAAACCCTGCTTGTCAGGATTTTGCCCCCTCCTCCTTCAAAAGCCAAACCCGTGCCCACACAACAACTCCCAGGTGTCATTATTCCTCAGGATGATACAGTCTAGGAAAAAAGCACAGAGCGAAGCCAGCCGGAGAGATTTGACAGCTCTGAGGAGCGTAAGCATGGATTGGTGCCCTGACGGTGTGCTTGGGAAAGGGGAAGGGCTGAGTTTAGCTGTGTTATAAGGGACAAGTATAAGCGTGTAAGTGTATTAGAAGGGACAAGGTCACTCGGGAAAGGAAGGGCTGTAAAATGGTGGGGATGCCGTCTCTTAACAAAGCATATGAGACGACTGATCTGCGCTTGAGCAAGACCCTGCGCAGGGGTTGTCTTCGTCCATCTTCCCCTTGATGTCTCTCCTCTTGCTATTTTGTCACTTCATCACTGGAAGGAATGTGCTGAGGTGCAAGAGTGTGCTCTGTCTACCCACGGCGCGAGCAGCTGTTAGCTAAGAAATGAGATGCTCAGAGAGGCGTTTTAAGATACGGTGTGATTTTGATGAACATTCAATTTCTTTTAGGGGACAGCATGCTTCCGTACAGAGACTCTCACCAGATCGCTTCCCTGTGAATAGACAGCAAAGTATCAATCCTTCCTTAAAAAAAAGAAAAGGTTTTAATTGTGAGACAAATGAACGTGAATGCCTCCCCCTTGTTCATTTTGCAAAAAGAGACTGACTAGGAAACTAATTAAGTGGTTGGTTAACTTTATGCATATAAGTAGCTTCATTTAATTTTAAGTCAAGTTACTGCAGCTTCCTATTGAAAGCATCAGCGGAAAGGCGGGCAACTAAATCTCCATAAAAATGCTGTTAATCTTGAGAAGACCTTGAATGGCTCCTGCATTCCCCGGTGGAGCCTTTCACGCTCTTTTCTTTGCACAGCCTCGCTCCTATGAGGTGCGCTTCTGCTTGTGCGCCGGTGAAAATACAGTAGCTCAGGAAGAGCCACGAACCTTCCTTGAAATAATAATCTGTAACTCCCATTGAATAGAAATGGAAGTAGGATGCGTATTATGAACCTGACGTTGCCTCAGCAGTGCAGCAGGTAACTGAAATGAGACGCTGTCGGGTTTCTTCGATGCGTGCTACTTAAATTTTAGAAAAACTGATTCGTTGCGCGAGATTTCTGTAGGTCTGCAGTAAAGTAACACGGTGTTTTTCGTGATGACACGTCCACGGTGTGACTTCTTGCACAGGAAAACACAAATTTTTGCGTATTCATCATAAGGGAAAAAGATTTTCTTGTATTTAGCCTTGGGTTCACATCAGAGAGAACATAAATCTATACGGTATTTTGGGCGTGAGCTTGCACGCGTGCTTGAGTCCAAAGCCCCCTTGTATCACACTGTTTGCAAGCAGACCTACGCTCAAGGACAGCTTTTGGTAAGCTTTGGGGCGTACCGAGGGAGGGCCTTTGGGTGCAAGGTGTTGACCAAAGTCTTTAAAGCAGGGACCTCCCCTCGGTGAGGATGGGCCAGGCTGAGCACTCGGCTGAGCACGACGGATTCCACCTGCCCGCATGGCATTTTGGCATAGCTGGGCCCAAGGCTTTGGGTCTTTCAGGAAGGGCACAGCACCGGATCAAAGAGCAGATGAGATCCTCAGGCTCAGCCTGCCTTGTAACCGTGCAGGCAGCCATAGCCTGCCGGGCCCGCGAGCTAAGCAGCTTGCGGGTAAGCAGGTGTGGGGGCCATGACAGGTTTTAGCGTTTTCAAACAAAATGCAAAACACTTTAGATTTACGTGCTCTTTTTCATGTTCTGTCTTGCACAAATCAAGCTCCCCGGGGACAGATACCTCGCAAGTTCTGCCTCCCTCTTGCACTTCGCCCATCTCGTAGGACTCGTCACACCACGACACGCATTCCTCACTTGCAGCAGTGGGTGGCTGCTAGGGTAGAGCCAGGGGCAGGTGGAGAGACTGTGGAGCTACAGGTGCAGACATGAAGGCTGTGTAATCGCCCCAGTAGAAACATTACCAGAAGGCAGACGCTGAGACAGAAGCAGCAACAATGCAGAAATATATTGAGAGAGAGCGAAAGCAAAGGGTAAGGCGGGAGGAAGGTGAGGCACCAGCCTCGGCGAAGGCAGCCGCAGTCGTCTCTCCTCCTCGAGTGCTCTGTCAGCCGCTGGACGCACTTTTGCCTGCCTACGCCAGTCACCACGGATGTGTGACACCTTGCTGCTGCCACGGATAACGGTACTAATTTATGGAGCTTTCAAGAGTGTTTAGAATGGAAAAGAGCACTCATCTGTCATTCCCACATACCCCCTCCAGTATCGGCTGTCACTGGCGATGGCCGTGCTGTTAGTCATTTGTTTGGTTCAGCTGTTTTGCCGGCTGCCTCCTGGCTTCGAAAAAAGTCCAGTATTGCTTTGATGACAGTGCAGAGGTGGCGTTCCAGTACGGAGCATGAAATGCCATCTACCCATTTTATTTTAATCCTGCGGTGTGCCGTAATGTGGGGTGGCTGAGGTTGGAGAAGAGCGTCGAATGTTAGCTTTTACGTATGGCTGTATCATTGCGTGCATACCCTTGCTGTTCCCAAGCACTGTATATACATGTGTGTGTTTAACTTCTCATATTTCTTTGACTATACTTCCTATTTTTGGTGTGAATGCATCTGTATTTGTTTTGTGGACTAGGCTGAAGAAATCAGGGAGCCTTCTCCTCCCTGTTCCATCTTTGTTGTAGCTTTATTGCAGTCCACTGACGTGAGGTGCAGCAGCTGAGCAGTTGGAGAGTTGTTTATCCCCCGAGAAAGCCCTTTGCTGTCAGGCTCAGTTTTTATTCTAGCAGGAGACTTAGGCTCACGTACTTTACTCAAAAAGTTGCAGGATCCAAGGCTGTCAAATGGCAAACGTCATTTTATCCAGGAGCCAAATTAAAGCTATAAAAGTTCAGCCATGAGTTCGGCTGGGTTTTTCAGATAATCCAACAGGCAAGAACGGAACTGTATAGGACGATGGCCAGAGAAAGGGAGGGTCGCTGCCACACCGTTACAGGTAGTGCTTTATTTATGACAAGTTTAGAAAAACAGACTGGGTCGTACCAGTTCATACCAGACCATCGAGTGTGGACTTCAAGGAGTAGGGTTGGTGATTGACTTGGTAGCAACCTTTATTCCGTGCAACACCTGTCTGTACTGGGAGGAACTCGTGTCGCTCAGACAACGTTGGCAGTCAAGACAGCGATCACTCACACTTTTTAAAAGATGAGGTGGCACATTTTGCAAGGATATTTTAAGTCCAGGCCCCTGGCCGTATTCCAGGGCGAGTTACTACATTGCAGTGTCCTAGGACGCACATTCATTTGGGGTATACGATTCTCCTTTTGTTTCCTCTTTCAAGCAGTTACATGCGTTGTTGAACAGCTGGCACGCTCCACATGAGGGATGAGACCTTTGCAAACTGTAAGGCTTGTGCCGCCTTCATTCCTCGGGTCAGCAGCGAGACGGGAACGTTCAGCCTCTCTGAAGGCGCTTTGGTTAGACGGTGGGGGTGTCACCATCTCACCCTTGAAGAAGCTTCTCCCCTTGAAGCAGCCCTGTGCAAGGGAGGGCTGAGAAGTTGGCTGCAGGTGTCCGTCCCGCACTAACTGGCTGGCGCAGTGTGGGCAGGAGGCCGAGGACGCAGGCTGGGATCTGGCTGGCTATGGGACGCTGTGCTGGTAAGAATCAGCAAAGCGTGATCCTGAGGCTTGGGGACAGGCAGGAGGAGCCGACGGGAGTCAAAGGCAGAGCCAAGCTGGAAGGACAGCCTGAGCCTACAACAGGAGATGCGTGCGAGTCAGTGAGGCGCCTGTTAGGGCTGCGGATCCAGGAGTACCGTGTCTCCGGTTCAGGGATCCGGGAACTGGAGGGGAATGAAAACTTGTCTGAATGACGCATGGTGCCAGCAGAGAGGTAACCCCTGGGAGGTGAAGCTGCCGTTGCATGGCTGAGCCCTGGGGCTGTAGGGTGGCGGAGGGGGGAGTCCAGCAGACATGGGGTGGTGGACCCAGGTCTGCTTTACAGCATGGAAGAAGGTGCAAGCTGAACCCCTCGTTAGTCTCTGGGTTAACGTCTGCCTCTTCCAAGGTTGCGGAGAGACATAGTGGATTTGGGCCTAGGAACGCAGAAGTGTTTATCTTAGGTACATTTTTGACATTTAAAATGCCTTTAAAGACCTCAAAATGTGCTGGTGAGGTGATTTATGGGCTAGATGTGCAGATGACTGGCACTCGTGAAGATGGATGCACCGCTGCTGTAGTACTGCCTTTAAATTATGTTCATATGAGTATGCGTGTGCGTGGTGGGGAGAAAAAGGGGAGATGCTGAACTTTAAAGAAGCAGTCATATGGAGCTGCAATTTCCTGCTATTTTAAGCATACTTTATCCCCAGGATTTGCTCGCACAGAGATCTCGCTAAACACAACTGCTCGTTCAGCATATCCTAATTGTTTTGGGGATATGTGGCGGTATGGCACTGATATTAATTGCACGTCATTGTTCCTGAATGAAACTGTTCCTGTTTACTAACCTCCTTCCTCATTACTGTCCCGAGCTGCTGGAGAGTTTGAAGCTCATCTATTTGTCAAATACGTTTTGTGAGTTAATTCTTGTGTCACTGTTAGTGGGTCTTTGTATCCGCTGGTCACAGCCCAGGAATTGCCATTTTACTCAGAAATGATCATCTAACCTGGCTGCGCTGCAAAGATTATGCAGATAAATAAACAAATAACTTGAGGCATCGTGTGTCTGTGCTAGGAATACCAAGTCCGATGTCACTGTTATGTTAATAAATTAACGAATGGTAATGATTTGTAGTCGTTACAGATGGATGCTCATTATGAAATGGGTTGCCTTTTTTTAGTTAACAGCTGCGCAAATACTGAACAGCCCTCACTGTTTTCAAGCTGAGCTACTTAGGACCCAGATCGATTTATTTTCTTAAATAAAGGTAGGCAAGAAGTTGGTTTTCCTGGAAATTATGTAATAAGATTTTTTTAATGTGTCTCCCATGCTGAAGTGGCATGAAAGGTCAAAACTCATTAAAACTTTAGCAAAGGAGAAATCTACGTGAAAAGATTCATTTGGTGTTTAATTTTTATAGGCCTTGATTTATCAAAGTGCCTAAGTGTATGTTTAATTTTCTGTATCTTTAATTTCAGCCACTTAGGGTTTTATGGAGTCAGAAATTGATGAGATTTCTGGGAGTCTGGTCTTGGAGTGCCTGGGGAATAAACCTGAAAAACAGAGAAAACCCACACGCTTTCCGGGATCGCAGTGAAGCCACGAACCTCTGCTGCTGTCTCCTTCTCTACACTGAGCAGTAAACGATGGTAAGAACCCAGTCTTTGCAGAGAAATGAAACTGTGCTTTAGATGGCACGGACAAGACTCCTTCCAGACTGCTTGTCTGGAGTGCTCGCAGGAGTGGGTGGTGGCGACATCTGCAAATGGATCTGTTATTCGGACCTGTCTAAATCTAGCGCTGACCAGGATTACTTACCTCTGGATAAAGAGAGGAATCAAACTTTTTTACTGTCATGTTTAATCTTTTCCTTTCTGGAACCTCTGCAGGCCCTTTTCTGTAGTCTTGGGATTTCCTTTCTGTGCCCTGCTACATAACACCTGGGTAATGGAGCAACCAGCTGCGCTGAAGATTTTTAGATGCCGTCAGCGTCAACCGGGATTTTATTCCCATAATCCCGTGGCTGTGCTTGGCAGCTTGTAAATCACTGGTGTATGTCAGTGGGAAGGAGTGGATTCCTTCTGTCTTAATCTGAAGCCTTTTACTTTCATGACTCCTTTGTATCATCAGTCTCTATTTCCATCACAAGGAAAAAATGTCTTCCCGCAATGGTTGCATCCAGATGGATGTTTTATTGTTGGCAAGATCCGAGGAAGGCGATTTACAAGGGTGCTGGGCGCTCAGGACACCGGAGCACTGGTAGTTTTGAAACATGCCTTGTATATGATGGATGGGGCATATTATCTAAATGCTAATAAATACCGAGCCACAAATCGACTCAATTTTTCTTCATTCCTCTGCTGCCTGTGGTTGCTGCATGACGCTAAATCTAGCCTCAGACACACTACAGTACTAATTACTTCTGATTTCTTTCTTTGTTCTTTCTTTTGGGTATGGCAGTATGGAAGTGCTGCCTCTGAGCATATTTATGTTACAGACTCGTTGGCTTGCCTCCCGCAAGAGCGCGTAGTACAGTTTGGTGTGAGAAAGACGAGGTACAAAGCTGGTGTAAATCTCATCTGGCACGGGACTCTGGAGCGTAATTTAAACGGTCAGTAGGTCTGTATTTCTTACTAAACCGTGCAGGACTTTCCCATAGGGACGACGTCCTTTGAATGTACCGTCGATCACATATATGTGATCTAATGTACTCCCTCAGGTGAACACTTGCTACAGCATCTTCTGTGTAAACTGAAGAACAAATCAGTTGTTCTTTTGAGCGTTCCAGGTTCTTAAAGATAAGCTGACGGGTAGTGACTTTTTCAATTTACATTTTGGGCCAAAATTTAAAAAGCAAGTGGGTGACTTGTGCTTAAACAACTCTAAATATACTCTGCTGCTGCCAGTGTCTGAGTAAAACTGCTGCTGGCAGGATGATACCTGGACCCGCAGAGCCCCTTACGTTGAGAGTTATAGCAGTTTGCACTTGGATGTGTTGGAAGTGCTGGTGAGGCTCACCAGCATGCCTGCTTATAATTTGCAAATACATCAGAGCTGCTTTTTGAAAATCTGTCCCCAAACTCTTTGCGAGGCATTTGAGTTCATTTGCAATTCTTTGTACTCAAGACATTCTCAGTAATAGCACCTGTTGCTTTTTGGCCAGAAAACAAATAAACAAGCTGCTTTGCACTGATGCTACACGTGCGTCCTGCAAGTCTTACATGTATTCCAATTTAAATAAAAAAATAAAATGAAATTTATGGCTCATAGACGGCGTCTGGAAGGCTCTCTGGCGTCTTCTGTGAGCTTTTGGGACTGGCACTGACTTTGCAGCAGCTGAAAACTTTGAATAGGTTGGCACTTCAGTACTAGGAAATTATACGTCCTTTCTTAAAGACCTGGTTATTAAAGATTCAGAGTCTTTTCAGTCTGCTGTGAGATTGCTAACAGTTTTCCGTCTCAGATAGTTCAGATGTTTGCTAGGTACTCGTGGAAATAACTTCGGCGTTTAGTGCAGTGGGAATGGCCTGTCTGAAGCAAAGGCGAAATGAACAAATGCCGGTTTAAGGTACCCACCGCTATCGTATGTGTATCCTGTGAAATACGGCAGCAAATTTTTCCATCCATTGGTTTTTGGTCTTATACCAAAAGACTCCAGAAACCGAATGTACTGAGTTTAGCAAGCAGAGGTTACGAGTGACTTCGTGACAGCCTGTGCACAGGGATGTACACAAGCTGTGTCAAGACATTTGGTTATGAGATTGCTGCGTTTGTGGTTACTGTGTGGTACAAGTGAGGCATGCCAGGTGGGTGTAAGAAAATCTATTGAGATGTTCCCATCGGCTCCTTCTGGAGAAGAGGCTGGTTGTTGCGCGCATTTATCCTGGGGAGCGGAAGATGGACATTCTGTAAGTGAAACATAAAATACTGGAGGCGGGACGGATCAGTGTCTCCTTGCCTGAAACATGTTAACTTCATATTTCTCTAGCTTACAAAATGGGTAAGGGGAGACATTTCACATTCTTCACACCCTAGACATGGAAATAGTCCAGGAGAGTTTGACAGTACTGAACTAATCGTACTATCTGCCTCTGTTCCTAGCAAAACTATCCGTGACTCCAGATGCAGGCTTGCATGGCGTATGTTTATACCTGTATTTCTGTGTTGTTACTGTTATCTGGTTTTATTTGTTTAGAGCCAAGTCTGGACTCACCTGCCGTCCTTGATTTCTGTAGGATCAAGCTCAGCTCTGAGCGTCTGGCTTGTTTGTTTTTTTTTCCCTTGTTCATCTTTTCTAGAGAAGGCTGATAAAACGCAATTCAGAGGTGCCCAGTGGGCGCACAGATACAATATGCCAGCGCTGTCTGTGAGCAGCAATGATACGACCTCAGCAGTCCTGGGGTTTGATCATACTCATCCAAATACATAGACGAGACAATCTTGTTAAATAATTGAAGTGGTATTAAGTTCAGGCCTCTCACATTTAGTGCCTTTCAACTCTCCTGCCACTTATTTCATTGCTCTTTGCAGAGAAATTACACTTTTCTAGTTTTAGCATTTGTTCTGCTCTGTGCCGCTGCCTTCAAGCAGCTTCTGCGGACCTCCCGACCTCCCTGTTGCAGCCGGTAATATCATGACTTGTTTCCATGGAGACCAGAGGAAAGTGATAAATAAATGTGGCTGGGAATAGCAAGCGTTCACCTTCTGTCACCAGGATAAAAACAGAGGGGGAATCGGGGGCCTGGCAGTGTAGTTACACACAGAGGATGGGAGGGTCCCCGGTGCCCTCCTCTTCTCCGTGCCACCCAGAGCCGTGGTGATGGGCGCGGCGCTGGCGCTGCTGGCTTCGTGCAGCCTCAGCATCCCCAAGGGGATGGATGAGCAAGTGCCAGCCCACGGGTTGTTCTTTGCCACAGCTCCTCGTCAAGACATCAGCGTGTTGGGTGCATCCTCCTGTAGGGATGACATTTACTTCGGGGCATGCTTAGTTTCACTGACTGATGCCGAACAACGTGAACTGGGCGACGTATGTTTAGATTGCACAAGTTAAAATATCTGTGGTGCTTTCCGTTGATTTGGCTCATGGAATTGTAGCCTGGGAGCCAGAAAAACGCAGGTTTGAATCCCAGTCGTGTTGCTGAGCTGCTGTGTGGTCTTGAAAGACCATTTCTCGTTCCTCTCTTAGGCTTTACTTAGGAGGTTGTAACACCTTTGGAGCAGGGAATTCCGTTCTGAGGATAGTTTATATGCTGTCTGGCCCAGGGATGACTTTGTCACACTTAGAGTTTCTAGGTGAATTGTAATAATAAAAAACGAAGTTCAGGAATGCTCCATGGGGCCGGTACTACGTTTCGTTCTCCCACGTACGTCTGGTTACAGGTCTGCAGGGATTAGTAGGGACTGCTAACGAACACGGGTCTTGCGAAACTGCTCTGACAACGAAAACAGAAAACTAGTCTCAGACTACTCCGATTTGCTGCTTAGAGAGAAGCTCTTCTCAGAATAAATGACTTTTCTTACCGGAGGATTCAGTCTAAGCTCACCCTGCAGTGAATATTTTCTCATGCGGTAGAGTAGGTGAATTTTGCCAGACCGAATGCCGTTGCTTAACGTTGTGCTAGGTTCAGTCCAAAAATTCTCTTCACCCAAATCCTCTTCACCTCTGGTGAAGTGGAAAGCTGAACCCAGATCTCAGTTCACCTTTAAGAAAAAACTGAAAAAAAAAAAAAAATATCAGAACTTCCAGATCAGGAGTAGAAACTTTAAACTGTCTCAGATCCAAACTGTAACCTCTTCACGCTTACTTTACTCAGCTCCTTTCTCTCTTGTCACATTTATTAATTACTGCAAACATCACATTTGTGTGTAAGCAGGCAGTCCTTTCCAGGCCCTGTTATTACTCATTACTTGAATCACTCTCTTTATCTTGTGTGATTCTGCAGGGACACCCAGGCAATTTTCCAAGGCTGCGAGCGCAGGATTGTGTAGAAATCATTGCTTGGCATTGATGCTTCAGCTGAAGATGCTCTCTTGCGATTTACCAATAAACCAGCAAGACGCTTTGCTGCTAGCAGCCTTATACTGCTCAATGTTGTTGTTTCAGGTGAGATGGTAAATTGTGCCTTTCCCTTTCTGTAGACATAGCTGTTTGGTAGATCCACTTCGGGTGTCTTACGCAGTCAAACTGGAAGTCCCCCATGTTTTCCCTTAAAAAAAAGAGCTGCTTTGGGTTCTGTGTTTCGCACGAGTGGCTGCATTTCGTTAGAATTTGTATGTGCAGTGTAGATGGGAGCGAAAAGACTGGCAAAACAAGAAGTACCTTCTCTCTTCACTTCTTGTCCCAAAGGCAACCGGAACGCGCGTGCCACTGATGCGCTGGGTATGGTGCTGCACTCGTGTCCAGACGTTGCGAGGCATTGCAATGATTGATGTGCGTGCCTGTTTTTATGTACTCCGGTCTAGTTCTTCTGTGATTTATGTTGCTAGTGGGACACAAGTCTTACGGCTGAAGGGACGCAGAAGGGAACCGTTCCTTCCGTAAGCCTTTGGCCCTCTGTGGCGCTGCCTTATGCGTTATGGGTCCCCCATTTTCGGTTGTCTGAAGAGTTCTGTGGTAGCCATCTACTGCGAGTCAGTACTTCTTTCTCTCTCCTACCCCCTCTGGTTCCTTCCTTTGATGTTTGCTAGCTTTATCTTTAGGATTCCTCT
This sequence comes from Steatornis caripensis, assembly GCA_013398225.1. NCBI lineage: Eukaryota > Metazoa > Chordata > Aves > Caprimulgiformes > Steatornithidae > Steatornis > Steatornis caripensis. The sequence continues at coordinate 191,717 of VZSC01002980.1, forward strand.
TAATTGTAAGTTCTGCAGTGGGCTTCTGATTAACTGTCACCTGTGAATGCCATTAAAAAAAATGCCAGAATCATCCTTGAACTCTCGATTGTGCTTTTTCTGCTCCAATGGGACTGAATACCTAATTATAAAGAAGTAAGGAAAATTAAAGGAACTGTTCAGTCCTTTCTAGAATCCTGTTTGACAGTCCGATTATCCTCAAGAAGAAAGAACCATCCTGGTGCAGTCCCAGAGGAGGAGGATTAACAACCCTGGAAGCAATGAAAGAAGATTCACGCTGATGTGGAGAAGACAGATGCGTGTGCAGTTCAAGTTCATCTTGGCAGACTCCTGCTGAAAATGCCAATCTGACAATTTTAATGCTGGCAGGAAAAGAAATGTGTGAGGGGGGCTGGGTTTGTTCCGGCTCAGCGTGAGCTACAGCAGGGAGGCTGCGTTCCCGAGTAGCCCCCGACGTGCCCAGGTGGTTCGCAACTGCGAGCGCACGTCAAGGTGACGAAGGACACCGGTCAGGAGATGATAGTTCCTCTCGGGCTGTTGCTGCCCGGTGGTGAGAGAGGTGTGGGCTGAGATGTTTTTGCCTCAGGCAAGAAGGCGTACCTACTGGGAAGACAAAGACGTAGCTGTACCTGAATTTGCTTTGTTCCCTTAAGAAGGGAGGTGGATGCAGCAGGAGAAAGCTAGCGCCAGAAAATCCTTTAGTCTCAGTTCTTACTGAAATTGGTCTCCTTTGAACATCGATCTCTCAGGAATTCGGTCATACTTTTGGTCATCGTGGTCACAGAAAACAGTGTAAACGTTTGTCCTCCTTCAATTTTCTTCAGCCATGGCATGCATCAGAGCGGTGCGCGGTGGCTCGGACTTGCCACCATGCAGGGCGCTGGTACGGGATTGCCCTGGTACCGCTATGTCATGTTATTACGGTATCAACAGGCTTTTTTGATGTTGTAGCATACAGTTGTAGCCTCTGTGGAAATTCCTCGGAGGTTTAAAGTCCGTCAGTCCGGAATCCTTCGCAGGATTTCAGAAGGGGTATGTCCTATGGGAAAGCGTCAGTACTTCGTCTTACAAACAGCTGAGGAAATGAAAGCATCGCGCTTCTTTCTGTTCAGTTCAAAACAAGGTAACGCAGAATTCCTTCTGCTTTCTACATTGGGAATATGCGGTCCTGTGGGCTCTTTGCTGTACAGTAAAGGAGGATATGGCCGTGTTAGAAATTCCCCGTGGGCTTGGGGTGCTGCCAGCAGTTTCTGCGAGGCGCCCAGGTGAAAGCAGGGGAACGGTGCTTTTTAACACCGTATCTTGAGCTGCTCTGAACGAAGTAAATAAAAGGCACTTCTGGAACAGATTCTTCCTGTTGAAAATTAAAGGAAAGCACACTGCAAAGGCTGAAACGAGGAGAGCCTTGCAAAGAACGGCTGTAGGAATGCTTTCCTGGAGCAAACGTGGCAGCACGGTACCCCGAGCACCTCCTGCCACCACGCCGGGCACTGCCTCTGCGTCCCAGAGACACAGGCTGGGGCGCCGGCCCTGCCGCACGGCCGCCTCACCCGTCAGCCGAAGGAGTAGCTGTGAAGCCAGGACATACCCGAGTGTGCAGAGGAACAAAGGAGCAGAGAAGAGAAGAGGAACCTGGTGATGCTCAGGCCCTGGGTGGTGAACGGGGCAGCGAACGGCGTTGTCAGGGTTTTACCTCGTAGCTTAGACCTTGCCCGGCTGCTCGGTGGACGCTATTGCAAGGTTAGTGGTAAAGAGTGAGCGGGGAGTGTTCAATGGGTTCCTCTCCAGAGAAGGGAAGGGAATGGTTATTAGGATTTTTTAATAGGCTTTTTTATTTTTTTTTAATAACTGGCACACCGTAAGCATGAACGGAGCGGAAGGGGATTAAAATCTAAGCAGAAGGTGGGATAGTTTTGCTCTGTTTTGTTTTTAATTCACGCTAGGCGATTCACCACAGGGGTGTTGGATACCTGTGGGATGCAGCAGAGCTGGAAACCCAGGCGCTTTTATAAAGAAAATTTCTGCACTGGTGGTAAAAGAGAGGAAGGCTCAGACGAGGCTTCCAGTAGTTTTGCATCGGCGACTTCAGTCAGGGTTATTTCTTCTGCAGAAAGCCCATGAAGACACTTACAAGCAAAACCATTTTGACTGAGTAAGATTAGCCAAACGTCTGCTGGTTGGAAAACATTGCAAACGCATTATGTGTGTGTGTGTTTGGGGGAAGCTTTGTCACTCTGAGCATGTTTGAAATCACAGTTAAGTCTCCCGAGTCTAATGGAAATGCAGTTTGCATCTGGGAGAAAGAAAGAAGGCTATCCCGAAGAAGGAGGCTCGTCAGAGGCAGTAGGCCAGGCTCTAATATCTGCGGCACTGTCTGAATTTCGTCAGTGGCAATTGCTGTTCATTTGTGAAACAGCTGGCACGCTCCGCTCCGGAGGTGGCGGGTCCTTGCAAGCGTGCACGCGGGATAATGGGATTCTGTCTCCACAAATAACATCATGCCCTGGTTTTGAAATTTAAGACAGGATTTTAGGAGCTGAGTAAAACCAGCTTGTTTTGTTTTGTTTTGTTAAAGGAACACAGTAGTCCCTTTCCAATGTAGCTTTCTGAAGCTGGAAAATGTTCCCTTCCTCTCTTCCCCCTTTGTTTTGCCATGAACACATAAATATCCATAAAGTCACCCTCTCTCTGCTCTGCACAAACGTACCGTGAGCCTGAAGGGTTGCCCAGGCAGCAAAAATTCTTCGCAGATGTTATCATGATGCCTTCAGCTTGGTTGTTGTTAACACAACCTGCTTTTAGAGGCTTTGCATCTTGCTCCGAGCTGTTTCTCTTGCCCTATCATGGACCGTTAGATTTTTTCTTCTGCTTTACACAAGTTACGTGCATCTACTTTTGCAAAGCTAATTTTCCAATCTAGCTCTGTCAGAGAATTTATCAATGCAGCTACTTGATGTTCCACAGATCACGGACGTTATGGGGAAATCTGTGGAAATACAGCACTTCTGCTAGGCAAGCTCTGCCTCAAAAGGCAGCGTGAAGCATAATAAATATGATTCGTTCTCCTGTTTCTCAATAGATTCTCTTCATTAAGGTACTGATCTCTGCTAATCTCTCATGTGGCTGTTTAACACCGGTTTGTCTGTATTGATTTTCTTCTGCAGATCACTTCAGCTCTTCTACACTTTGAACTCATCGTGCGTGCTTGGCATGGTTTGTTGCCTCTGGATATATTGCAGGACACAGCAGGCTGGTGAGTCTCTGAAGCCAATTATTTTGCATTTGAACTTCCTAGGTCTCCTCTTCTCTTAAGACTGACAGGCAAGGGCAGCTTCTAACTGAGATATTTTGTAAACTTCTTGCTGATTTCTTCCTAGGTGTCATAATGGGAATCTGTGAACAGATCGTTTCTGGCATCTGCAGCTACGCAGCCAAAAAAAAATCTGTCCGTATAGAAAGGGAATTTGAGATGTCTGCTGTGGGTCAGCTCTGTTCTCAAGTATAAGTCTAAAATAAAGCTCGTATGGAACGGAGCAGAATGCATTCCTCGGTTTCTGTGGCAAGCTTTGCTGATATATTGAGTTTTACTACCTTGAACAGAGCTGCGGGAGGTCATGCTGATGTCCACGGCTGCCTTACACTGAATAGGGGAGATTTTGGCTTCAATTTGGGGTTCCTTGTTACTGCAACAGAGGGCTCAGTGTACAGGAGGACAGAACTATGCAGGAAGTAGGACCTTGGTAGTACGGGAGCTGCGTCAGGCGGTGTTGGACAGAGGGAACATGGTGGGGGAAGGCAGCCTGTTCCTGCCGTGGGCTGTCTGCACCAGCGACCAGAGGAGTGATAGGGTGCCTCCAAGTCTCCATCGCTCGAAACTGCGGAAAACTTGGAGTCACAGTATTTACATTCAACTCCATTGCCTCAGTGCCAAATGCTAAGTCAGAGAGATAACAAAAACGGTTAAGGAATTGGAAGGACCGACTTGGAGAGGTGGCTGCAATTGCTGAACATGCATTGTTTGCCTTAAGGGCAAGCTGGGAGGGTATGGCAAGGAAGTAAAGAATTGGGAGGCTGTGAAGACAGAGGAGAGACAGGCTGTTCGTGGGAGCCGTGGAGGAGCCCCTAGGGTCAGTGAATAAAGTAAGCAGGGCGAAAGTAGACAAAGTATGTTCTGTTTCCAGCACTGAAACTGATTTCTGGAATGATCTTGAACAAGATACTTAATTTATTTGGCTGTCACTTTTCTTGCACGGTACTGGAAGCTTGATATCTTTTTGCTGCTGAACAGTTTTTAGGTGGAGTCTTGAAGCCACATTGTTCTCAGAGGACGTGCAGTCGGATGGTTGCTGCTATGTCGTTTCCTTCAGTTCTAATAGAAGAATTTAATTAAGAGTCTTCCCTTTGAACACTAAATATTACCCTCACTGCTGAAAATGTAGTTATGGTGGTGATACAGCTGTGAGATCCTTTGAGTTCTGTGGATGAAAAAGTATTTATATATGCTACCATCATGTTTTTAAATTACTGGAATGCTTAAAGTTATGGTCTGAGGTTGCGTCGTGCATGGCAAACACAAACGTAATGTCTAGTCCCAGAGCTGGTATTTAAATCCATCTCTTCTTAGACCGACATCAAGCCAACACGAAGATGCACTACACTGTGACCATTCAAGACCTAAAGACAGGAGAGCATCTGATGAAGGAGGGATCCTATAATCTTAAAGAGTTATAAATTCTATATTGCATATTTTACATTTGTATTCCGTTTGTAATGAAGCCCGAAGCATACTCTGCTAGTGAGATATGTAACAACTCCTTTAGTTCAGCATTCTCAGGCCCCTTGCATCTTAGGTGCTCCTGGAAAGTAGGTCTTCCTACTGCATTTCAAGAAAAGAGCACGTTTGTTATCGAGGGTGGAATGCTAACAGGTCATTTACAGGGATCTCCCATAAGCTTCTAGCAACAGAAGACAACGCTGTACGTATCTTCAATCTTTTGTGAGGTTTTTCTGGTTTTTTTCTTTCTTTTTGGAAGATTGGAAACTTACTACTTTACTTTCCAACTTCAAGCAATATTCCCTGTGTACACATTTAATGAACCCTTACATTCTTTGGACTATTTTAAGGGGACGCATTGTGCTTCCAGACGTGACTTCCCTAAGCTCTGTCTTCTTTCCTTTTTAAGGTACCCGGAAGCTGCGAACATTTCTGCTTGGTGCATGCGGATATACACAACATGGCATGTCTGCCTGTTTATGCGGAGGAGGCGAGCAGAGAGGGGGCAGGAAGAACAGGTAACAAACAGATGTATAATATTAATATGGGCTACAAGAAGAGATACCGCAAAAAGGAAGATCCAGGTCTAGGGAGTGGAAGGGAGAGGGAAAACACATTTAAAACCAACTCCAGCTGATTTGACCTACTGCGTATTTACTTGCTGTTCAATACAGGGAGAGTGAAAACAGAAGCCTGTATTTCTGCAGAGGGTTTTCCCTCTGTAGGAAGGCTATTTTCTGATTTGTTCAGCGTGCCAAGACACGGGACTGTCAGACCAAGCAGAGATGCTTAGGGCAGGCAGACCCACACTGGCACAGACGTTCAGACCCAGCCACGCATGCCGCTGGTTTGCTTCTGGTAGGCACAGAAATCTCGCTCTCTGTGCAGGCTTTGTGTTTTGTAAGGCTGGAGAGAGACATTTGAAAACAAAGTGCACCCCAGGGGAGCTCGTGCTGCTGAACCATCGGAGATGAGTTGGCAGCACGCCAGCCCCCAAATAACGAGATTGGAAACGAGCTCTGACAGGTTACATGTAGTACTGTGGGGCCAACTGTGCTAGATATGGGCCTCGGTGTTGGTGCGCAGAGGGATTTCAGCTGCAGTAGCTTGCTCAGGGAGAAATACTCAGTCCACTGTAGGAGAGAAGCAACAATTTCCTTGAGTGCTGGGACTGCTTTGAAGGCTGGATCCAGGAGGAGATGTTCTCTGAAGCAGGGAGTGATAGTCAGTGCCCCTGCCCAGCATGATGGTACGAACAGATACGCAGCAGCTACAGGCAGCGTGCTAGAGCCCTGGCTCTTCCATGCTGGGACTTCAAGTTCAAAGTCTAACTCATTTCGGAAATCCCATTCTAGCTCGATCTACATCAGTTCCTGAATGCTGCCAAATGGATGCACCCGGCATTCTGTGTGCGAGACCTTCGGTCCTGGAATGAATTGCATAGTGCAAATAGGGGCTAAAATGAAACCGCCGAGCCCTCGGGTGGCTCAAGAGGTGAAAACACAAACACAGGAGTGGGTGTGGATGGAAGCGCAGTGCCCTGTGCGTGTTTGCACAGAGGATTACGGGATAGCTAATGTTGTGAATTTGGATAAAGTGCGTTGGCAGAGCTGTGTTTTGACAGGAGCTCTCCGTAGCTGAGATCATAAAGGAGAGTTGGAAGGAAATGGCTCTGAGATGGTAAACTGCTGACAGACCTGTGTAATGAGAAATATCTGCCAGCTTTTCCACGCACACTAGATTTATTAATTTAAACAATAACTTTGCTAGTAAATTCATAACAAGCCTACTCCAGTGCAAAACTGAGCCCTAATTACTGTGCTGGTGTATTCCTCGCTCAGGACTTAAGAAAAGATTTCCACCCCGCCCCTCCAAGTCTCTTCCAAACCTGAGAAGAATTTAAATACATCACCCTAATACAGCGTGGTCCCAAGCAAAGTAGTGGTTGGATTCCTCGGTGTGGTGGCCGTATCCAGTAGTCTTCAAATCAGTGGCCCAGCTGCCAGAGGACATGCTGGTGGATGGGTCCGGTATGGCTGTGTTCTCAGGGACCGGCTTTTAGCAGAGAGGAGGCGGAGGGAAAGCAGGGCTTAAGGAATCCTTTCATTCCCTTTCCTGAAGAGTTCTGCCTACATGCAGGCTAGCGAAAGAAATTACACGTTGGGGTTGGTGCCGTGAAGCAGTGCTTGTTGACCGCAGTATGTGTGGGATGTGCTCTGAGGGTGAATAAGGGACAATGGGTGACTTTACTGTGCTCTCTTGGTGGGAAAATAAGGGACGGGAGAAGGGTACCGCTACACTTCCACAGCACCAATGCAGCTTGTAGGCCAAGTCTGGACATACCAAGACCGATACCAAGGTAAAGGATCAGGAGCCTTAAATTTCATGGCTTCTACCCGACTCAGCCTTCTGACAGTCGTCTTGACCTTGAGCTTCTTGAAGTTGTTGTGGCGCTTCCCAAGAGAAATGCGATTTACAGCAAACTCTTAGTGTTTTGTGATGGTGGCTGTTGGTACATCTTGTACTTTTCTCTTTTTTGAAGTGCTGTGAAGACAGATTTGGTTCATCTTCACCACTCCTGGAATTGCCTGATTACTCACACCAGCTTCTAGCCTCAAAATAATTTATAAGGTCTTACGTATCCTTCCCTCAACAGTCTCTACATTGATGGTTAATCAACTTTTCTAAGTTTATTTAATAGCTTGACAGAGACCAGGTAAAATAACTGCATGGAAACCAGCTCTTATTCCCACATCAAAGTTCCTAACAGAGGAAAGAGACCTTGAGTTCCTCCCCATTCTGTAAAACCTGTGAAATCCGTACTGCTGTCCCTGTGAAAATAACAGGTTCAAAGGAACTCTTGCTGTCCTTGCCACCAGATCCAAACTGCTCGGGAGAAATGGATACACTGAAGTATTTTTCTCTCTGAGTTTTGAGTTAGGTTTTTAGAATAAAACAGTCCTGCAGATAATCTTGAAAAATGAGTCTTTCCACCTGCCTTTGTGTTATTCATGATGCAAGTAAAGTAAGGGCCCTGTAAAGAGTCGTGTTAGCTAGCAGGACGTCTGAGGTCCCAACCGTCTTTCAAGACCAGATAATGTCAGCGACAAAACATCGATACGGACTTTGTCTTTAAAAACAAAATCTTGGAAAATTAGTGCTGGAATCTGAAACTCTCATTTGTCCGGGACTTTATTGGCAGATCTAAGCACGCGCTGCAGCCTGTTCTAAAGTCTAGTTAGGTTTTCCAACTAAAGGAAACTTTGTTTTTCGTGTGGGCTTAAAGAGAGGGTTTTTCGGGCTTTTTAAAGCTGGTTTTCTCTAAGAAAATACATTCAGTGTCTATCCGTCTTCCCTCAGAAGACGTTTTTGCATTTTACATTAAAAAAATAAAAAAGCCTTGCAGTGCCCTGTGAAAAAGAGCTGATGCTTATCTCACAGATTGAGCACGGCAAGTAGAAGTAATAAATGTGAAAATGATTTGCAAGAACTAATGAAGAAAATCCGTGATGGAACTGAGATCAGAATCTTAATCTGTTTCCTTCTCTACACCTTACTCTAGATTTAGGTCAGCTCTTGCTGGGCTGAAGCTAGGATCACTGAAAGCAGTGAAGCCTTCCAGGAGTTTCAGATGCAACAAACCTTTTCCCCAAATATGTCTGAAATAGTAATATAGGAGTTTACAATAGTCCTTTTGCGATACATGCAGTGCAGACCACCACTGGTTTAGGATTTCTCCGTGGCATTTGTCTTAATATAATTTTCATTGCGTGGCTTGCATTGTATTGAGTTAAGAAGACACATTACACAGACTGAAAACACATCTCAGAAGTGGGAGAGGAAAAAAGCAGAGCTTTTCCGCTGGCTGTAAGCAAAAGCCCTTAATCTTTGTGATGATATAAATGTTGGGAGTTCGGTTTTGCTGGCCGCACAAGGATTGCTGTGGGGTAAAGGGGAAGAATACCCTTTACTCCCCGATTTGATTTCTGAGTTTGGTGCTGATGTAGCGTCGGTGGGTGTTCAAAATACAGCTGCAGCAAAGTATCTAGCTAGATCAGAGAAAGAGAGTTCATGTCTGCAGGATGGGAGAGCCTGCTTTGGGCAGCAGTGGTTCTGAGATGGATTTAATGACCGTCACAGAAAGCAACTTTAATACCTGCTCTTGGTGCACAGAAGGAAAGTTTTTAGGATGATATATATGATAGGGAGATGAAAAGGAGCATGAGCACAGAGAGAAAGGAGAAGCTGCATCTCGGTTCCAGGAGGTTAGCCTGAGTTAATTCCTTGTTAATACTAGCAGTCATCAAGCCACGTATTTTCCAGAGTCTATTGATGTGAACTGTTTGTTTTCCCTGCAGTGGCTGTTCAGAGAGGAGGAGTGTGTGGAACGGTCTTCTGGACATGCGGAGCTAATGGCACGTGTCCTGCCCCTTCAGAGAAGGCTGAATTTTATGTCGGTGGGCCCCGCTCCCTGGCCAAGCAGCGCCGTGTACAAGTAAGAAAACAAAATGGGAAAAATTGAGAGAGGAGCCCTCTTAACTGTGACGACGCATAGAAAAGTCTGCAGTCTGAGTATTTCACAACAGCTTTTCTTTAAAACTTACCTTAATATTTCATCCATCTCATCCATACAGTTCCTGCAGGTAACAGTCAGGAGTTAGGGATTCGGATGTCGTCAAAATAGTTTTGTGGCATACATCTTTTTATTGATAGGTATTACGATACCGGGGGCTATTTGTGAGTCTGAGGTTTGGCACTGCCAACACAGAAACTAAGGCATAATCCAGTATGGGCGTACAAGACAGAAACAGAGTGTGCGAGACTTCTCTAGGCAGATTTGGGCAAAACGTGACGCTGCATGATGGGAGACCAGAAGGAAGGTGGCAGAGTATGGAGGGGGAAAAACTGCAGAGCAGCAGGAAGAGAGGCTGAGAGGGAGCAGGAGATTTGTAGAGGCAATAGAAGAGAGGCGGAGGAAAAGCAGAAGCCAAGTGTCTATGGAAGCAAATGAAATACTGGGTATGATAAAAGCCGGAAAAGGCTGGCAGAGCTAGATCGACACAGGAGGAAGAAGGAGTTAATAGCACTTGCTGCAGCATTTACTCCGCTGTTGGCCTCTCCTGCGCGGCTCCTATCACCGCTTTGTCCATGTCAGTCTTCAAAATACGCAGAGAACATTCCAGTTCAACCTCCAGTGATTTAGTCTGTTTCTCTGTGTCTTCGCTTCTGGCTCTGAACTCCCCAGGGGGACCAGAGGGCAGCAAAGGGCTTAAACAGCTTTCTTTTTTTTTTAAACTTTCTCTTCATCGAAATACATGGTCTTTTCCAGCATTAGTTTGAAGCCTCATTTAGTAGAGGAAACTTTGCATTTAATCCACAGGCGTATTAGGGAAACAGCACAGCAGGAAACTAGTTAGACCGTTGAGTGGAAAACAGACTTGCTAATAAACCTCTTGTTCTCATTACGGTCCCAAGATGCTCAACATTTTTTGTTTTAAAAAACAGAAGTTGGTGATTTTGGATGACACTTCTTCCCCTCCCCCATCCCTCCCCGCCTTAAATTAATACTTTGCAGTCTGGATCAAAGACAAGAAAATGGGGTATTTCAGACAGAACTGCACATTTCTTGTATGCAGCTCATCCCTTTGCTTGACACATATAGTCACAAAGAAAACAAGAACTCGGCTTTTTTGTATCAGTGTAGCTTTGTTGTCTGGTACTTCTTGATACGGCATAAATAAAAGGAGGACGAGGCCCTGGAGATTCTGTTCCACTCGTCGTTTTCTCCTTTCATCTCACCTGTCCTTGTTTTAGCATATGCTTGTCTAGAGCCAAATTTCAGTTTGTTCTTTATGCCTGTTGTTTTTTGGAGGCACGTGCCTGTGAGCTTCTCTGTGACTACTTGTGCTTTCCTTCGGAGCTGAGAAATGCCAGCTTGGCGATACCTCTTTCAGAGCTTCCGCAAAAGGGCTGAAGTGCAGAGAGTAATGCACCTAAGAAAATTGCGTGGTGCTTTTTCTTCGATGCAACATCAAGGCAAAGAGGTTAAAAAAAAAAAAAATTTAAAATGGTTATTTCATCTGGGCACTGTTGTGAACTGGTACCTGGGGGAGCAAGAGGCCCTGGGGGATAGGAGCTGTTAGCAGTGTCAGTAAAGCCCTGACGAGCATCTGTTTGTGAAGGTTTGCAATTCCTCCAGATGTTTTTTTCCCCCCAAGGATGTGGTAAAGTCTGTGTCCAGTTTGGAACTTGGATATCCTGATCCCCAGATCTCAGCTTACACCATTCCCTTTCATTCTTCTTTTCCCAGTAACGTTTTGGATGTACCTACAATAAGTGGGAAAATTCTTCGTATGCGTTCAAAGGCAAATGCTTAGATGAGGCTACTGAATCTATAAATAATCCCTCAGACCTGTGTCAAGGCCCTGAAGGTACTCGTAGCCCTTAAGGGCCCCGCTCGGTCTC
>VZSC01002980.1:203758-220371 GCA_013398225.1 Steatornis caripensis
AATACATGTCGTTTATTGGACTAAGTTAAACTGTGGTTTTGCCGAAGAAGGGTGTTTCTCTAATTAGCGTATACCTTGGCAGGGTCCTTTGAGCAATACAGGTTCTACCATTTAGAAGAGTACTTGGCTGCAAAGACCGTCTGGATCGGCTGAATTACGAAAATCGACAGGTTTGAAGCCTTCATGACCAAGTATGTCAGTGTTGGTAGCTGTCTCGAGATCGTTTCTTACTGTTCCATGTTTTTTGTTTCAACATTCAAACCTGTCTCTGTGTTGTAGGTAGGTTTTGGGCATCACATCAAAGAACGTAAGAGGGTTGTGTTTCATTTTAACTAGGAGAAGGAGCTTGTAAGCTCACATGAGTGTAAAAAAAGAAATGCATCTGATTTGGAAGTGGCAGGATAGGTGCAGACACACAGACTAATAATATAAACGTTACCAATCCCCAGGCATATGGGACAAGAGCACCTGCAGTCGGGCCGGCGTGTGTGTAGAAGGCATATGTCGAAATTGTCTGGGTTCCCTTAAAGAGTATCTTACGAAAATTCATTGGTTTGTTTTGATTCTAATCAGTATTGGTTTATTAGTCTTAGCAGTGATAGTGCTGATTTTAATAGTGCTGACTGTCCGTTGTGGTTCTCACATGAACCGTTACAGATTTTTATTAATTTTATGTCATAAACTGAATGCTTCAGAAACATGCTATCAAAGGATGTCCTGCTTTCTTAATAAGTGACCTTACATTAGGTAATCAAAAATCAGATCTAGCGCAAGGACAATGCTTTGTAAGCACTTCTAAGGGTAAATCTTGGGTTTGCTGGAATTAATGGGAGTAATTTTCTTTTGATTTCACTGTTCTAAAAAAGAATTTCCTTTTTTCCTATTCCATTCACAGACTTAAAAGAGGGATAGCACTGGCAGAAATGTAGCCCTTCTGTTGGCTGGAAGGTGAGTTTGCTGGCCAGTTTTGCACATTCATGTAAACCGTGGGACTGGCAGGCAGCACTAGAAACTACATACAGAGTGTGAAAGCCTACAGTTTGCTTTTCTTCGGATAGTTTTGGCTGTAGGGAGGCGGAAATTGCTGCGGGGGGTTACAGCAAGAGCCTCATCTCATCCATTCTCCAGACTCGAAGAGTAGCTGCCCGCCTTTTGAGGACTTGTAGAGAACAGTTACGGAGGTACCTGTCTGAAGAGAAAGCTTCCAGTTGTGGGTGAGTGTCTGACACACACCACGTCTATGCATCTCTTTTATCCTGTTCAAATAACTGCAGTTGTTCTCTCTGGGGCAAGCCATCATCGCGCCAGTGGTTTCAGTGGAGCTATGACAATTAATCGCTCTGAGAGCCTGCTCTGCTCTCTCTGTGACAGCTTGTTTCTGAAACCCACTCACCTTTCTAGCTCTTGTTCAGATTTCGGCCATGGAGGTACAGAGCCCTCGTCTCCTGACCAGATGTGCCAAAATTCAGGCAACTTGATTGAGGCATTTGATTTAGGCATCAGAACCATTTTGAGAAGGAACTTCCTCTCCAGTCTGCGGACAGGATTGATTACCACCAACAAGGCATCCAGAACATCAAAGGGAGGCACCATCCTCTCCCCGCTGGTGGCAGAGGGGCCCTAAGTGGCATCAGGAGGTCATTTTGGTGTTCCAGCTTTAGTCCTGTTCACCAGCTTGGGATGGGCTGCGTAGCCCACCAGCAATTTGTCTGCACGCCTCTGGACCTTGTGTGCCTGATACAGGGCTGCACGCCAGGCGTCCGCATCAGCGCGAGATCCAGAGACGACTGACTGTAAAGTCCTTCCAAATACAGGGGGGCATTGGTTTTTTGAATCCTCTGTGGGACTTAACTGCCACTGTTGCATCAAATAGAAACCTGAGGGGTATTTAGATGGTCTGAATCTCACCCTAAAACAATTAGAAAGAGTTTTTCAACTTCCTGAAACCCTGATAAGGTGGATCTCACCCTGTCTGTAACAGATGATTTTGTTGATATGTTCAAATGAGGTGGTTAATTTTTCCTTAGCGTAGAAAAATGTAGGAAATTCCCTTATCACCTGATTGATGCAAGTAAAGAGTCTGTAACTTCTTTCTCATTCACTTTCAGCCAGTTTATCTGTTTGAGTTGCAATTCGATTCATTTTCTCAGGATTAGGGCTTCTTTAAGGCCCTCTTCTTCTTGCCATCCTTCTGCTAAAAGCAGTTGCTGTTCTGGAGAACAGCAAGGAGGCCACTTAATTTGTGACTCTTTTCAGAAGCCTCATTCATTCTGTGAGGTTGTTTACTCTGCGTTTATTTCCATTGCCAAGTTGATTAGCTCAGTATTTCATACTTAGCTTTCTTTACTGGAGGATACAGCTCTGAAGTGCGTATCTCCACAATACGAGCTCTGAGAAAAATAAATCAGTTGGCTTCCTCGCAGTGTCTCTGCTCGCATTTGTTGCTTTCTGTCCTTTATACAAGGACTTGTAGCATCGGGTCCAAATTAGCTTTTCTTGATTGGATCATCTGTCTTGTAAAAGACGTTCCCTTCTCTTCCTTGCTGCTCTGAGCATGCCACTTATAAGCTGGTGTGCCTGGAGATGCCAATGACAGTCTCAGCTTCAAGAGAATTTTCTCTTGAACAGTGCAAGCAGCCCAAACTTGCTTTTGAAGCCCAAGGATGTGACTGTTTAGGTTAGAGAAGGTGAAACTCTGGAGAGAAAATTAGCACTCTCTTGTACTTTTCAAAGTAACTGAATCACCGGTGATCGATAATAAACCGTGCCATTTGTTGGACAGGTTCTGTCTTTGAGGGCATTGGAATAAAGACTTTGGCAATAGAAAGACAGAGACAACTACATTTTTATAATTTAGGAAAGAGATTTCTCTGAGGAGACATAACTGGAGGCTCTGTCTTCAAGGTAACCTAGTATATATCCCTTCCTTTATTAATTCCTTTCCTGTGGGATACTGTAATCCATTTTCTATGGTGATAGGACAGAGAATGATGACCTGAAGCTAAGGCAGCAAAAATTGAAGCTAAACAGCAGTAAAATTATTCAGGAGCTCTGAAAGTTAGCAGAGGGATTAAGTACCACTCTTAAGGGAATCAAAACTGGGAACAATTAGGGACGATGTGCTAGCACACCTATATTATTTAAAACACGTTTAGCATATTAGGGAGCATGTCGGTGTTTCAGAGAGCCAAAGCGCTCTGTATAGTTGCTGAGATGGAAAAATTACTACCTTCCTTAGCAGTGCTGGTAGGGCGGCACGTTTTTAGCATCGCAGCAAATAGCGCCAGGATTAGCGTTATTCTTTTTTGTCATCAGCTGGCCAGGGGACATGTTGGATGGGAGCAAAATTCCTAAAAGCGTAAGGGAGCACTGGCGTGGTTTTGTTTCTGGAAAGAAATAAAACCAGGTACAGACCAGATTTTGTTTGCTGAAGTAAGTAAACCCATGAGTGAGTTTAATTACCATCCAACAAAATAACCGATCCTCAGATTACAGTTATTTACAGGTCAGTAGCAAGGTCTGTGCAAGGAATTTAAAAAAAATGCTAATATTTTAAGGCCAAGAACTCAGAAATTAGGAGACAGTAGAATTACCACTTCTCAGAAATGTTAATTTGTTGAAGACGTGCAAGTTTGTTAATTTGTTGAAGAGTACAAGAGCACTACTAGCTCAAGCTGGTTGGTCTGTTTCGGTCTTGGTCAATCACATTTAGGATCAGGAGTAACTGGCGCTGATAAATCCCCTGGCCTAAAAGCAGAGATGGCCAAAACTTTTCCTTCTGTACAGGTTTTCTTCTTCGGCATACTCGCTGAGCTGAGCGGAAGTGTCTACATAATGGTTTAAAGGTCGTATTTGTGCATATCCTATTTACCTCCATCTCTTGGATTGAAAGGTGGAACGCTGGGTGTTTATTTTCCTTGCTGCTTTTAGCCACTTCAGTTTCTGCGTTCAGTTTTTAATTCAACCTTCTGGGGACCCCTTAATTCTGTGGGGTGCTCAGATTTTTAAAAGGTTTCAGAAACCAGTGTCTGTCACATATTCTGGAAAGCTTCTTCTGGTTAAGCTGATTTTCCAAAGACCTAAATATTCCAGTATCCCTATTTTAAACTGTATGTCATTATATGAATGGGTGACACAAGAATTAAAGCAAAAGAGTTCACGCTGGTCTGTCTGCATAGTGAAAGAGTGACTAAAGGATACTGGAGGAGCACAGAGGATTGTTTCTACGGGTATAAAGTCCTTTGGAAATGTAAACCATTTGCAGGTCTCTTGGTGCTCTTGCTCAGCAGAACTGCAAACAAATTGGTCTCTAACATCTTACTTACAGGTCTGTTTACCAGTGAGGATTCTGCTGGTGTCAAGATGCAAAGCTCAAAAGGGGCTTGGTCCATCGTGATCTCCTGTCCTGAAGCTAATTTGCACTCCGGAAATCCTGTATCTTACAATATCCCAGACTGAAAACGACCCAATAAATCAAACCGGAGGAGAGGACTTCAGTTCATTTTTCACTTAGGTGGATGGTTAAAGCTGTCCAGGTAAGTCTAGCTCTTCTGAAGCTAAGAAATCATGCCATGAAATAATCTTAAATCATAAGTTTTGTCCTGAAGGTCGTACTTAACATACCTATCGTGTATAATTTGTTTTTTTTTTTTCTGCAGGACACAGTTCAACTCCCTGATTAAAGCTCATACTATCAGTAGGCCGGGCTTAAATCTATTTTGGTAGACAAAAATGGGTTGAAAGGGAACGGAAAGGTTAAAATATTCCCTTATTTATGAGGAAAACATGAACCGAACAAGGTCATAGAGGACCAGTACCTTAAAAGCCAAGAAGTGATGCAAACTATAAATACAAAGGGAAACTAAACCAATTATACAGTGGGTAATCAAAAGAAATGAAGCGGCTTAGCAAATTCCTTCCTGTCAACTGAGCTGCAGTAATGGTTCGCACACGCGTTTTCAGTCTATGCCAGTGGTGGGGTGACATCCATTTCACACCTGCACTGGGCTAAGAGTGAACATGCACTTCATTATACAAGTTAGCAGATGGGTGGCAGTTTGCAGTAACGTATTCATTTTCAGCTGTGTGCCTGTGCTTTAAGATGACGAACGACTGTAAAATGCAGATTAACCACTATTAGTGATGGGGAGAAGAATCAGGGAACTTATTTAATTTTTTTTCCCCCTTAGGTTTTTTACGGGTCTGTTTAAGTTGATACGGACTCCTGTTTTACTGTTAGGGAGCAGAACCAGTGAAGAAGCAGAAAGATTCCCCAGCACGTTCTAGGTACGTACCGTTACTAAAGCCATCAGTGATACATGACGCTCTTTCCTTGTCAGGGATCCCCAAAGACTGGCTGTTTCTTTGGAGACCTTGACTAGCCCTTGCCTGCCGAGCAGAATAAGCAGCAAGAAGCGCCTCAGTTTGTCACCGGGCTCTTTGCTGTCCTTTGTTGATTGTGCAGATCCATTTACAATCTGACTCAGCTTTACTGTTTTCCACTGGAACATTGTTAGCAAGTCAAGTCCCACTGTGTGCTTAGGGGCTTTTTTTGCACCCCTACCCTGCATAGTTATTAATTTATTGGCCACGTTATAGAAGGTAGCAGCTGTTGTTTTTAATTTGAATACAGTGCTGATTTCTCTCGAGGAGTCTTTGTCCCCATATTAGGAGGGAACAGAAAGAATACTGTACTGGAACCATCTCATGATATTTTTACTACATCCTACTCATTTTTTTTTCTGGCAGAGGGTTATAGATCTTAATTATCTTTGGGCAAATCATTATTTTTTCCAGTTTATCATTTCATATGTTTGAAACTGAAGCTATTTATAGCCTATTTAGACAGAAGCAAACCTATTTACTTGCTTCTGTCTAAATATAGTTTAGGATTGCTTGTAAGAGACAGACAGACAGACACAGACATCCCCTTTTAGGAAAAACGGGGAAATGCATCACAGACGCCTCTTTTTTCTGTCCTCTCAGACACACTTACACGCATTTTACCATTATTACCTGGTCACTGTGGAGAAACAGAATGAAAACAAGCAAAAAGAGAGAAAATAAATATGCTCCAAACCCACTTTTTTTCTAAGTTACTTAATATGTGACGGCAGTTGTATGAGAGGAAGGTATAAGATATACAGGGCATCATTGCTTAACAAAAGCAAGCATGTACTCCAGTACGCTCAGAGCGCTTACCTGGGAACCTGCTTCCCATTACGCTTCAAGCAGTTCCCCGGACAATTAAGTTTGCAGTTCTATTACATTCCTCAGTTCCTCATTTGTGGCTCATTCAGTGATGATTTTCATTGCCCTATGAAACAATTTGAAGTTTGGCTTTCCTGGAGAACAAAGCTAACAGACTCTACAAATCTATCACAGTTTATACATGTTAAACAAGTGAATCTCCGTTTCAGGACCGCACAAGAGCTCCTAGATTCGAGATCGTGGCGCGAGGTGGCCGTAGGGGCAAGTTACAGCGTGGTCACTCTTCGGTGAGTAAACCACTGAGATATGAGAAGTCTGTTCTCACCGGGTTAAATCTTAACTCTATGTTCCCCTTGTTGCAGCGCCATGGAAACAGCAAAATTGCAGGAATTCCTTTTGGCCGGGCCTTTGAGTCCCACTAGTAATCGTAAACCTTCAGAGTTCACCCCGGTTGGTAAAAGAGTTTTAGAAGAATGCAGAGGGCTGGTAAATCCATGAGCCTGCAGTATTGGGGAGCGGGAGAGAGACCTTCACGTTACAGCACGAGCTAAAAGGTCACCGTGTTTGTTAGGAGGGGCAGCAGCCCGGCCGCACCACAGCCGTGCGGAGCGGAGGCACTGCTTTGTGTGCCCCTTCCTCTCCCACCGCCTTTATTTCAAACTCGGCATCTTCCCGGAAAGGGCTAAAAGGAGACGGATGCGCTCACTGTGTTACTGCTGGTTGTTTAATGACACACCTCTGGTCACCGTTAGCCAGCTTTCAGGCTCAGGGGGTGTTAAAGATAAAACTCTGAAGTACTGGCCATCGGGTCAGTGCTGTCCTATTAGTAAAGAAGAAAAAGGGGAGCAATTTCTAGAAATGACGTGGCTGGCTTGTTTTGTTATATTCTTGAGACATTTTGCGAGCCAGCCAGCAAGGGTTGGGCAAGTCCCACTGAATCTCGGAATTAGCAATGAGAGAGCAACGTAAATGCGAATTCTTTGACAAAGGCTAACAGCCGGGTTCTGCTCTCTGCCGCATTAAACGTAGGGATTCCAGCGTAATCAGCAGACTCATTCTAGTTTTACACTCAGGTAATAGATTTTGGCCCAAAGAGACTTAAAAGAACTGATGTATGACTTTTATTTAGTTGAATATAGCCGTCGTGCTCTGTTCAGGAGCGTATTTTAATCGGGCCCCATATAATATTGCCTGTAGTCTATGACTAATTTCTACAGCAATACTAATTTAATTCTGTGGCAATTTATTGACTAAGAAAGAACGAAATTGCTTGGCAGGATAACGGAGAGGAGAAAGAACCTAGCGGCAGGGTTAAGTATGGCAGCTTTCATTGACCACAAGAGTACTAACTATAAAACAATGAAACAAAGTTCCTGTAAGAACGATAAATAAGGAGCTTAATGTATCACTAGCAGGTACGAGCTGCTTAATCTGCTGAAAGACATTGTGCTTTTGTCTGCTTGGAAGCCAGGCTCCATCTTGCCCGACATAAAAATTCTTTCAGAGCCTCAAGCCATTAGCTCGTAAAGAACACACAAAATCATGCTGTTGTCGTAGTACTCCCACTAGTTCCATCTCCAGGTCATTGCCACGCTGAATCGGGGCAGGGGGGGAAAGGTTAAAAGATGTAAATTGTTCTTAAAATCCAGGGGGAGAGCGTCGGTGTGGTTTTATTGTTGTGGGTTTTTTTAAACATTATGGATGATGTTGGTAAGCTCATATTAGTGGAAAGTGCAACCTGCTCTAGGCTAACCTGCTGTAGCAGGGGGGTTGGACTAGGTGATCTCTAGAGGTCCCTTCCAACCCCTACCATTCTATGATTCTATGATTCTATGAAAGTGGTTTTAGTTCTTCCCCTGCAGGTTTCACAATTACTAAAATACAGAGGTTATAATGTAATTTATTTAAATCTGGTCCAAGGAATGTAGAATAAAGTATGCAAAATGACTCAGACCTGCTGGGTCTTTGAGGGTATTTTCAGAAAGATTTCTGAGTGTCTGAATGAATCCAGGAAGATTAAGCATCAGAAATACACTGCTTAAATAATGAGCTTCTAATTGCAGCTTTTATGTACTAGGAACAGGCATTTTGGTCATTTGCTCTCCTTAGCTGAGATGGAAACTGCCTCTCCTTAATTCACTTCTACTCTACTGTGGAAGATAGTTTGTACAGGGCACTGAGGCTCCGCTTGCTTAAATGGTGAGAGTGTAACAGCAAACTGGTTCAACAACAATCATTCTGTTACTCGTTCGAGTAATTCTGATTTCAGCTTCCTAATTTGCGAAACCGGAGACCAAGATCAAAATTTATCGCTGGTGTAAGCAGATTTAAATCCATTGGTCTGAAAAGGTTAAAGATCGTTGGAAATTACCCCAGTAGAGTCTTGGAATGTGAGAACTCCTTTTGCATCACGCATTTCTTTGAAAGCAGCCCTCCCTCTCCACGCCCTAAATAAAAAGCAGAGGTCATGCAAGCCTTCCAAATAGACAAATTCTCAGGGCTGTATCAGGACACGATTTTAGGATGAGGAAGAAAAATAACACGGCTTCCTTCTCTCCATCAGGCTTCTGCCTTTGCGGAGCAGAGCCAGGAGAACTCATCCTCCTTGGGGTGCTGAGGGGGCTGGTGTGGCACCTTTCATGGCCTGGTTCCAAAGTATTTAAGCAGCAGTGACATCTCAAAGCGTACCTGTAAGACGGTGGCACCTCTGCACAGTCTTTTTTCCACACAGGGCGAAGAGTACAGGGGACTGAAAGACGCGACTTTTGCATGATGATGCATATTTGGTGCTGCACGGGCTAGGTGGGTTAATACACACCCTTCGGCTAGTTAGGAGCAACTGGTTGTGCGTTTGTGGCGACTGTGCATACACCTTTTGGGCACGGTTTTGCATCTAAACATTCAAAAAAATCTCCTGTTCAAAATAGCAGTGTCCTCACAGCTTTGCTAAAGACAGTCCGCGAGTCCTGCCCCAAATACCAACATATCTGACTCGAATCCTGCCTGCTTTTCGAATCTGTATCCGACCTGTGATGGTTCTCGTGTAACTTTTTTATCTACTTATTTTTCCTCTTTCTGCTCCGCCGCCTGTGAATAGGCTGGATAGCTGCGATGGGGGGAGGTCCAGTCACCGTGTGCAGGTCACTTCTGCGACAGCCCGCTGCCAGTTCTGGCAGACCGCTGCCTCCGTACCGGTGAAACCCTTCACTTCACCTGTAGGTTAGAAATTACTCAAAAGTAGAGTGGTGAGAAACGTATTAGTGTGATCCTTTCCAAGCCTGAAGGCTTGAATCCAGTTTCAATTAGAAGATGGTGAGCTAATTTCTTGGAAAGATTAATTTGGTCCCAGTCCTCCCTCCCATTACCCTTCTGTAGGTGCTGGCCTGGAGTGGCTCCGTAGTCACACATCCAGCTGACTGTGACCCACCGCCATTCCTTCTCTATCAGAAGCTCAAAACACGTTTCCACGCAGATGAAAACAGTGTTTCCATTTCATCTGCAGGCTCCAGTCTGGCATGCCTGTGCGTGGAATCGAGAAGGTGGTTTCTCAGAGCCACGAATGCTGGCCTCGCTGTTCGAGGGGACAAACGGCTGTCAGCTCATTACCTGGCCATAAAACTACATTTCCTGTATAGAATGCGTCAAATCCTTTTCCTGGGGTGACAGTAAACGCTCAGAGGATTGTCAGTCTGGGATAGACAAACCTGAAATGGTGCTGGAGCAGTGTCCAGCTTAGTTTTTTCCTATTTAAAAAAAAAAAGGGGGGAGGGGGGGAAATTTAATGCTGGAAAACTGAACGAGCTTTGCAGTTTGGGATACTGCAACTCCATTAATCAACGGAGCAGGTTCACCAAAGCTTCAGGGAATCCACCTTTCTTCTGTGATCTCTTCTCAGTGTACCTCAGCCCCGAGCCGGAAAGAAATCTGGTGGCGCAAAAGAATCAGAAAGTGACTTCTAAGCTGCATTTTGCCACAGGGAAGGGGCACCCACTGCTGCTAAAGAACTCGCTGCTTTACAGATGAAAACCAAACATGCTGAATTCCACCTGGCGCCTCGTGGCAGCGTATGCAGAGCCCAGAGCAGTTACGCGGTGTTTACTGACTCAGTAAGCACGATCTCACGTTACCTTTTGCTCCCCAGTTACTTCCAGGTGTGATCCCACAAAGAATGCTTTGTAGAAATCTAACCTTGAGGTGACAAAGGTAGATGGTTGCAGCAAGATTCCTGCGAAGGCAGGGGGTCCCAGCACACGTCTGCAGGGTACCTGAAGCCTTCTGTAGTTGCTCCAGGAGTTTTCAGGTGTGTGTTACATCGCATTGCAGGTGGGTTTTGCTGTGTGGCTTCCATCCTGCTGTCCCACCCAAGCAGCCTTTCTTGAACAAAAGTCTGGGCTCGTGCCTTGCACTTAGGCCAGTGTGTATATTTAGTAATTACAGTTAATAATTCAGTAAAAATGTGCCTGCTTCTCCCAACTTTCAAAGGGCTCAGCATGCTTGTACTTCTCGTTTTCTCATAATGAGCTGTCTACCAAAAGCTGTATCTTAAATTTCGTTCCAGACCTTTAACTCCCTGAGCTTAGTGAGAGAAACAAACGGCCAGAGGAAGCAATTAGCTTAAATCTACCTGAAACCCAAATCTTGCCCAGTGACATGAATGGATCCCGAGTGGTTCATGCCTGGGAAGGAGTTTCAGCAAGTGGAGACCAAGTTGCTTTTCAGCTTGGATGCTCTCAGGCTTGATGTCCCTCGTCGGATGCCAGCTGTCACCCTGCTTTCCTCAAGAAAGGCTCCACCAGCCTAAGCTTGTCCCAGGCTTCTGCCTGCATTAAGAACAGGGCGTATGGATATAGAACTGGATTTGTCCAATAGATTTTCAGGTGACGCTTTGGGTTATCCTTTGGTAACTTCACAATGCTGAAAGCTTGACTTCTTCACTGGCCTGGGCCTGATGATCAGCGAAAGACCAGAGGGGTCCCAGGGATCCCGCCCAGCAAATGAGCAGTGGTAGCTTTGCACTGGACAGGAGGGAGTCAGCCTGCATGACCTGACGAGTGCTCCGTGTGTCAGCGTTTGATTTAGCTGATGGGCCATGTAGCAAGATACAAGTCCTGAGCAACCGGGGGGCTTTCCTGCGGAGTCTCTTTAACCGCGTGTTTGTGTGGAGGCAGAGATTACATAAATGAGTGGGAGATGGGGTAGCGTTATTTATGTTGCAGGCTCATCCTGTATGTGTGAAGTGCTGGATGCAAATAGTGCGATTTAGAAACCGGGTGCTGTTGGTGTATATGCTGCAGCGCGCCGAAAGCTGAGCGAGACGGCTGGCCGGCGGGGTTTGTCACCGGTCCGGAATGTCGTGCGACACTGCAGTTCCAGACAGCAGACCACGGCTGGCTGGGATTCATCAAGGGATGGGAAAAGAAAGACAATAGCGCTCAGATAGCCAGTGTTTAAAACCCAGTCTGATTCTGGAAAACATTTCCCACCTTTATGACGAGCCTGGGATTTGAAAACTGCCGTACCTTAAGGTGTGCAGATTGCAAACCTGAACTGATCGTGTGTGCTGGCACCGTGTGCGAAGGAATACCGATGCTGTGTGTCCTTCCTGCCTGGTTTAAGGAATACCGATGCTCTGTGTCCTTCCTGCCAGTTTCAACGCTGCCACCGTAGAAACCTGTTTACAGCCAAATAATCCATGCAGAAATGGCATGGGTTTGGTTAATAACGCTCGGCAAACAGCATGGCCTGGGTATCAGTGTCATGGTCTGATCTCTAGGCAACAGCTTCTCCTCCACCTCGTACTGCTGCTCTTTCTGAAATGGCAGGGATAAAGAGTATTAATAAGAACCCAGGCAGGCTGTAAAGACAGCACACTGCTTGGGAAGAGGGTGCTGCTGTATCTTCACTAATAAATCAGGATCATTATCACACCAGGGGAGAGAAAGAGAACCCAGAGCAAAGGCATCTGGTGTGAATTATGTCTCTGAGCCTGCTGGAGCTCTCCATCTTCCCGAAGCGCTTGCTTCAGCTAAGCCACGCAGCCTGCCAGCAGCCATTAATCCCATCCACTCCTGCCGGAAAGCTGATACTGGGCCGAGGCGAATGTTTCTTGTGTCTGACAGTTTGGTTTTGGGGGTTTTTTTGGTCTTTTTAATACTTGCTGTAACGGGCAAGAGCCCAGAAGTGCTCGGAGTGCTTTCTGCAGGGTCTGCAGACGTGTGTGTCAGCGCAAGAAAATACAGAAGCCAGAGAAGCTTTGTCTTTGTGCAAGTTCAGTCGCCCCTTTTGGCTCCAAATACATGTGCATATATAAAGAGAGGAGTGACAGCTGCTGAGCACAGGGACTTCACTATAGCACTGTGGCTCTACGGAACCCATCTCCTATACAGTACTTCTCCTTCAGGGGAATGTGGGGGGGACGTGGGGGAAATGCCCCCAGCCAAACTGCTGAATTCATTAGTTTCTGATTTCACCCAGGCTTGTTAAGACACAAATGCCCTCAGTGTGATTTTCTAAGAGTAATCCTGATTTACGCAACTAATCCTATTTGCGTTTGGGGTTTTGTTTTGGTCGCGGGGGGGCGCGGGTGTTTACACTGAAAGCTTGCTTGGACAAAGCTGTCCTCGTACGCTGGTAATGCGACGCTGGAACCAGGGCCTCAAGCCCTGTTTCAGGTGATGTGTGCTAACGTAACACAGCATGCCAGGGAATATTTTGCAGATGTTTGTGCAGTATTTATGCCAGATTATCCCAGGGTTTACTGTGGTACAGTTCTAGCACTTCCACGAGTAAGGGCTTGCATTTTTCAGCCGGTAAAACCTCATGGATTTGTCTGGTAGGCTTTTGTTCCTCAGCAAAGAAGGTGCAACTTGAACCCTCGATAACCACGTCCGTGTTTTTTTATAAACGTGAGTCACAAGAGTAGATGCGACCTTCTTTCTCCATAAAATGACGTAACTAATGCCAGCAAGCCCTCGCTGAGGGGCTTGTCTTGGTGACACCTGAGGACGTCATTCAGAAGCTGCGCTGTACAGGCGAGCGCGGTGCCACTGCCCTCTAACAGCGTGCTGTTTGATGTCCTGTGTGTTTTCAGCATCTTCACGCTTACACTGCTTCCTTCTGCTGCTAGTCTGGAACCAAAATACGGGATTCCTGACAGCCATCGCAGGGCTGTTGCTGAGGGGCTGGGTCTCCGCCAGTTGTTTGTTTGGAGGGAGCACGGTAACTTGGCAGGGCAGTGCAGAACAGGGGTGGATCTCAGCACTGCTTTTTTCCTCCGTGGAGACGGAGTTAGACCAATCGTTTCCAAATGAACATACCCAGCAGCTGGGCAGGTTCTGAAGCTCTGGCTCTCAAGCTGCTCTGCCTCGCATGAAGCATGTTTTGATGACTGGGGGCGGGCGGGATGAATGAAATTCTCATCCCCAAAATGTTGATTTGCAGTGCCTCACGCCAGTGCTCTGGAGAAGCTAGGAAAGAGCTGTGTGCTGGATGTGTACCAAGTGCTGAATAATGCATAGTAGTGAAGCACACGCAGATTTCCCTTTCTTCCTATTAGAACTATTATAAGCAATAATATGATTGACCCAGAACAAAACCGACTCCACCAGACGGTGGTATACTGAGGTATCTAATAACCAAAGCTTAAGCACTGAATTTACTGTTCCCAAAACGTTTTAACCGCAATGCATCGCTACAGCGAGTGGTGTACTGCGACCTTTTCTTGAAGGAAAACAGAAAAAGAAAGTGGGAAAAATTGGTGCTTATGTGTTACAGTAGCTCATTTAAATTAAATGCAAAGTTTATCTGTTTGCTATAGAGATGGAACCAATGATGACAAGTGATAGCAGGTAACATGAGAGAGGATGGGTGAACAGCGTTTTCTGAATAATACCTGAGGAACTGGATGAAGTAACGGAGCTGAAATGCAGTTTAGGGGACCCTTGATATCAACAGAAACTCCTCCAGAAGGAGGTGTCCCAGCCTGGGTAACAATCCTGAGTTACCCGGATAACAATCGTTCGTTATTTCTCTCTCCTTAGGCTGGCACAGAGGCGTACATAAGCCATTCCGACCATGTGGATATTGTTCACTGTTCCTGCCTTAGCTTCGCTTTCACTGTTTCTACTTTGTTTTGTTACCAGATTGAATGTGTGAGAAGAACAGAGACAACAAGTGTGCGTTCAGGAGAAGACAAAAAGGTAAACTGACCGCAGTAGTCAAACCAAATGGATCCAGCTTAGAGCTGCCTCTGCCTCTCCAAACAAGAGAAACCCCATCCGTTGTGCTGAGGAGGCCTCACACTGTGGTGTTACTCACACTGCTAGTAACAGCGATCAGGGTAACAGATCACCAACACTCCTTTGCCGCAGCACCTCTCTCTTCTGCTGTTCTCATCCCTCCAAACAGTTTCTGCCTCCAGTATTAATAGTACTAGGCTGTCATTCCAGAGGTTTCCTTGAAGTCTGCACGTTCCGGTATTATTTGTGCTCTTGCAGCAAAGGACCGTCGCAGCTCAGGGGTTATGTGGTTGTTATGCTCTGGATTTTGCTCTCGTGAGTTAGTACTTAGCCAGCTACAAAAATAGCTGTGCAATAGCAGCGGCTTGGGGTTACCCCTACACCAGCGACGACGTGGCAGCGCACAATAATGCCGCAGTCTGCAGCGCTCGTAGCACAATCACTGGACAAAACCGTCCTGCGACACCCGATGCGTTACGGAAAGGGGGTTGTTCTCAGTAACCATCGCTAAACACCACTTGCGCTGTGCTGCTGTTGTGCACCCGGCTCCAGCTCTGACCGGCTGTGCAGAACAACCAGCTACTTTTTGCAGAGCAGGGTTTTCAACTTCAAAGCACATTCCTTTCTGTGAAGCTGCTGCCCCTGCTTTTCGCTGACTTAGAAAAACCTTTCTCAGATCGGCCGACTTCCTCGCAAGGACCGATAGCTGCTGCTCTTTTCCCCAAGACAGCAACACCGTTAGTTGCACATTTTTGCCATTTACTCGTCATCGCCTCAGTAACAACTTGTCATCAACTTGATGCTCGAGTAGGTACCATACAGGCATAGCGCTCTGCAGTGCCTGTGACTGAGGGACCTCTGGCTTCCACCGAGGGTAATTTTCTGCTGTTCCAATGGAGGGATGGATGCAGGTGCGGTGCTCCCGGTCCCGCTGCTGAAAAGCTTCACCTGGGGGCATGCAGTCCGCTCACGTACAGTGTGCCGTGGAGAGCGTTTGGAGACTTCAGTGATTTTCCTGAGCTTCTTGTAGATCTTAAAAATATTATATTCTGTGGGTACCTAATGTTACTTGTCTTTACATGTGTCTGATTTTCCGTGTTACATACAGAGATGCTGGTGATCTGTTAACCCCCGTAAGAGGAAGGACATTTATCCTTAGTGAGAGAAATGGGATTTCTCTTGTTTGGAGGTGGAGGCAGCTTTCAGTTAGATCCATGTCTTGCTGCTTCTCCCTTCCTTTGTTTAGTTTGCTGTTTATCTTGAGCCACAGTAGTTCACCTTAAAAGGCCCATTACGGACACGCTTATCCCAGTTTTCTCAATCTTTCACTACCTAGAAGAGGGGCGGCACTTCATCTTCCCTCCGTTTCCAACCTATGTTTTTTTTGATACCTCTCGCAGACTCCTTCTGAACTCGCACGCTTGCCTCAAAGAAAACGACGAAAATGAACCCAACTGTACCGCTGGGTCAGGCAGCTGCTCTCCGAGTTGTCCTTCCCCGCAAAACCAGCCGGGAGGAGTGCGCAGGCCGGTAGGCTATCACTGCGGGAGAGCATGTTTCCAAACCGTAACTGCGATTGACGGAGCCGCTCCACCTTTCTCCCAGCCGCATTGCGCTCTTACTGAAGCCTGGGCTCCTTTACATTCCTTCTCGGGGCCTTTTATTGTTGTTTGGTTTGTTACGGGTTTTTTTTAGCTTTATCGATGCTCCACAGTGTGCTGAGCTACGGGTAGACCCCTGTAGCCCCTTCTGCTTTTACATCCGTTTTGGCAATTAACGGTGGACGTTAACAGCCCCCGTTCTCCTGCAGGCAGGGGTGACGAACATTTCTCTGGCCGTGAGGCCATGCCTAAAAACCAGGTTGTTTCCTACAGCAGGGCGGGGGCTCCCCGCAGCCCCCAGCCTCCCCTTTGGCTTTTCCTCGTGCTTTTTCTTATTTCCAGGCTGTTCCTCAGCCTGACACAGAACCTTCGCGCCCTGCGTGAGCCTCGTGGGCTGGAGGAGCCCTGTCTCGCGCCCGCAGCGGAGGGGTGGCTGTCGCTGCCTCCCCTCATCCCCTTCTTCATCAAAAAAACGCTGCGAAATTCCCTTTTCTGTATCGGAGGGAGACACATCTCCTAGGGGTTTCTTAAGGAACTTTTAGGAATTAATTTATTCACCCGCGCA
>VZSC01002980.1:220750-232068 GCA_013398225.1 Steatornis caripensis
CGACAGCGGGCTGCGGCCGGTAAGGGGCGCCGGGGAGCTGCGCGGTTCACGCATGCGCTGTGCGTGCCCCGTCCTTGCGGCGTCCCAGGGCCCTCACGCACGGCGCCGATCCCGGCGGGGCCCCGCAGGCCGCCTCGGAGGCACCGCGGGGCGCAGAGGCTGCGCTGCCGGTTCGTGGGCAGCGGGAGCGGCGCAGCCCTGCCCGGCACCGGGAAACCCGGAAGCAGCGCCGGCCGTGGTTGGCGGCAGTGCGCATGTGCGAAGACAGGTGGCAAATCGCAGTCGCGGTGCGGGTCGGGCATGCGCCTTGCGGCCGCCGGCGCGCTGTTGACGTCACCACAGCCGCGACTTCCGGCTGGAGGCTCGTCCGCCCCTCGGCGGGGTCGGGCCGGGGTTCCGGAGCGGGGAGCCGCGAAGCGCCGGGCCCCAGGGGCGGGGTGGTGCCGGCCCTGGAGGCGGCGGAGGCGGCGGGCCCTGCTGCGCCCTGCGGCAGCTCGGGGCGAGGCTGCGTCTCACAGAACCCCAGCACGGCGGGGGCTGGCAGGGCCCCCTGGAGCTCCCCCAAGCCCCCCAAAGCAGGAGCCCCCAGCGCAGGGGGCACGGGGACGCGTCCGGGCGGCGTTGAATCTCTCCGGAGGAGGAGCCTCCCTGGGCAGCCCGGGCCAGGGCTCTGTTTATTTGGGGGCGGCGAGGTGCGGGGGGCGCCTGCGCTCCTGGGAGCTGGGGGCATCTCGCGGGGCTCTGCGGAGCTCCCCCGGAGAGTCGGGCTGCGTTGGAGCGGGCCTTTCGGCTCCTAGCTCGGCTGGCTGGCGCGGGGGTGAAACAACCACAGATAATTCTTTTCCTCTTACAAAGAGTTGCATGAATTTTTGTCTTGCCTTCAGAGCACCTACACTTCCTTACCATAAAGTATACTAGGGAGTTTTGGTGTGGTTTCTGAACTGCAGGGCGCTGCCCACGCTTTTTCTTTGAGGAGGAGGATGTTTCCATTTAAAAGTTTTTTTTCCCCAGGGCTCAGATAGTCACTGACACGTTCTACAAGCAAAACATGCTTATAAGAGCCGGCGGAGTGAACGTCTGTGAGTGATGAGTGCCAGAGTTCGGACCCAAAGCCTGGCTTTAAAACAGTGTCCTGGTTTGGGCCAGGAGAGAACCCATTTTCTTTTGGTAGCTTTACATTTTAGTTAAGTCTCTTCTGAGGAGCTGCCCTCTCTGAAATTCACTGCGTGTTTTTGCAGACAGTGCCTGCTTCTAGCAGTGATAAGGCGTGGTGTTGATAGTCAGTGCTGGAACATCAGTAGGGATGGTATGCGGAAAGGCTCTTGCTTATGCTTGTCCCTATGGAGACCAAGGTCAATCCTTGCCTCTGCCGACTTCCTTACGTGGCGGACACGAAACAGCAGAAAGGGGGTCATCCCCGCGACCCTGCGGTGGGGAGGAGGGGGTCGGACGGGTGACCCAAACCTGACCGAACGCAGTATTGCATCCTGTACACATCGTGCTCGGTGTAAAGCTGAGGGATCCCGAGGGTCACTCCCTTTTTCTGTGGCCGGCGTCTGAGGAGGACTCTGTCTGGTTCTTCTGCCTTTGATTCCGATCCATGCATTCCCAAACCCAGTTCCCACCTGCTGCTGAGTACCGTCTGGGACTTTCCCAGGGCGTGCCCCGCGGCGTCCGGGTGACGTATTTGTCATCGCTGGGGGGAGCTCAGTATTGGTTTTGTACATATTTGTATGTATTTTCATTATTATTATTTTTCCTTTTATTATTAAACATTATTATTGTAGCTAGATTAAAGGTGTTTTAACTTTTCCAACCNAGGATGTTTCCATTTAAAAGTTTTTTTTCCCCAGGGCTCAGATAGTCACTGACACGTTCTACAAGCAAAACATGCTTATAAGAGCCGGCGGAGTGAACGTCTGTGAGTGATGAGTGCCAGAGTTCGGACCCAAAGCCTGGCTTTAAAACAGTGTCCTGGTTTGGGCCAGGAGAGAACCCATTTTCTTTTGGTAGCTTTACATTTTAGTTAAGTCTCTTCTGAGGAGCTGCCCTCTCTGAAATTCACTGCGTGTTTTTGCAGACAGTGCCTGCTTCTAGCAGTGATAAGGCGTGGTGTTGATAGTCAGTGCTGGAACATCAGTAGGGATGGTATGCGGAAAGGCTCTTGCTTATGCTTGTCCCTATGGAGACCAAGGTCAATCCTTGCCTCTGCCGACTTCCTTACGTGGCGGACACGAAACAGCAGAAAGGGGGTCATCCCCGCGACCCTGCGGTGGGGAGGAGGGGGTCGGACGGGTGACCCAAACCTGACCGAACGCAGTATTGCATCCTGTACACATCGTGCTCGGTGTAAAGCTGAGGGATCCCGAGGGTCACTCCCTTTTTCTGTGGCCGGCGTCTGAGGAGGACTCTGTCTGGTTCTTCTGCCTTTGATTCCGATCCATGCATTCCCAAACCCAGTTCCCACCTGCTGCTGAGTACCGTCTGGGACTTTCCCAGGGCGTGCCCCGCGGCGTCCGGGTGACGTATTTGTCATCGCTGGGGGGAGCTCAGTATTGGTTTTGTACATATTTGTATGTATTTTCATTATTATTATTTTTCCTTTTATTATTAAACATTATTATTGTAGCTAGATTAAAGGTGTTTTAACTTTTCCAACCCATAAGTTTCCTTCCCTTTTCTCTTTCCCTGCCTTTGGGGAGGGAGGGGGTTAACAAAGAGTGTCTGTCGTCTGTTTAACAGCCAAACAGGCAGCAGGACTCAGCCGGAGGGGTCTTCTGTGTGGGACCTCTGTAGGCACAGAGGTCTCTCCCAATGCACCCGAGTTTTGCATCGGACTCATCCCAACGGGAATGGGTCTTTGTGTCGCTGTGGATCACTGCTGTGCCTTCCCGCTGGGCGGGTATGGGTGTGTAAACGATGTCATCGGTACCGCAGCTCTTTACGTTTTGTATTGTCATGGTAACAGTAGCCTGTTCCCTGGGACCAGCGTGTTTGGTTTAAGGAGTTGCAGACACGTCTCCTGTCTGTATTTTGCGTGGTCTTCTTTCTGCAGAAATACTTTGTGTGTTTACTCTCATCCTCACCTCCCTGACCCCCAATTTTGTATGATTTTACAACCCGATTCCACCAAATCGCTGAATAAAGCACTGACTGAAGTCAAACTAAGTGTCTCATCCTGCGGCCGAGACCCTTTGGAAGANCCCGCGACCCTGCGGTGGGGAGGAGGGGGTCGGACGGGTGACCCAAACCTGACCGAACGCAGTATTGCATCCTGTACACATCGTGCTCGGTGTAAAGCTGAGGGATCCCGAGGGTCACTCCCTTTTTCTGTGGCCGGCGTCTGAGGAGGACTCTGTCTGGTTCTTCTGCCTTTGATTCCGATCCATGCATTCCCAAACCCAGTTCCCACCTGCTGCTGAGTACCGTCTGGGACTTTCCCAGGGCGTGCCCCGCGGCGTCCGGGTGACGTATTTGTCATCGCTGGGGGGAGCTCAGTATTGGTTTTGTACATATTTGTATGTATTTTCATTATTATTATTTTTCCTTTTATTATTAAACATTATTATTGTAGCTAGATTAAAGGTGTTTTAACTTTTCCAACCCATAAGTTTCCTTCCCTTTTCTCTTTCCCTGCCTTTGGGGAGGGAGGGGGTTAACAAAGAGTGTCTGTCGTCTGTTTAACAGCCAAACAGGCAGCAGGACTCAGCCGGAGGGGTCTTCTGTGTGGGACCTCTGTAGGCACAGAGGTCTCTCCCAATGCACCCGAGTTTTGCATCGGACTCATCCCAACGGGAATGGGTCTTTGTGTCGCTGTGGATCACTGCTGTGCCTTCCCGCTGGGCGGGTATGGGTGTGTAAACGATGTCATCGGTACCGCAGCTCTTTACGTTTTGTATTGTCATGGTAACAGTAGCCTGTTCCCTGGGACCAGCGTGTTTGGTTTAAGGAGTTGCAGACACGTCTCCTGTCTGTATTTTGCGTGGTCTTCTTTCTGCAGAAATACTTTGTGTGTTTACTCTCATCCTCACCTCCCTGACCCCCAATTTTGTATGATTTTACAACCCGATTCCACCAAATCGCTGAATAAAGCACTGACTGAAGTCAAACTAAGTGTCTCATCCTGCGGCCGAGACCCTTTGGAAGAGAAACAAGCACCCTGGGGTGGTTTCTCATCACCCTGCGATGAGTCTGGGGAAATCGTAGTGAAATCTCACATTTTTCCCGTTGTTCTTACAAATTAATTACTTTGAAAGCTCAGCTTCAAACTAAGAAAAAAGTTCTCTCCCTTGTAACGAGAGCAACTTGACAGCAGGTTCAGTGGAAAATGTATGTATGGTTCCACACCTGTGATTTTGTTTGTTTTTCTGGCAATTGTTGCAATCCTTTCCCTGGGTCATATTTCGTGTACAAACAGATGTATATTGACAGCAATGTAGGGTACATATGTGAGCCATTATTCGGTAAACAAGTAAGATTCTCATTATTTGTAAAGTGATTTTATTTCTTCCCCCCCCCCCCGTGCTGTCACTGTTCATAGCCAACATTTCTGGATCACGTTAGAGAACAACTGAAGAAAAGGTCCATGTGGTCTCAGCTGCTGCCAAAACCAGGAACCAGAATTCTTGGTAAGTGGATTTTTTGGAGCCTGGGGGTGCAGGGGAGACTACATCTCTTGAAAGGAATCGGGATAGAGGCAAAATGTGTTGCTTAGGCCGTCAGCGTTGGGGGGGTTAGGTGTGGTTTTGGAAGGGGTGCACTGCCTAGTAAATTACTCTTGTAAAGGATTTCAGTGCTAGAAAATCTACAGGTATTTCTGTCATTGCTCGTGCGCGTTTTGTAGTCGAATCCTTCCGAGATCACAGTCACCGCAGTGTTGTCCCTGTCTCTCTTTTGCCTGTATTTCCCCAGAAGCTTGGCACCACCGCGTTTCTTCAGCCCACGTTTCCTCCCCCACCCAGCCGTTTCAAGATGCTTAGGACAGAATAACACAATTTCTGATTTCAGGTGCATCTTTACCTTGTTTTATCTAATGTTTAATGTCCTTTTTTCTCCTTTCCTGGGGATTTTGTTGCAGAGCAGGGATGTGCTGCTGGGCTGGGGATGTAATACAGAATACAAGAGGTGTCTGGTGAGCGCAGCGAGTTCTGGCACCGCATTTTGTTAGGTCTCTTGCCCACAGCACAGCTTTTATGTTTTGGAACGTGTGGCTCCTGTGTTGCCTTGCTTCACTGAAGAGTTTTCTTTACCAGCCT
The DNA here is from genome assembly GCA_013398225.1 of Steatornis caripensis. Taxonomy (NCBI): domain Eukaryota; kingdom Metazoa; phylum Chordata; class Aves; order Caprimulgiformes; family Steatornithidae; genus Steatornis; species Steatornis caripensis. The sequence continues at coordinate 226,006 of VZSC01002980.1, forward strand.
CAGCTATGCTGGCCTTGCAGGCTGGGTGGAAGACGATTCTAACGGTGAAGTGAAACCATAAGCAACAGTGAGCAGAAATGGGGAGTGGTGAGTTCCACCAGTCACAGTAATGGCTTTAGGAAATTCCTTGGAGGACTGCGAACCAAAAAGGTTCTGCCGTGTGAATTCCTGCCAAAGAATAAAATTATTAACTTAATGTTTTGGAAGGTGTAAATGCTTAAAGGTGTTTGGTCTCCCAAGGTGAAAGAGATTGTTAGAGCACGTAGTGTCTTCTTTTTCACTGGAAAGAAGAGCTAAAATAATCTCAAGTGAGTTTGTCTTCGCCAGTTTAGCTTGCAGGGCTGTCTGAGGGGGTGTTGCGGGATAGCTTCCTTGGCCTTTAGGAGGGGTAAGCGAAAGTGTCACCGCTTCTGGGTTAAAAATCTTAGTTGAGGGAAAGCACAAAAAAGAGGCTAAAGTTGTGCTCATGCCAGGTGTGACTTTGGCAGAGAAGATTTAACTGCGGAACGTGAGAGAGGTGGCTGCGCAGGTCTTTCGGACTGCAATTCAGTGTGTGCTCCAGAGCTCAGAGGCAGCTGTAGGAGAAGGGGAGTAACTCGGGTGGCCGTGGTGAAACCCTGGCCAAAATCACCTTTAATGTGCAGAAGCTGGAGGTGGCGTAACCACCCCGGCTGTGAAATGCTGGAAAGAATCACTCCTTGGAGAAGCCACGCCGGCTTAGCTAGGTAAATGAAAAGAGCTTCTTCAAGTTGTGATTCATCTGTGAGCATGCACGTGAGATGACCTTCCCTAAATCGCTTCCGTTTGTGCTCTTACCCGGTTTCGGCCTGCTTTCTGGCACACGTTATTAGGCTCATCAGATTTCCCTGGACGTTGTGAGAGGAGGATTAACTCCTATTCTTACCCATGAGCTAAGAGTGTGAATATTTTATTGATTTGAAGCTAAATGCACATCTGCGAGCTAAAGCAGAGATGCTCGGCATCCCAGTTTGCGTTCAGAGCCCTCCAAGCTCATTAACAGTTTGACCGCTTGCTCTGTGTAATCCTGACGGGCTTTAGAAAGGATTTTGTAAGCGTTGTCTTCAAAGCGGAAGATAAGAAAGGAATGTTGTGGAGAACAGAAATGTGATTACAGCCGAGAATGGGTGAAGAGCAAAGTCTTCGTATGGGAGACAGACTGCATATCTTAAAAAGCAAAGGCAGTATCTTAGCTTTCGAGATAAAGCTAAGAATAGAGGGGGAAATCTCGGCATGAAGCTGGAGGATGCATCTTACAAGACTCTCTCCTGTGCAAACGTGTCTAACCGTTCATCCACTGATTGATTGGTTTTTCCCTCCGCATCATTTTAGGTGATTACAGATGAGACGTAAAACAACAAAGCTGAGAAGTGGATTACACAGGGACTACAAAGCAGTTTGATCTGAAAAGCGACACAGGAGTTCTCAAGGAAGAGCTTTCCTTTTCTGTCAGCTTGAGTTTCATGCACAGCTACGACGTCCAGGTAGTCTTAGAAAATACTGAACTAAGCCGTTTGGCAGGGCGTTAGCTTTGCCCTCCAGGCTGACCAGCGATCAGCCCCGAGGCCCGATATTAATTGACCCTAACGGGGGTGGATTTCAGTAACGAGCTGAACGCAGCGCTGCACTCGGTCCGAGGGACAGCATTAAGGTGCAGATGAGCTACGCCGAAAGCTTTTGGGACCTTTTGAAAGTATGTTGCTTCTCCTTTTTTGGCTTATCATGACATCCATGTGGCAAATCCCTTTGAGATTGTTAAACTTCTGTGTTACCAATTCATTCCAATTTAACAAGCACCATCTGTTGTCAGCCTCCCAAGACTGCATGTGGTCACGGAACTACCAGTGTTTAGAGACGTGCACTTCAAAAACTGGTGGGAGAGCGGTCAAGGAAACGCTGTGAGACCCTCTCAAATCTGTTTATCTCAAATTTTTTATCTTTTCGCTGTATTTGCTTCCGCATAGGTGTCTGTCTCCAGCCAAATCAAGAAGATGGAACAGCAAACCTGACACGTACACCAGATCTCTGCTACGTGACAAGTGTTGGTTGAAGATGGGCGTTCAGATGTCACTTCCCCCGCACAGAACACGGTATTTAATTGGTACCGGTCTCCTTTGTGTTGTCGTAGGGAAGCCATTGCACAGCTGCCGATGTCTGCAGTGGGTCGTTAGCGAGAATACAGCATCTTGGCTCCCAACTGCAAAACAGGCTCCTTAATATCCACTTCCAGAATTATGGGATGCTTCGTCGTGCTGCTCTGATGCTTTAACACCAGCTCCGAGCAGGCACGCGAGCGCCAGAACCGCCGGGTGTGCGCCAGTACTTCGTAGGCCAAGGCAGTTGTACTTTGTTGATATGCGCTGCAGCCTAGCATCAGGCTTCTGGGAAAACAAATGTACAGAATTCGGGATCTGTGCGCTTCACGGGCAGTCAGTCGAGAAGAATGGCGGAGGGGCTGAATGCCAAATGACTTCTAACTTCACGTTTGTCTTCTGTTTATTTTTATTTTTCTCTCTCTCTTATTCCAGGCTCGCACCCTGGAGAAAAGCGTTACTGCGATGCGCTGTATTTCACGAGCGCCCATAGAAGAATTCACGCTGTGGATGAGGGCTTCACAGTCATCGTGCAGGTGAGCCGCCCCCTGGCCCTGACGGCTTGGTTCACGCCTTTGCGCAGGGCATTTTTTCTACTTGCATCCTCTGGGCGATCCTCCTCTTAAATTGCTCTCTCAATGAATTGGAAATGCATTTGCTAGTACTGCAGCGCGCTGAAATGTTTCTTTGTCTCCTGGCTGACACTGGGTGCCACCGGAGCAAGGAGACGTAGCGCTGCCACAAAGAAATCACCTCCGTGGCCCACCTCACCTGCTTCGGAGGGTTTCGCTGTTAACCTACAGCTTGGGTGTTTTTAAAGCCGGAGTGCGACACGCAGCGCGCTGTTTTCCCTCTCTTTTAAACAAGATTTATTCTTGTCCTTTGGCTAGGTTGGGGGCGGGGAGAGAAGGGAGGGCTGGCTGTCATTTCTCTTGTTTTACCCTTGCGTGTAGCTCCAAAGGTAATTAGGTATCTTGCTTCCTTTGGCACGGATGGTTATTAAATACCTTTGTGTCTGCATGAGAAGGTCCGTGGTTTCTGTGCGGATCTGTTCTACTTAGAGCAGTTTGTCTTGATCTCGGCAGCTCGGGGCGGTACCACGCTCCTACCTTTTACGTCTCACCTGTAACGTCCTTGCAGGCGATGCTGGGAAGGCCCTTCCAGTCGAACATGAAGGCATCATCTTTGACGTGAAGACATCGTCTTGGACGACTTCCACTGAAGTACCTCCAGCCAAGGGACCAGATGAATACCTGCTCGCCTGCACGTCACCTAGGGGCGCTCGCGTAGTCTTCTCCGAACCACCAGACCGGAGCGCAGATGTAGAGCCGTTCTTAAACATTGCAAGGAGCAAACGTTACTGATGTGAGCCCGTGGTGCCAGGGCAGCATGTGAAGACTATATCTTTTATTACCGCATTTTGCTGCGTCTCTCTTACATAAAAGCNGGAGCGCAGATGTAGAGCCGTTCCTTAAACATTGCAAGGAGCAAACGTTACTGATGTGAGCCCGTGGTGCCAGGGCAGCATGTGAAGACTATATCTTTTATTACCGCATTTTGCTGCGTCTCTCTTACATAAAAGCTTTTAAAGCAGATGAAAACATGCCATGTGGTAAGAAGAACCTGCAGTGAAGGCAGTACAGTGGTCAGGCCCCTTGGAAGAACGTATCTTGGCGTTTGCTCGAACGCTTGGTACGAGTTGCATCAGACAACAGTGAATCACAGGCTTGGTTCTTCCCCTGGGGGGCAGGAAGTTCTCGCTTTTAGACAAAACATTTTGTCTTAAAGTTTTGGCAGCTCAGTTTGAAGAAGGTGGGTACCACAGTGAGGATTCTGTGGAATCACTGGGTGGTTTATTTCAGTGCAGTAGCTGCAATAGCCACGCCAACTAAACAGTGTGTAGGTGATGAAGCTATTTTGGTCTTTTTCTACCGGTAACGGCGCTTGGGCTGCGACCACAATTGGAGAAGTCCAGATACTTTTGGAACTGAGCAAATCTTCCTAGCTTGTTTCTTGTTCTGCTGCAAAAGATGATGAGAGTCCCAGTGTCTCCGTGGTTTTGTCTCTGTGCCAACACACCTTAATGCAAAATCCAGGGCAGTCTGTCAAGGCAGTAGCACAGCTGGAGCTCTTCTGGCGATTTACTGCGTCTAACCATCGTCAAAGCAAGAGGTTGAAAGTCTGAAGAAGTACGAGTGCTTGTTCAGTGGTTGCAGATTGTCTCGTGAAGCAGCGCTGTTACTTCTACGCAGTCCCCGAGCTCCAGTTTTTGTAGCTTCAGAGCCTTTTGGATTGTTCAAGTGAAAGTTTTGCCAATAAAGCTTCTACTAGTGACAACCTGAGTGTACACTGTACAGAATCTGTTTAGCAGAAGGCACTTCATAAACAACGATAGCTCAGATTAGGTGCTGGCAGTAAGTGAACGCTGGCATTGTGCAGTTAAATCATAAACTTAGTCCCAAAATTTGCGACAAGTTTCTCTCCGATGAGAATATTTGATCAGAATAATCTGACTTTGTAGTTTTTCTTTGAAAACGTGCTTTAAAAATAGGGGGGGTGTACAGAAGGGAGGGGAGTGGGGGAGAAACAACATATATTATCTACTCCCCCTTCACAAACGAACAGAGAACTGTCTTGTAGCAGCAGCTTTCACCAGTGATTGTGCAAAGTAAAGCAGTATGACCTCCCACCGACTGCTAAACAGCACGGTACTTTTCAAAACATAACTTCTGCAGGGAGGCTTGCCTGTGCGCTGTTTCACAGCTAATCGCGCCTGCAATTTTTTTCTGCTGGATCGGGACATCGAAGAGTTCAGCAGGAGAAACGAGGAGGTGAAAGGCCCCGAAGTTCCCGTGGCGAAGGAGGACCTTGGCACGCTGTTGTGGGATGCAAAGTCATCGTCACGGCTGCTACTGGAATACGTTTTGCGTGAGCGTAAAGCCAATACACCGCAGAGCCAGACAAAACTACGGAGCTCTACAGTTTCGGGTTCAAGGTCTGCCATGGATGTTGCACGAGATGTTTGAAATGAGCAAATGTAAAAAAGGAAGCAGGGTGGATGTTTTCTTGACATCTTTCCCAGTCTTAAAAGGAGACATGTAAAACCATTCTTCATGTTTGCATTGGCTCTTAAAAGCCTTAAGTAACAGGGGGAAAAGAAGGCTTAAAGCTTAAAAATACTTAAAGCTTGAAAGCCTGAAATCTTCTGGGGCTATCCCTTCCACTCCAACACTGTTAAATAGTTAAAGGGTCATTTTGCCAGAGTGAAAAATGGTAAAGTATTTTGACAGTACAATTTCTGCTTTTTAAATTAAACAGTAGTTTAGGTTACTTGCCTAAGGAGAAGGTAGAGGAACCTCCTAGCAGCCTACCAGCCCGTTACTTACTGTACATCATTCGGGCTTGTGAAATAAATAATGCGGTGCAGCAGTAGCTGCTGCGGCTGACCAGCTGGAAGGGAGTTCTGCAGAGGTGCTGGGGCTCCTGGTAGTCCCCAGCCACGGGACAGGAATGGGCCGAGGCTGCCAAGAGGCTGCTGGCTGTGTGCTGTGCTCTGGTTTTTGTCCTCTGCTTAATGTACGGGCACCGAATGAGGTGTCTGTACAGGTGCTGTGCTGAAGCTCCGGCCAAGCTGCTTTCTCTCCTCCGAAACCCTTCCCGTACGGCACTACACTGTGACCCCTCTCCTGTTGCACGGCCCGCGCTCTGCCCTCTGTACGCTGCGCCGTCAGATGCGGAGTTCCAGTCTCTGTTCAGCTTTTGGTAGCCGTAAGCCTGCCCTGATGAACTCATCCATCTGCACCATTCCTAGAGTCCCTTCTTGTGAAAACCTGACCGCTCTTGGTTTCAGAGCTCCTCGTAAATCACTTTGAAAGGCAATGCATGTGTTGGGCTTGCATAGCAGGCGGGAGGGGACTTTGTGGGGAAAAATGGGACCGGGTGGAAAAAAAAA
>VZSC01002980.1:234644-251473 GCA_013398225.1 Steatornis caripensis
CCACAGCCTCTCTGGGCAGCCTGGGCCAGGGCTCGGGCACCCTCATGGCAAAGAAGTTCTTCCTCACGCTCAGGGGGAACTGCCCGGGCTCCAGTTTGTGCCCAGTGCCCCTCGTCCTGGCGCTGGGCACCGCAGAAAAGAGCCTGGCCCCGTCCCCTGGACACCCGCCCTTTAGATATCGATCAGCACTGATGAGATGCCCTCCCAGCCTTCTCTTCTTCAGGCTGAACAGCCCCAGGGCTCTCAACCTTTCCTCATCATCCCCTAGTTTCTGTCTCCCAAAGGTGCTACGTCTCCTTTGGCCCGACGATCTGCAAATGGGGAGTTGAGTGCCCCCTGGACACGATAGCCTGGTGCTCTTGAACTGGGCTGTTCTATCTGCTTTTGACTTTTTGCTGGTTTTCTCACACCTGAAATTTGAAAAGTAACTTGTGTTTCGCTTCTGTCGGGGGAGAGAAAATGAATCACGTTACGAGAAGGAAAAGAGCCTGATCAGGAGAGAGGTAATGGATGGAGAACACCAGTGCTGAGTGGGCAAGGGATTGCTTCCAGCCTGGTCTTAAAGGCTTGAGATAAAGCTGTTCTTTTGTCTTGGTGAAGTCCTTTGCTGGCGTCAAAACCCTCATGCCTTCACCAGCGCCTTCAGAAAGCATGCGGGCACAAGGGGCTGGGGACGGGGGAGGCTGTGGCAGCTTCGGGAGCAGCTCCCGCTCTTCCGCTGGTGCCGGTCATGTGGTGTTGGGGAAAGGGGGCTCGGTGGATGGTGGCTGTGGGCTGGCAGCGCTCCCTTCGGGGTGGTGGGCAGCCGGCTGGAGGAGCAGGAGCGGTTGGAGGAGCAGGACTGTGGTGCCTGGAAGGACAGAGATTGCCGACAGGGTGGGGGGGCGTGGTTCAGAATGCGAACAAAATGGAAAGGTTTTCAGTCTGGCCGATATTTTCTGGTGCGTTCCCACTTGAAACATGTTGGTCCTGTGTTTTGGTGGCTTTGGCAGTAGGACATTAGCCCAGAGGGAGCCGTGAAGGACTTGGTGCTCTGTGGTCGCTAATTCTTCCTCCTTTTTTTTCCTTCCCAGGTGCTCCTGATGGGTAAAAGTGGGTCTGGGAAGACCAGCATGAGGTCCATTATCTTTGCAAACTATATCGCCAGGGACACGCGGCGCCTGGGTGCCACAAGTAAGGCTTCTCTTGTCTGAACTGCAAATTCTCAGGGCTCAAACCCCTTTCATTAAAGGGGCGAGGCTGTTCCCTCCAGCGCTCCCTGCCTCTCCTCTGCTCTGCCCGGAGTAACCGGGTGGCTGCGGATCCTCCCAGCTGCCACACCTCGCGGGGAGCTCTGGTCCTGGGTGCAGCTGAGGGCAGGTAGGAAGCTGGAGCGAGAGGGGAGGCAGCGCCGGGTTCAGCTTTGCTGCTTTATTGTTGAACTTTTATCCTTAATTCTTTTCTTTTTGACCAGGAAGCAGCTTTTGCTGCTGCTGCTCCTGTTACCGGAGGAGTGTTGAGGGCCTCCTCGTGGTCCCCCTCCTTGGGGAAGCTTTCCTGTCGTTAGCCAGGCGATCGCTAGCGCAGCTGGAGCCGCAGCGATCTTGCTATGCACTAGGCTTAATTAGTGTCTTCTGCCTCTTTTTTTTTTTTCTTAAATTCTCCTCCAAAGCCACTGATCTGAAAAAGCTGTACGTGATCCCTCTGAAACAGGGGTGTGAATTGTCAGGAGCTAACGCTCCTCGCTGGGAAGCACCTGTGAGGACTCAGTGTTGCGGATCGGCGTACGTCCGCTCTTTGCTGTAAATTTGGCCCGCTCATAAAGTTTACGTTCTTTGTCTTACTGATTTATTTTTAAGGCTTGCTTAAGGCCTTGCAGAGTGTGCTGGAAGTAATGTCGTTCTTAAAATCTCGCAAAAATCAGAGAAGATGTTAAAAGGGGAAGCCCCCCCTGTGCTTCTCGGGAGAGTAGTGTCCTGGGTAGAGAGTAGGAAGGCTGGAATGCCTCCGGGAGCTGCCTTTTTCCTGTGGCGCCTTCAGCTACAGGTTTACACACAGGAGCATTGCTTAGATGGGGTTTTACAAACTGTGGGCTGCGTTGCGAAGAGCGGCGTTTCTGGCTGCCCGAGGAGGTAGCTCTGGTCTGGGGGCGCGGCACAGTCGGTAAGCTCCGGTTGTCTCTTTCCAGTTGACGTGGAGCACTCCCATGTGAGATTTCTAGGAAACCTGGTGTTAAACCTCTGGGACTGCGGAGGGTAGGTACTGTTTATTCTTTTGCTTTTGAAACCGTTGCGGGGTGGGGGTTAGCGCTGGGGAGTGAGGCTGGGGGTGTAACAAAGCAGAGGCCTTCCTGCCCCGAGGGACGAGCGTGCTTGTGTATGAGGGGAATGGAACGAGCTCCACGCGTGCGCCGTAAAACTGGTGAGACGCTCTGGACGGAATGGATGCCGCGTCTGGTGGGTGGAAGAGACTGGCACGATTACGCGGTCTCTGGAGTTGTCCCTTTGTAAAAGGAGCGGCGCGAGGGTCCACCCATCCCCTTGCTGCCTCCTTTCTTCTGCTGGCGCAAAGCCCGAGCCCCTCACCTGGGCTTTCTCCTGGGGCGGTGGGTGGTGACGCCGGTTTCAGAATTGCTCGTCAGCAGCTGGATCCGAATGGGGTGTGTGCTGAGAAGCAATGCTGGAGGTCGACAGTGATCCCATGGCTCCTGGAAGCAGCTTTCCAAAGAGCGCTCTCCCACGGACAGGGCCTCAGCAGAGCTGCCCAACTTTGCTAAGCTTTGTCAGCCCTCGTGTCCTCGTGCACTGTCTGAGCTGTAGTCAGCAAAAGTTAAAGGAGACTTAAACCCTGTGATAAGGGGCCACCCTGATGGTTTTGCTAAAATTATATTTTAGCTTCTGCTGCTGTGGCTTTTTTAGATGCAGCTCTGCAAAAGCCAGGCTGGGTCCCGAAGCAGCGTAGCTCCGTTTGCACAGGACACTGAGTGGCCAGCTGTGACATGAGGGAAGCCCCAGCTTCCTGTGAGCGTGGTCGGCAGACGCTCTTGAGCAGCACCCGACCTGGCTCCGTTGGAAGTGCCTGAGGAGCCTTGTGTCATGGGGAACGTAGCCACGCGTGGGGCTCTTGTCTTGGCTCCTGTGATGGGGTCTCCAGCTCAAAATGCAAACCTTGCCTTTCCAGCAGGAGAGATTTTACACGTAGCATCTTTGCTGACAATGCTAAGCAAGACGTGGTTGCCCTAATGGCAGTCTCCTGGCTTTGTTGCTCTGCTCCTTCTCAGACAGGACACCTTCATGGAGAACTACTTCACCAGTCAGCGGGACAACATCTTCCGCAACGTAGAAGTCCTCATCTATGTCTTTGATGTAGAGAGCCGTGAACTGGAGAAGGACATGCACTACTACCAGTCGTGCTTGGAGGCAATTCTCCAGAACTCTCCTGACGCAAAGATCTTTTGTCTAGTGCACAAGATGGACTTGGTGCAGGAGGATCAGCGGGATTTGGTGAGAAGCTGCTAGTTGCCATAGAAATGCTTTCAAATAGAGCGTCTTTTGACTGTGCTAATGCGTCGCGGTTTCATACTTCAAATACAGCCCCATCAGCGCTGTTCCTGGAGGGGTTTCTCAGATGTTCAGAGTTGTAAAAGCCCTCTGAGCTTTTTCTGCCCCTTCTAAACTGTACGTCATCGCTAGCTCTTGCTTAGAATCTAGTGGAGAACAGACCTAATGATTTTTAGTGACAACTACTCTTAAGCCTTTTCTTTTACAGCACTGATTCTAGGACTTTCAGCAGACCTTGGCTCCAGAAGGGAGGTAGAACCAAGAGAAATCCAGCGACCTCAAACGCGCTGCTCGCCATTTGGATGGCTTTGAGCATGGTGGTGGTGACGGTGACAGTTGGTTTCAGTCCAGCATGGGCTCTGCTCTAAAGCATAACAACAACAAAAAAAAAAGTTGACACTTTCCCGGTTAACTAGAAGGTGGTTTCTGTCGGTTGATTTGCTCTGTGTCAGTTTGGTCTCCCTGCCCAGAGATCACCTCTTAAGCACTCCTCTGCCCCAAGAGGTGTCCCGCGAAGGCTGGGGATCAACCTTTCAGAGATGTTTGGCGTTTCCTGTTCTTTTCCAGAGCTTTTGAAAGGTTTTAGGGAGATGGGAAGATGTTGAGTTCCTACCGACCATGCCTTTTCAGCTTGGACTGAAAAGCAACCAACTCTTGAAACCCAGAGAAAAATGAGCTTTGTGGGTTTGGAGGCCCCTTTAGTCTGTTGGCTTCTGACTGAAGTAAGGAGTCCTATTAAACTTTCTTCTGATTGTGGGCAAGTGTGTGCCTGGGCAGCTGCGGAGGCGGCCACGAGAGGTCCTGTGGATGAAACCGCACTCTGACCTCCCCGCACGGACTGACAGGCTTCTTGCACGTAGCGGGCTGGCTTTGGGTCACTCGTGCTGCCTGAGAGCGCTGATCCTCCTCTTCCCGTTTTAGTTCTGCCCTCCAGCTCTGCAGAAATAGCTCGGAGAGCTTGTTCCTAGATCGATTCGAGGCGCTTTTACTCGCTTCCATCCACCTTCCCTCCAGACTGAAGGATGAGTCTAAAATCTTGTTGTTGCTGTCGTGTCCAGCTTTGGTTTGGGTCTCGAGGACGAACGCTCGTTTTATGTAGTTGTGCAGACTAGGGAGGCCCCGAAGTGAGGGGTGCGCAGGAGAGGGGCCTTGCTTCAGATGTGCTTCCAATATCCGTTCTCGTGTGCCCGTCAAGATCCCTCAGAAGAACACGGAAACTCTGGGCCAAATCACCGTCTGTGTAAACCTTACTGAAGCCTTTGGTGCCCCAGGACCCAAACGGGAAGCGCTGGCCTACGCAGCATTTCACGGGGACCAGTTAATGTTCCGCCATGTTTCTGAGAACAGTGAGCTGAGGTGAAGGTGGTCGTCATGCCTTCCCCTGCAGAGGCACGTCGCTGGCTGCCTTGCCGCTGTTTCAGTGGTTTGTAGGAGCCTGGCACGAGGCTGTCTGGTCTTTGCTGTTCCCCCTGGCCCCTTTTCTTGTAACCAGAACTTGTAAGGGCAGAGTGTGATGTGAGGAGGCTGTGCAAGGACAAGCCTCAGCTGCCCCTGCTGATGAACCTCGAGTGCTTTCTTCCTATCCTGTTCTCGGTGACGGCGCTTTCTGCCTGTGACCAGGGACTTGTCAAAGCTTAGATTCTCCGAGACTCTCATGCGTGTCCGCTTCCGTTCCCGCTCCTCCACAACGCCCGTAGTTACTTCAGCTTTGAGTCCCAGTCAGATCTATCGCGAGGCAGCCACGATCTGCTTGTCCCTGCTGCTCCAGTGAAGGGGTTTCTGCCAGCCTGTCCTGGCCGCCGTGCTCTGCTCTTGTCTTTGCTCCAGTGCCGTAGGTACCCCGGATTTGTTTGAAATGCATGCTCTGAGGGCAATACAGCAACCGCACCGAAGGCAGAAATGTTTACGCTCTGCTGATTTTTTTTCTTTTCATTCCCCAGATTTTTAAAGAGCGTGAGGAAGACTTGAAGCGCCTTTCCCGTCCCTTGGAATGTGTTTGTTTTAGGACTTCGATCTGGGATGAAACGCTTTACAAGGTTTGTACAGCTTCCTCTCTGTATCTGGCTTCACCCCGGCCCTGCCTTGAAAACAAGAGCACGAGGAAGGCGAGTGGTTAGTTGCTGCTGGTTTATTAGTGACTGGCCCTTTTTAGTTCTGCAGCAACCACTTCTGCAGGTTAGCCGTTGTAAACGGCGTCTGAGCATCCTGGTTTTAATTAGAAAAAGTAAAACCGCTCCACGTGTTGGAGTCAGGGTGTCACTGTGTTGTTGCTGCTTAAACCCTGTGCCTGGCTCCTTTAGAAGGGTTTTTGCATCTTTTAGTCGTGCTTATCCAGCGTGGAATTGTTTCCTGCGTTTCTCTGCGGCGCTGTTAAAACACAAGCGTTTACCATCCTGGGAATTTGCTTTGCTTTCAGGAGCGGGTGGGGGTGTTTTTTGCCCATGGGTCCATGCTGACTGCAGCGTCAGAGGCCTTCCGGGTGGTGAGTGCTGCCTGGGCCACACCGAGAGCAAATGGTCGTTACAATTGATAATAAGCGGTGGCGGTGGCGCAGTGCCTGGGTTGTTTGTCTGACGGTGAGGACTGTTTGGCTCTTGCCTTCAGTGGGACTTTGGATGGCAGATTTCACCATCCATGACAAATCCACCTGAAGCCGTTGCAAATTTCCCCGCCTTCAGTGTGTGCTGTGTTGGGCTGAGGCCCACACAGTACCGTACGCCGGACATCGCTCTTTGCAAAGCATGTGCCCATCTGCCTCCGGAACTCAGCCTTCCTCCGCAGCAGCATGCCCTGTCTTCCCGCAGGCATCCCTAACGTTCCTCGGTTACTCCGAGTCGCTTAGAGAGGCAGCCCTGTGCTATCCTGGGCGCAGCTCTACCCACGCTTTTCAGAGCTCGTGCCCTCGGGTTGGGCTTTCAGCTTTGCGTTTGGCGAGCGGGGTGCTAGGAGGGTTTGGTAAATATCCGGGACTTGGTAAACGGGGGACGCAAATACGCGCCCTGGCTCCTGGGGGGAAGCGTTTGCTCAGGCGCTGACGCGCACCGGGGTCGGTGGGTGGGCAGTGAGGTGAAGCTGGGGTTAGAGGGCCTGAGTCCGAGTGAGGACAGATACCTGTCACAGCCTCCCCAGGCCCTTCTGGGCTTGTTCCTGCCTCGTTGGGTTACATTGGAGCTTTCTGTTTGGATCGGTGAGGAGCCGCCAGGTATCCGTCTGCACGTTGACCTTGCTCGAGATTTAAAAAACTCTGAGAACTTGAGCGGGTTTATCTGGGAGCAGTAGGTAGAAGCATTGCCAGCTTAAAATTAGGCTGGCTTCAGCCTCTTTAATACTGTTGTACTTTCTCTGTGACTGATGTGGAGAAGAGCTTGACCTAGTGAAGAGTTTACTCAGGTCTGAGGTACCCCTGGTGGTCTCTGCTGTAGTAGAGATACCCAGACACGGAGGTGGGAGAAGTCTCGCCTCGGCTGTCAACACCCAGAACTGCAAATCACCGGGTTTGGAGCGCGTTGCGTAACACGAGGATGGGGCAGGGAAGTGCTAATGGAGCCCTGTTGTTGTGTCTTTCTCTGGCAGGCTTGGTCCAGTATAGTCTATCAGCTGATCCCCAACGTCCAGCAGCTGGAAATGAACCTGAGGAACTTTGCTCAGATCATCGAGGCAGATGAAGTGCTTCTGTTTGAGAGAGCCACTTTCCTGGTGAATACAGCAGTTCTGCCCTTGGGGTTCCTCTGCCTGGCCATGTCGGAGTTCCCTGCATGGAGAGGGCTGTTGTGGCAGTAGCCCAAGGGGAAGTGCCAGTGCCAGGCAGCAGAATGCATTGATCCCGGCCTTGTGATCCTGAAAGTAGCTGACGGGACTCCATGGCCCACGGGACCTTCCCAAAGTTTCCTCTTCTAGCAGTTGAGCTGAGGGCTTCATGGGTATTTCCCTCTTCCAAGCTGTGAGAGGGTTTCGTATCCCCGTTCTGTTGTCGGCCGTGGGACTTTTTTGAGAATTCCTTTCTGCACAGGGCAAGAACCTTCTGTAGCTTGAAAGAAATCTTTTCGGTTCCTCCTGGCCTCATGTTTTAACTGGTCCTGATTTCTCTTTTTTTTTTTTTTTACCTGATGCTCTACAAACCCAGAGTACGGTTAGAGGGTCGTGAGGCAACGGATTGCAGCGGCTTTCGGAGTTACCGGCTGCACGGTAACTGTGCTTCCAATCTGTTGTCTCGGCAAGGTAGAATGTGTTGGTGGAAACACCCTTGCTGCTCGTGCGTCCGTACTCTCGGTTTCTGGATTGGGCTCCTCAGGCTTTGCCCCAGAACTGCCGCTGACCTGCAGGAACGGTTTGGGAGTTTGTGAGTGCTTTCTTGGATGGGCAGGTGCCTGGTTTTGCAGTGACGGAGGGAACATGGAAAGGCGGCCGTTTTTTCTCACTTCTTAAACTATCAGAAGTAAACAGCTGCCATTTCTGGCAAGTGCTGCTTTTTGACCTTTTGCAGGTAATGAACAGTTGCACCTTGGCGCTATGTAGCGGCACTTGCATTATAAGCACATTTTTTTTAGTTTAAAAAGAATAACCTCCGCTACAAAAATTCCGTGCTGATTTTCAGTGCAATGGTGACTTTTTAAAAGACTCCTCCTCACTTTTTTCACGCATTTAAACTTCCTGCAGGACTCCCTTCTCCTGAAGTGAAATCTTACTCTGAAATTGTATTAAAATCACGGGTTTTCCTGTTGCTGTCCACAGAGCTAAGGAACGCACTCACATACAGCGAAGGCTTTGGTATGAATGTAATCCTGAGTCTGGCTAAACCTGTACCTGTATGAGTAATTGGGCAGGTTTAAAAAGTAGGAAGGTACATGATGATCTTCTTAAGGTGCTCAAGGAAAAAACAAAATACTAAAAAAACCTTAGGTTTTGTGGGTCGAATGTGACTCTGTAGGTAGAAAAGTAAGAGCTGAACGTCCTTGTGCAAGGGCGTGATGCTTCGAGCAACAGTTGGCTTCATGATTTTTAAGAGCTTAAAAGCACGGAGCATCGGGTTTTTAAAATATTCCTTTTTGGTTTGCTGTGGGAACAAAGATGACATAACGGTTTGGTTGCGTGCCTATTCCCCTCACGCAGCGAACGCGGTGCTCGGCCCGCTAGCTCCTTTGGCTGAAGAGTAAAAGGTCTGGAGGCTGCCAGCCTCGTGAAGGTGGTCGGGGAGGGGGGGCTGTGGGTCACGCTGCAAGGGTTCCTGCAAACTCCTGCTCCTCAGAATCTTTGCGGCCAGGCGCGAAGGTCTGCGCGTTGCTGCTGGCTGGCTATGTGGGAGGAAGAGGAGGGGAACCGATCTGAATGCAGGCAGCTTCGTACAGCCTTGGTCTGACTCAGTTAACTGATGGGGAGAGAACTCCCTAGGAAACCAGCTGCCTTTGTTCCACTCTTCTTTGGGAGGAACAGCTTCTTTGGCTTCGAGAGCGGCACTTGTGCATCCGACGTGTTGCAGAATGGGAGATTTCTCAGGCTTAGTCCTCGAGAATCTGCAGACTTAGGAAGGAAAAGCTATTCCAGCGTTTGCCGAGTGTCTGTTTCCCCTGCCTGAGGTGATGGCCTTGCACTTTTTTTTCCCTCTCCTCGCACTTCCTTTTTCTTTGAATCAGGATTTAAATTGGTGCTAAGTTGGCGTATTCGGAGCCTCTCTTGCGTATCTTCCATACTTGCATTGGGAAAGGCTTCCTGGTGATTGTATTACCGAGTCTTGTTTTGCCCTGAAAGCCCCGCCGATGTTGTTGCAGATCGCTCCCAAGGTGCGATCAGCAAAAGGTGAAGGTCCTGGTCACCCCCCTGTTTGCTGTAATTGCTGTCGAGTCCGAGAAACCTGCGCTGAAATACATTCCTAACTCTGCATTCTCTCTGCCTTCCAGGTCATTTCTCACTATCAATGCAAAGAACAGCGGGATGTCCACAGATTTGAGAAAATCAGCAACATTATTAAACAATTCAAGCTAAGTTGCAGGTGAGCTGGTTTCATCGTTAGGTGGGGAACGTACCTCAGCAGGTATTGCAGCTTCATCCAGAAGCACGAAGGCTCTCTAACGTCACACGAGTTCCGTGACTCCGCCGCAAGCTGAGGTGCCGTAGCTAAATTGCACCGTGCTTGAACGCAACTGGGTTAATGGTTTTGTAGCCTCCTCCTTTGCTGATGGGTCAAAGAGGTTTGTTTTGAAGCGACCGTTTTCTCCTAGGCCTCGTTCTCCTGGACAGGGTAGGGAAGTTCCAGGACTTGAACTGATAAATTGGGGACAGTCAGCGGTGCTGCGGAAGGTCGGGTGGAGAGCTTTGCTTCGCAGCCCGTACCACAGGGCTGGTTTGGGAGGAAGAGGCGTGCAGACACTGTCAGCATTTCGAGCGGAAAAGTGGAAAGCTTGCTGTGGAGTGGCTTGGCTCTTGGACAGCCTCCAGGTTCCGCAGTCTGTCGGTGACACCTGTGGGTGTTGGGAGCCTGAAGAGGATGGAGAAGCGGCGGCGTGGTTTACAGAGCTGGCTCCAGATATTTCAGTTCTGTACCCGTTTCCCCTGGTTATCCCCAGCGTTCAGCTGTCCTAAGCGCCTGCGCTCTTACGGCTGTGGGGCCAGTGACGCTGACCGCTTGGGCAGAGCGGGCTCGGGCGCTCCGTGGGGCTGCGCATCCTGAGTTCCCTTCGCCGTTCAATGCGCAAACTGTTTTATATTGTTCTCATTTAGCCTAAAGCTAAATGAGTGTTTTCTTTTTTTAAAAAAAAAAAAACCCAAACAACCAAACTTCTAGTTGCACCTGGCGTTGCTTGCCAAGCGGGGACTCAAACAATTCTTTGGTACCAGCGACTCAGATAATGGGATGTTGGCTGTGTGGGCGCAAAAGCCGTTGGAGCAATGTTACGCTAATCGGTCATTTACGCTGTTTTTTTCCTTTCTTTTTTTTCCCCGCCCCTCCCTCTCAGTAAGCTAGCAGCTTCTTTCCAGAGCATGGAGGTCAGGAACTCTAACTTTGCTGCTTTCATCGACATCTTTACATCAAACACCTACGTGATGGTGGTTATGTCGGACCCTTCAATACGTAAGTTGAAGCAAAGGGGAGCCTCTGGCCTCGTGGTGTTCGCTGGGACGGAAGGCTGGATAAGTCTCGTTTAACCTGTGGTTTCTCTTGGAAACTGACAAACGCCAGGCAAAGTCATAAAAACGGTTTGTAATTGAGAGAGAGAGGGTTCTGCCCCGTCTGAGCAGAGGGCGGGGAAGGTGGGTAAAAAGCGCCTTACCTCGCAGAAGGCGAGGCGTGCGCCTCTGACAGCCGAGCTGGTTGCTGCTGTCGAGTGGAGGATGGGGAGCCGCTCTAACAGATGTGACCTGATTTAGCAGGTCACGTCTAATAACCTATTTTGGGCTGTTGTGATCTGGCAGCCCCGGTGGTTTTTGGAGAGGAAGCAGAGAAGGATCGTGTTTGAGTTTTTGCTCTTGCTGCCTGAACGGTCTTGGTGGGCAAGGACTCTAATTATAGTAGCGCGTGTTTATCTTAGAGCAGGAGCTGCAGCCAGCGGTGCCAGCCCTTACGGCGCAGGGTGACTCTTTAGCTGTTTACACAACTCCAGCTGAAACCGCTCCCGTTAGGATTTGAGGTGCTTACGAGACGCTGTCCAGGACAGCCTCATGGCTCGGCATTGATGCTTCTTGTCCTCCTCTCTTCGGATGGTTTACTGAATTAGGGAAAAACCTGTGTGAACCCCGTGACTGAATTACGCAGCTGCGATGTTACTGTGCTCGAGGAGCAGCAAGTGAGCTATGCCCTGAGCAAACTGCTTCGCCGTAGTTCACTCTGACTCTTCCTGGGTGTTGCACTGGGGTCAGCAAACAGCCCAGACCTTCCGGCGTTAAATTTTGCGCGGCTACGGAGCAGTGGGGTTGAAATACGGGAGCTTGCTGGCGGGGACGTTGCTTTTAGGCAGCACTTAACTTCTGAGGACTTGGCTACTCACATCCCTTTTAATTTCTAATTCTTATCCCCTATCCCTTTTCCGTCCCAGCTTCCGCGGCTACGCTGATCAACATCCGCAACGCCCGAAAACACTTTGAGAAGCTGGAGAGAGTGGATGGACCAAAGCACAGCCTGCTCATGCGCTGAACGTTGGCTGAGGCACATGGTCTTTGGGAGGAGAAAAAATGAATTGGAACTACTTATTTTTAGGAGAATCTAACAATGTCGATGTCTTCGTTGGGCTTTGAAATGAGTGTGCTGCTTTATTTTTTCTCCTTTTAACGTTGGACACTAGTCACTCGGAGGATGGCTGGATACACCGCGGACCGGCAAAAGAGACTTCCCCGGCATCTGCGGCGTTGGGAAGAAGCAAGGACAGGTGATGTGCACGTGGTCTCACGCTCCTGGTTGTCCTAGCGGCACATGGCGCGGCCGTTCTGGCTGCGTTGCTCCCGGGTGATCGTACAAGTCACAGGAATGGAATATTTACTGTTTTATTGGTTGGTTGCTAGAATACATTTATAAATTTCTTCTTGTCTTCAGTCATGAAAATAAATTTTTGCTACCGGGGATTTGAGACCCTAGGGCTTTGGAAAGTGGGTTTTCTTTCTTCTAAAACCTAGGGCAGCTTCGGCAAGCAGATGTGCGATAGCTGCATCTCTCTCCTTTCATGTTACTGGGGGGCGGGGGTGTTGACCAAAGGGGCCGTTCATTTAAAATAATTTTTTTTTTTTCCCCCCATGTGGAGGCAAAATTCACTCAGTGGGTGAAGCCGCCAGGCTGGTGTTGGCCTCTTTACGCTTGCCAAAGCGACAGAGAGACCACGGTAAATAAAAGGGGCCAAAGACCTGGATTGACCAAGCGGCGAGATAGTCCTGGCGCGCCTGGTCCTCGTCCTGGTGAGCCGGGAGGGGCCGGCGCCGGCACGGACGAGCCGTGGAGCGTGGTGTGGGTGGTGTGTGCACGAGCGGCGTCAGCTGCGTTTGCAACGAGGCCGTTGGGCCGCGTTGTTACTTGATGCTCCTGTCTGTTTTTTAGTGATTTTTTTTTTTTTGTGCGTGTGCGTTTCCATTAAAGACAGGAACAACAAAAGCACTGAGTTAGGGGATTCTCTGCCTTGTTGGGTGGGAGCTGACGCTGGTCAGCATCTCTTTTTTTTTTTTTCCTTCTCTCTTGCTGCCTCAAATTCCTGTGTAAAACAGGGTGTGGCGACTCTGAGCCTGGCGCTCTGCTTTGTATTCTCAAAATCAGTGCTTTCCCCCTGGATCCCTGCCCATGCGCACGCTGGGGCGGGGAAGAAAACCCTGGCGGGGTGAGTCCGTTAGGTGGGAACGGCGAGCTAAAGGGCACGTCTCGGCTGGAGAGCTGAGGACGGGCTTCGCGCGAGGTCTTCCGTCGATTCTCAATCTTTGCGGTGTCAAACACCCGCGTCTTGCAGCGCCTAGTCGGCGGGTGCGTTGGTGCTGTCAGCCTGGGTGTGAGAATCACCAAGTCAGCATCCCCGCGGGAGAGGAACTTGCCGAGTTTCCTATTAACAATTCAGGTGCCTGAGTTTTTGGAGAACTTGTGAATGGGCTGGAGATGCAGCGGACGCTTTCCGTTTGTCCTCGGTGCTTGCAGGTGTGGAATACGGTGCCGGTCCTGGTCTGGGAACAGCAAATCTCACCCACAGTCGCTTTTTCCCGACGTCGGGCCGGAGCAAGCCGAAACATGACTGCGTTTTCCACTTGCGGATGCCGCCCCGCTGCTTGGACGAGGTCAGTCCCTGCTTTCGCTCCGGTCGGTGGAGAAACTTCACGGCTTTCTGCATGCAAACCCTGCCCTCAGCACCGTTCGGTGGAGCAAGAGGAGGACTTGGTGCCGATCCATACACTGCGGGAGCCTCGGGAACGTCACCTCCGCGGGATTACTGGGAAGGGCTCCGCTTGCAGGAGACGGGCAGCTCCGGAGAGCAGAGGATGGCTTGCGACCGCAATTCCAGCGCAGATAGAAGCACGTTGTTGTAGGAGGCAGCTGTTCCTGCCTGAGACGAGGAAAGGACAGCGGGAAACACTGCCTTATTTCCATGGCTACAGCGAGTTGTTGCCGTCGGGTTTCCGTAGGGGATAAACTGCTTAGCGAGTGGGATAACGTTAAGGGGTCGGGAAACACGGGGTGGGGAAGCAGGTGACAAACTGCTGTGAAGGTTGCGGTGCTGTGGCTGATGGGGAACCAAACCCAGGGCGCGGGTAGCCTCGCTCGCTGAAGCCTCTCCGATGGTTGTAGCTAAAGCTCTGCTGTTCTTGCTTACTGCAAATCTCTTTTCCTGAAGTGCGCTTATTCGGGGGGCTCTAGGGTCAGAGTCTCTGCGAGATGGGGCTGGGTGGGATGGACTGCAGTCTCTGGGCAGGTCCTGCTCTCGAGCTGGAACGAGCTCCTCGAGCGTGTCCCATGGGGGATGCGGATTCTGCGGGGCGCGTTCGAGTTCCCTGACAAGAGCCGTGCTCCGCTTCGTTGCTGCTTTTGGGCACCTCATGAGCAGCATCTGCGCCGTCCGAAGGGCCTGGAGTTTAGAAGATCTTGCGTCTGCATCGCACGCGGCCTCTGTGACCCTCTGGGGAGCAGCTTTTGCCCTGATGTGGGATCTTCCCCCTCTCTGAGATGGGCAAGGGATCATTTTGGGGCTTGGCACAGAATTACGGGGGCAAGGCCTCGTCTCCATGTCTGTCGTTGTGCTCCAGGTAGCCAGCTCGGGGCCTGGCCTGGCTGAGGCTCCAGCATCTCCAAGGACAGGGTTTCTGATCCAAGAGCCCTGTTCCACTCTGTGAGCACCCTCATGGTTTTAAAATCATTAATAAAAATAAATGTCGGAGCTTCCCATGTTGCACCTTGAGCCCTTGCCCTGTCCTCACCCTTCTCCACGACGAGCCTGGCTCCTTCCTGTCCCCTCCCGGGGAGCAGTTGCAGGCAGGGGCGAGAGCCGCCAAGCTGACCCAGCACCCTCTCCTCGTACCTCCTGGACGTGCTCCGGTATCTCCATGCCTGCTTTTCTTCTACTAGGGAGCCCTAACGGGGTCCGGCTGTGGTCTCAAACGGGCAGGAGAGAGAGAGGAGCAGTTCCCTCCTCCATCACCAGTGACCACTGGGCCTCCCTAATGCTCACCACACTCCTTGGAACCCAGGAGTTCCTCTGATTTTCCACCATCTCATCCATTTTTCCATACGCTTCTCAAGAAGACCGTGTTGACGTTTGGGGTTGCTTGAGCGTCCAGCACATCAAGAACGAAGTGGTGCGCGCGTTGTCGGGCTGGAAGGGATCGAGACCTGCGCTTGGAGGGATGGAGCTGAGCCCCCCCCGAAGCGTTCGGTCAAGCCATGGCTGCGAGAAGCCGGCACCGGTGGTGGCGGCTGCGGTGGAGGGCCTCGGCTCCCTACGGAGCTACAGCAGTTTGCGTGAACATCTCGGTACGCTCAGGCCTCGAGCTGCCCGTGGCGGTGGGTGGGGCTCACCGGGGAGGAGAGCGCTGCGTTGGCAAGAGCCGGTGGGTTTTACTTTGTGGAATCAGCGATGGCATCTGCGGTTAACCTTGCAAGCAGAGGCACGGAGCTGCTGCCCTCAGTTTAATGGCTGCGTTGAGGGGGGATCTGGTCTTATTCATCATCGAGCTCCTGGCCTCGGGGGAGGTGGGCGAGCAGCAAAGCACACCCGTTTCTGGGGTGCTTTGATTCTTTCGTCTGCTCCCAGGCTGCACAAGGGCAACGCACGCCACTCCGGCAGCCAAGCAGATGCTTGTGGCCCGCGTTCTGCTGCACGAAAGACTTGAGGGCGGCCGGCGGCCTTCGGCACCTGTCGGCACGTCCATCGCACCGCTGCGCTCCTCCTTTTGCTCATTCGCTCTTCTCTCCTGGGGGGGCGCAGAGCGCCAGGTTGAAGCACCAAGAGGGCTGTGTCCCTGCCCGTAGCGTCCCCACGGACCCAGACTCGGTCCTAGTGCTGAAACCAAGGGTGCTGCTTCTCGGAGCCCCAAGGCAGGCGGTGTTGGACGTGGCCCCTGGGGCTTCACGTGCCCGTCGCTGCGGCAAAGCTCGAGGGACCACGGGGAGCACAGGCACCCGTGGCCCTGTCCCAGGTGGGGGCCATCCCCGTCCCTCCCTCCTCTAAGACAACTGCACCCGCTGGCCCGGATGCCTTGCCCGAGCACGGGTGAAGGCTTTGGCTCTTCGCAAGGCCGATAAATGATTTTTGGGTCCAACGCCCGTCCTCTTCGACGAAGAAAAGGGTGAGCCAGCGCCCCACGGGTGCAGCGAAAGCGCGAATTTGATTTGCTGCCGTTTTATTCACCCGCCTGTGGGAGCTCGGTGTGAGCCCGAGAAAAGGGGGGCAACTCAATAAATAAACGTGGGGTTGACCCCAGCCCTTCCCGCCCCGGCTCCAGGCCAGGGGGCAGAGCTGCCGGAGGCGGCACCGATGCTGCGGGACCCCCCAGGAGCTGCAGAGCCCCCCCAGCACCGGTCCTTGTCCAGCCGCTCCCGCCTGAAGTCGTCCTTGCTGCCGGCACCCCACGCCACGCTGGTGTTTTCCCTACGGCCGTATTCCAGCGGGAGCTCTGGGGACGGGAAGGGGGTCCCAGGGGCCTTTTTCCTTGCGTCTTTCTTCGGGGGTACCTGGCATTTCAGGGCTTGCAGCTGGTCCTTCAGCAAGGTGATGTCGGGGTGGGGGTCAGGGTGGGGGGCCCTCCGGGCGCAGTGCCTGCTCTCACCGCCCGGCTCCGTCCCCAAAAAGCTTTCCCAGTCCCCAAAAGCTTCGTGGCACCGGGGAAGGTGACATGCGGAGGTCGGCCAAGGGGAGCCCGTACTCACGGAGGCAAGGGGGGGTCTCAGCCCCGTGCCTGCCCCCCGCACCTTTCCCAGGGGGGCGGTTGCGTTGTTTTGCGAAAATGGGGGGCGTCCGGTGGGGCGTCACCGGGGCCCCCGTCCTCACCTCCCGGTTGACGGGCAGGGGCTCCGCGTTGGCGCTGAGCAGCTGCAGCTCCTCCTGGTCGGCCAAGGTCACCGCCGAGGCGGCCGGCGGCCGTGGGAGGGCACGGGGAGCGCCGGGCCCACTGTGCGCAGCGCGTCGCACCCCGCGGGCTCTGCGCGGGGTGGGTTGGCTGGGGGGGCTGGGGGGGCCCAAACCGGGGGGACGGGACGGCTGCAGCCGCGGAAGGGCAGGCCCAGCGGCAGGTCTGGGGGGCCGCAGGGCTCCTCGCTGGGCAGCCGAGGGCAGGGGGGGCCGGCAGCAGCATCCGGAGCGCGGGGGGCCCCGTCCCCATCGGTCTCTCCCCCCCCCCCCA
>VZSC01002981.1:0-26866 GCA_013398225.1 Steatornis caripensis
CCGCAGCTTGGCCGCCTGCGGGAGAGAGCGTTCGGCCGCGAGTCAGGTGCAGCGCGTTTAGCCGGGCTGCTCCCGGCTGCTCGTGGCGCAGGTGTGGGCCCTGCGAACCCCTCCCCCAGCACAGCCACCGCGCGGGAAGGGTGCCCCGACACGGGTCCGGCTGCGGTGGTGCGGGGTCCAGCACCGTCCTCCGGCGGGCAGGGAGCCTCGCCCGACGGCCGCGGTCACCGCTCACCCAATAGCCACAGTCACTCCTCGCCCGACGGCCGCGGTCACCACTCGCCCTATAGCCGGTCATCACTCACCCAACAGCCGCAGTCACTCCTCGCCCGATAGCCGTGGTCACCGCCGCGCTGACAAGCACCAAAGCCAACCGCAGGGCCTCGGCGGGACCCTCGGCTGTCCCGGCACAGGGTGGGCTCCGGGAGGGCTCTGGCCTGAGGCCGGGCTGAGTGGAGAGAAGGGCTGGTTACGGTACAGCACAATTTTCCAAGTCTTCACAAATTCTGGAGGCTGGAAAGAGGGCTTGCNGCTCACCCAACAGCCGCAGTCACTCCTCGCCCGATGGCCGTGGTCACCGCCGCGCTGACAAGCACCAAAGCCAACCGCAGGGCCTCGGCGGGACCCTCGGCTGTCCCGGCACAGGGTGGGCTCCGGGAGGGCTCTGGCCTGAGGCCGGGCTGAGTGGAGAGAAGGGCTGGTTACGGTACAGCACAATTTTCCAAGTCTTCACAAATTCTGGAGGCTGGAAAGAGGGCTTGCTTTTCCCCCGGCGTGACACTGTCCGATCCGGGGATGCACACGGGAGAAGCTCCGGGCTCGGTCCAGACGGGCAGGCCAGTGACACGTGCCTGGAGGGGCAGCTAGGGCTGTGCCTGGAGAGAAAGCGTTGCTCTTGGAATTGGGAAACTACAAATAAAGTGAAATGCCTGCATGCGAAGCACCCGGAGGAAAATGCAGAATCCTGTTTCAGATTTCAGTGCATGTTTATTTCAGTTTTATATTTATTCCAGGCAAGTGCTTATTACATGGATATTATTCATGTTGGATACCTAAATTCTGGAGCATGAAGAGCCGGTGTAGTACAGCTGAATAGTAAAAATACAATATGTACAAAATTAGTCGCTTTTTTCACATAGCAGATGTATCCAAACACATAAAAATCTTTACAGTCTAGGTTTTTCAATATTTAGTATTTCAATAAGTCGGTAACACAGTGACACGTCCTCACTGTAAACAAAGACTGCATTTGCCCAGCGTGAGCGCGTGCCGATGCGTCGGCTTTCCTGTGATGTGCACGAGGAGGCAAACAGGGCTCCAGGGCCTGGACTCGGCGGCCAGCGCTGGCAGCAATTCTGCCCTTACAATCAGCATCTTCAGCGAAACATTCGTCACGCACAGAGCGTGGCGAGGATAAAGGTAAATGCTTTTGGCCGGGAGGGTGGGGACATGCAGCGACAGGCGCGGGGGGACCCTGGCAGCAGGGACGGGAGGTCCCCGCGCCCCACGCATCTCCTCGCTCGGCGATGCTTAGGCTGGTGCTTGACCAGATGCGAATAAATTGCCGGGTGGATGCAATTAGTACTTGGGTTTCTCACTCTGTCAAGAAGCACCCTTCTGGATCGGATTGCTAAGGCGGATCTGTAAGGCATTCGTACCAGGAATTCCCTCTGGCAGCGTACAGCCCCGGGCGGGCAGTCGGCCAGGAGGGCACTGGCCAGTGGGTCCGTTTCCAATGTCCGGCATGGTGCAGCACCGCAGCCAGCTCGGGCGCTTGCTCCCTCCTCCACAAGAACACAAAACATGGGGAGGACGTGCCTGCCAGCCAGACAGGGAAAAATCCCAGTACGGAGACGGGATGGGAGCTTGGGCTGTCTCCCTGGAAGCAAGAGCTGACGCAGGCGAGCCCCCATCCCCGGTGAGCCGCGGAGGGCTTGGCGTCCACCACTGCGCCTTCACACTCAAATTCATTTTCACAGCACAAAGACAGGGTGCGAATTAATGGGCCTCATCCTGATCTACAGCAGAACCAGCTGTGCAATCCCTCCGAGGGAGCAAAAAGGCATCCCACGGTCGGTAAGAATAGCAGTTCCCAGCACAGCGCGGGCCCCCGCGCTGGCCGTGCGGGGCAGTGGGCAACGAACAAGAGCAGGGCCCGCGCGTCTGCTGCGCGCAGTTACCCAGCTCTGCACGAGAAGCAGCGCTGGCCACATGGACTCGGTGCGGAAACAGCCAAACGCAGCGTTCGCCAAGGCTGCACCTACCCAACGCTGTGCTTGTGCTGGTATTTTAATAGCTCAAGTTTTGGATTATTATTTTTAAGCTCTGTATAACAGGAAGAGAAAGATGCCGTGACTGACCTGATCCACAGCCTATTTTCCTTAACTCTAAGCAGCTGTTCCTAACAACCGATGTTTGACTAAGGGAGAAAATAACCTAAAAATAGTGTCGTAATCAATTCTAATCTGTTTAAAACGATAATAAGGGATGGGAAATAGGCCAGAAGTAGGAGAGTTCTCCTTTCCTCATTCCAATAGCTTTTAGAATTAAGACTGACGTGAACGGCTCTTCACTCAAGAAATAAACAGATGCAAAGTGTAAGAGGAGCCTCACCTGCGAGGTGCTCAGCAGCTGCCCACCTCCACGCCATCTCCAAGAGCTGTAAGGCGGTCAGGTCCCAGCTCAGCGCAGCTGCGTGCCTAATTAAGCTGAAACGAGTGCCTAAAAGTCAACGGACCGAGCCGGCGTGCTGCTCGGGTAAGCCAAGCTCGACTGATTTATCCGGCCGAGCCCGCTCGCCTCGGCTGGGGACGCGTCAGTACACATCACAGAAAGCAAAGGGGCCAAACAAGCACCCACTGCGTCGTCACACCGGGCAAATTACGTCTGCTCCCCCGGCCCTCCTGCCCCCCCCGCCCCAGGCGTGCGAGGGAGGTCTCCAAACACCCCTCGGCCCCACCCAACCCGGAACGATTTTCACACTTTTTTTTTCTTTTTTTTTAAACGCAAAAAATTCACTCGGGATGCAAACCAGTCCAAAAGAGACACAGGCTACATACAAAAATCGGAGACACGATAAAGTCTTGCATTGAATGTCTATACGTATATGAACAGGCGTGCATACGGACAATCACACCAACACCGACACAAGCANACTTTTTTTTTCCTTTTTTTTAAACGCAAAAAATTCACTCGGGATGCAAACCAGTCCAAGAGAGACACAGGCTACATACAAAAATCGGAGACACGATAAAGTCTTGCATTGAATGTCTATACGTATATGAACAGGCGTGCATACGGACAATCACACCAACACCGACACAAGCAGCAATAGTCTCACCTCCACCTAAACCACTCAAAGGCATTTACGTTTTTTTGTTTCTTTTATTCTTTTGTTACAGAAGGCCACTTTTAATTAAAACGAAGGAAAAGCGACAAGGAGTCCAGCAGCAGCAGGCAGCAGCCTGGCCGGAGTCCGGACCTGCACAGTAACGCGCCGAATGCCAATCGGTTGGTGGTGCGCTTCCTACCCGCGTAGATCGCGTACGATTTTAAAAGACCAGAAGCCTCCGCGGAACGGCCATCACCTCTGTCCAGCTCTCTGCTCAAGAAAACAAACCCCGATGCTGCTGGGGGGCTGCCCGGCTGCGACACCTGAGCCCTCCTCGCTTTCGACACCAGCACCGACCCCAGCACGGACGGACGCGCGCACACGCACACACATGCAGGAAAAGAGGCCCGACAGCAGCGGTTTGGCCTCAGCCCTGTTTTCCCGGGTGTGCGAGGTGGGTCGCTGGCTGCCCCACACTGCGCCCTGGCCCCGGGAGCCACGGGCTGTGCACGCACCCCAGGACCAGTCTGGGGAACAGCCTGCGAGCCGCGGCACCGCCAGCCCCAGCGGGACCACTGGCTACAGGGATGGCCTCCTGATGGCCGCCGTCCTGCCCCCCGGATTGAGCCGGTTTGCACAGACCCGCACAGCCCAGCCGTGAGCAAAGCGGGATGCTCGCCCACCTCGCTGCCCAGTGAAGCGCAGCCCCTGCGCCCCCCAGGGCACCGTCCCCCTCCCAAAGCAAACCCCTCAGGCCACACCACTCCTGAACATGAATCACAAACAAAGCACGCGATTCCTTCCCCGTGGGTCAGCATCGTAAAAGACAAATGCACAAGAAATGTTTTTGCTCCAAAACTAGCGCCCAAACCCACCAAAGCTGTTTAATACCGGGGCAGGGCAGAACAGCGCCGCCCCGTGTGCCGGCAGCTACGCGCCCGGCCCTCTCTCGCTCTTTGCAAATCAAACGCCAGCAGAAGAACGGCCCTGTTTGAGAGGAAGGCTGAAGGCAATGGTCTGGCTTAGCCTCAAACAAAAACGATCTGTTTTACAGAATGATGCGGTTTGCACGACGTTTTCAACCTCGGGAGCCGGGCTGCACGC
This sequence comes from Steatornis caripensis, assembly GCA_013398225.1. NCBI lineage: Eukaryota > Metazoa > Chordata > Aves > Caprimulgiformes > Steatornithidae > Steatornis > Steatornis caripensis. The sequence goes on from VZSC01002981.1 coordinate 4,436, forward strand.
GAGGCGCTGCACACCCTGTGTCCCACTCCAGCGGGCAGCAGCCGCCGGCGGCAGGGCCCGGCCTCCTCAAGGCTCTCCTCAGCCTTTCCTGAGGTCAGCGTGCGTTTTGCCCGAGAAAGGTGTGAGTCAAGACTTGAGGACGTGGCCCTCGGCAGCTGCCACTGCCATGGCACGCCGGCCGAGCTGGAGGTGCCGGTGGCACGAGCCCTGGGTGTGGGCACGAGTCGCCGTGTGCCCCGCAGCAGCGGCATGATGGAGACTGCTGACACTCTGAGTAACGCCACGGTTTCTGCAGCCAGGACAATGCCTCACCCTGTACTGGGACAGGAGTCTAACCTTAAGCAGGCTTTAAAATGCAGCTCGTGAATTGGGAATTCAAAAATTCCTACCATGCGAAAAATGGTTGTAATTACTTTTGGTAATTTGTCTGCCTTTTCTAAACTCTTCCCTCTCCCTCGACCTCCCCACCTGTTTCGATCGGTTTTAGAAACCCTGAGCAATCAGAGGACGAGCAAAGGACAGCAGCGGCTCCAGCCAGGACCACCACAACCACCAGACACCAAGACGTGGCGACCGGCCCGTGCCGGTGCCATTACCAGACCAAGGAGCTCGGAGAGAGCAGTCTCACACACACCTTGTTCCCAACTCCTGCTGCGGGGGAGCGAAGCGCACACAGACAGCATCAACCATGCACACCAGCACACGCATGCACAAGGATGCCCGACCCGACCCACCGCCTCTCGCACCCCAGTCAAGTGAATGCGGAGAACGCGGGCAACTGGGTCGTTTCCCTTCCTAAGCTAAACTACGGGGTTCTGGCTAATTTTTCTTGGTGAGGTCAGGAGTACATTCCCGTAGCTAAAGTGTCAGCTGTAAGAATTCTTTTCAGGGTAATTCTGAAGTAGCAGTTTGGGTTTATTCCTCTCTGCGTGCGCTTCCTTGGCAGGTGAGAGTGGAAACTGGCCTGAAGCGAAGCCGTGGATGTGACCGGCCACCAGCCCGCTCCTCCTTGGCAGCTGACCCGGCTTCGCCACGCGCCGGGGCAGCCGTGGGGGCTCCCTCGGGCAGGCTCAGCTCAGAGGAGCAAAACTGCTCGTCTGCTGGGACAGCCTGGTCCAGCCCCCCCAGCCTGGGCAAGCGGCGAAAGCAAGAGAGTATTTTTGCACGTAACCACAGCTGCCGAGGGGTTTTGCTCACACAGACCTGCTGGCGACTCTTTCCAACAAACACGACTGCGCCGGCTGAAGTTTTAAGCACAAAATCGAGCTTTTGAGCACGTTTTTGCTGTTGGTTGCGTGGCGTGAACCGTGGGGAGCACGCAGGCTGGGGGGGTCGCAAAGCACAGTGCCACCGCTGCCGCCGGACCCAGAGCCTGCCTGCGGTGGAAGCATCTCCACTAACCTACAGGCTCCGAGTCAGGCTGGATAGGACAGAAAAGTCTTCTCAAAGCTACTACACAGAAAGCCCATTTGCTAGTTTTTCTGCGGTATGGTTACCAATAACTAATANATTTTTGCTGTTGGTTGCGTGACGTGAACCGTGGGGAGCACGCAGGCTGGGCGGGGTTGGAAAGCACAGTGCCACCGCTGCCGCCGGACCCAGAGCCTGCCCGCGGTGGAAGCATCTCCACTAACCTACAGGCTCCGAGTNGTTTTTGCTGTTGGTTGCGTGGCGTGAACCGTGGGGAGCACGCAGGCTGGGGGGGTCGCAAAGCACAGTGCCACCGCTGCCGCCGGACCCAGAGCCTGCCTGCGGTGGAAGCATCTCCACTAACCTACAGGCTCCGAGTCAGGCTGGATAGGACAGAAAAGTCTTCTCAAAGCTACTACACAGAAAGCCCATTTGCTAGTTTTTCTGCGGTATGGTTACCAATAACTAATATTATTCAACAACAGAAGAGATTTCTTGTAAACTTCATGTTTATTGATTTTTTTGGGACAAATTAGATCTTCTGAATCCCAAAGTGTACATATATATATTTATATATAGCTTTCTCCATAGGGAAAACACATATATCAAAGGAGGAGAGACATTTCTAAAGTGCCCCTTGTTATACAGTACTGAACATGATTCCTAACAGCCTTAGCGTAAATCCGAAGTTTCCGAGCAGGAATGACAGATGTGGGGAAAGAAGGGCTGCGGTTTGCTCTTTTCCCCACAGAACAGAAAGAAGTTTGCTGGCTTTAAAATAACAAACAAAAAAAAACCCCCAAAGAAACGTTTCTGGCAGCTGCGGAGAAGGCNTAACAGCCTTAGCATAAATCCGAAGTTTCTGAGCAGGAATGACAGATGTGGGGAAAGAAGGGCTGCGGTTTGCTCTTTTCCCCACAGAACAGAAAGAAGTTTGCTGGCTTTAAAATAACAAACAAAAAAAAACCCCCAAAGAAACGTTTCTGGCAGCTGTGGAGAAGGCAGAGGAGACCCGGCGTGTCGGGACCAGCTCACGGGCTGGCCACGCGGGACAAGCCGTTCCTCAAGGGGAGGCTAACACCGATGAAGGCGCTCAGACATGACGGCATTGCAGAACTCCAAGGGGGAGAGAAAAACGGGCAGAGGTGCGGGACTCGTATGTGAGCAGGGTAGTGACACTGTTACCTTTAAACCATAAGGGAGCAAGAGATGAGGAGGTCAGCAGCATCATCTGTCCATACAGTAAAGGCCATTAAATAATCTGCAAGAAAGCTCATTCACCAGTATCGACTAAAATGGGAACTCTTTTCTCCATCCCCTACACTTCTTACTGTGGAAACCACAGAGAGCGGCATGCCTGGGTCACCGCTACTCACCAGTACCTCTCTTGGCAGAAGAAGCCAATGGGGTTAAAGTGGGCACAATTTTGAATGCAGAAAGTAAGCTGTCATGCAAAACCGCACGTGAGAAGAGCATGACCGAGGCACGCAGGCTGATCCCGCGGCTCCCACCGACGCAGCACACAGGGAACGGCATCGGGGGGACGAAGGGGCTCTCGGTCAACGCTCGTGTGCTGAGCCCCGCTTCCCAGTGCGGGCTTTTTCTCCTTCAATGAGCTCGGCCGCTCTTGACTAGAAATGAGGCTTCCTGCCTTGATCTTGCTATTTTATGAGCTGGAGTAATAAAGAAAGGCAGAAAGATGCTTCCTGTCCCTCCTAACGCAGCTACAGAAGGCAACGCCACACGGTTCCTTCGCAGAAGGGAGATGACCCTGTTGCAAATACTCAGTTCTCGAGTTTCTGATGAGGAGCAACTGTCCCGGTATCTAACACTCGTCTCTGAAATACTGGCACACAAAACACAACATCCTTGGGAAAGCACCTGCCTCTACGGGGAGACGACAAAGCCCTGGCGATTCTGCTTCCCCACAGCGTTAAAGGTGCACTAGGAGTGAGAACAAACAATCCGTTTACATGTGGTTTCAGGATAAGGAATCCTTAAAGATTTGTCCATTCTGCTGTAGAAACTGTGCTAGCAACATGGGTGAGAGCATCCTGGACTCAAGGATGCAGGGGAAAAAAAAAAAAAAAACAGTGTTAACTACAGAGCAACCCAGGGCTTATAAACAGATTTAATGCAATTCTCAGCCACGTCTGCTCAGAAGGCACAATCACGCTTGATCTCTGTTTGCAGCAGTTGCTCCTGCCTCCAGCACAGTTTCAACCATAGCACGGATGGTATGGAACTGGCAAGTTTTCTTAGTTCAGCCTCCGCCCCTGTTCGCAGCGCTCCACAACCAGGCAAAAGTCCTGCTGGAGTCAGCAGGCATTTTGGGCAGACTACGGATCACATTTTCCTGCGGAAGATCTCGACCCAGAACTAGACGCAGCCGGGCAGCACAGCGCAGGTGTGACTGCTCAGCCCCACCTTACCTCCTCCTCTAACGGCTGCCGCCTCCAAAGCGCTCAGACGCTAGCAGGGACCATCCTCCCATCCTGCCCCAAGGAAAACGTCGGCTGGCGACAGCAGGAATTTTGCCTGCATTAAGGGCTGCGGAGCATTTGTTTTTAAAGAGAGAGGAAGACGGAAAAGAGATCATTAATAGCAGTACTACACACGAAACGGTGCAAGGGCCAGAATACTCAGTCAGCCATCAAACATGTCCTAAGCAACCTCCCAGGCAGGCTGGCAAGTACCCGCAGAGCCAAACGCTATTATCCCTCCACTCGTGACCCCGTGGGAGTTTGCCACCGCCTTCAGTGAGATCTGACCTAACCCCCAGAAAGGATGGAACAAGAGGACCACCTAGGATGCGGGGTTGTTCTTTGGTGCACGTCTCGCTGTAGTCTGTAAGACACAAGTTACGCGTACTGATCTCCTGGAGTATACAGCTAAACTGTACAAGACCAGATTTTCTTTTCCCCCAAAGAAAAAGAAAAGAAAAGACGTCAAAACTGCTTGCGCTTTGGAAGATACCACATGCACATTTATCCCTTTCCTAATCCATTGGCTCCCACACTAACACGTGGTCAGTTCAGGAACAAACGAACAAAGAAAAGTAACCTATGCAGCAAATCTACTTAATTTCTGTCGGTCTTCTTGTCCCAGGTTCTGCTCTATCAGGCCAGCTAAACATACTGCAAGTTGCCAGTACAAAACCACAGAATCACAGAATACCAGGTTGGAAGGGACCTCAACGATCATCTGGCCCAACCTTTCATGGCAAGCGCACAGTCTAATACCTGCCTCTGCCAAACAAAATCGATCCCCGGAAACCTGAGGGCTTGGGACTGGCAGGAGCAATCCTGAAAGGGGGAGTGCCGCCACGCACAGAGATCTGCAAAATCAATTATTGCATCAGCAAAACCAAGCCAAAACAGAAAGCAAAACCCCCCAAAAACCATCCAAACAAAACATCGTCAACCATTAAAATAATAAAAAACATCACTTGTGTGACATAGCTATAAAAATCAAGTCATTTATAAAACTGCAACAAATGAAGTCTGGTTGTGTATTCTTTTTCCTTTTATTAGACAGGACAGAGAATTTCCTTAAAATGCCGTAACAAGTCACAGTGATTTTAGATGGTTTTTTGAAATGTAATGTATTGACGGGAAATACCTATAACACGGTTGAACCTTTTTTTTTGTCACTGTATATGTACCCTGGTCCACCAAACCATCTATCTTAAAGTTTCTTGTTTAGAGAGGACACTCTGTCTTCTTCCTCCAAAAATGAATTTTGTCTAATAATCCTGCAAAATAATCAACCTTATAAAAGGCCTTCTTCAAATGTTATATTTATATATATATGTATATACATATATATACACACACATACACACATATATATAAATATAGACTTCTATGATTTTTTTCCCATTCTACGCAATGTCTCAATAAAGAGATCAGCAATTTTTATTCTACAAAGAAGCAACACATAAAAGGGGAAAATTAAAGTCTTAAGAACATCATATCCATATTTCACTGATTACACATAAAAGGAAAAAAAATCACCATGAACAACTGTCTTTGAAGTTTTCTCAGATTAGCAAAATTGAAGTGCAGAGAGGCCCCGTCCCTCGCTGCCAGCGGCAGGCTGGTTACTGGGCGGCCGAGGACAGCCCAGCCCGGCGTCCCGCCACTCGGCGTTTTCTGCACTTCCCTCCCGCGGAGTCGGATGTGGTTGGAATGTATGGAGTTTAGGAAAGGTTCCCAACAAAGACCTCGCCGTCGGACGACCCCCTCTAGGCCAGCTTCAGGGTGCTCACTGGGAATGACGGCATGGTTACCATAGTCACCGGATTTAGGACCGTTTGCCCAACTAACTGCGGGTGATGGACAACTTGGGTTCCTACAGCAGGCTTGGCCATCACCGCTTGCTGGCCAAGGTTTGTGGTTCCATTCACTTGCTGGTGCGAGATCGTGTGAGCAATATGGCTCACCACGGGCTGGCTGACGGCCACGGGCTGAGGGTAGATGGGCAGCTGCTGGCCGAGGTGGGCCATGTGGTTGATGGTGGCTGGGTGCACAGTGATGTGGCCGATAGGCTGAGCAGCAGTGGTAAGTTGCACAGGGCTGGACGTGGAAGGTGCAATGTGAGCAATGTGCTTGGTCTGTGGACCCTGAATCACGTGGTTGACAGTCTGGATGACCGAAGCGTGGGTAGTGGCGGTGTGGGCAATAACAGTCGATTGCACTGTCGAAGCCGCCACGATGTGAGTCTGTGCAGGGACGATCGCCTGCGGCTGGACCAGTGCTTGTGTCTGGATGGGAGGCTGTGCGTGGGCTGGGGTTTGTTTCTGCTGGATGGACAGGTGCTGAGGCAGAACTGCCGGGTGGTGGGAAGCAGCGTTTGAAGGGACGGCTTTCAGGAGCTCTGGGTGCTGGCGCTGGGTTAGTTTTGGTAATGAGTTCACTGGCCTGTCATCTTCCATGTCTTCATCCATGTTGTCTTCACCCTCTGGAAAAAACGAAAGGAAGAAACTCCCATAAAAAAGAAAGCAGAGCATGAACTGGACTAACCAGCCTCCCTAAAAGGCAGCACAGGCGGAAGAGACAACAGCAGGAGGAGTCACTGAGCTACGGGCAGGCGGCACGGCACAGCACGGCACTGCACACAGGCTCCACCAAGCTCCAGCTGGGCAGCACACCCCTCTCCTCCCTGCTTGTGGGCCAAGAATCTGGAGCCAGGCAGGTGAGACTAGCTCGAAGCCCCGGCTGGAGAGGGGTGCTCACAACAGGCTGAGATCTCGCTCGGCAGGCAAGGGAAGCAATGTGAGCAGAGGCAGACGGAGAGCGCCTGGGCTGAAGAGGGCTCCTTCTGGGAAGAGGAACAGGGTTTCCTTTCCTGTCCAGTCGTTCCACCGAGCAGTACCACCCCTTCTGCTCCCAGAGCAGGAAGGAAACAGCCACGGAGAAACATGGCAGCAAGTTCATCGTCTGGTTCTGGGAAATGGACTCTCATCCAGTCCAGAACTAAAGAAGCAGTGCAGGAACAGGCGGACCCTGCAGAGAGCAGGAAGATGAGCAGGGCACCTTGCACTGNGGTCCACCAAACCATCTATCTTAAAGTTTCTTGTTTAGAGAGGACACTCTGTCTTCTTCCTCCAAAAATGAATTTTGTCTAATAATCCTGCAAAATAATCAACCTTATAAAAGGCCTTCTTCAAATGTTATATTTATATATATATGTATATACATATATATACACACACATACACACATATATATAAATATAGACTTCTATGATTTTTTTCCCATTCTACGCAATGTCTCAATAAAGAGATCAGCAATTTTTATTCTACAAAGAAGCAACACATAAAAGGGGAAAATTAAAGTCTTAAGAACATCATATCCATATTTCACTGATTACACATAAAAGGAAAAAAAATCACCATGAACAACTGTCTTTGAAGTTTTCTCAGATTAGCAAAATTCAAGTGCAGAGAGGCCCCGTCCCTCGCTGCCAGCGGCAGGCTGGTTACTGGGCGGCCGAGGACAGCCCAGCCCGGCGTCCCGCCACTCGGCGTTTTCTGCACTTCCCTCCCGCGGAGTCGGATGTGGTTGGAATGTATGGAGTTTAGGAAAGGTTCCCAACAAAGACCTCGCCGTCGGACGACCCCCTCTAGGCCAGCTTCAGGGTGCTCACTGGGAATGACGGCATGGTTACCATAGTCACCGGATTTAGGACCGTTTGCCCAACTAACTGCGGGTGATGGACAACTTGGGTTCCTACAGCAGGCTTGGCCATCACCGCTTGCTGGCCAAGGTTTGTGGTTCCATTCACTTGCTGGTGCGAGATCGTGTGAGCAATATGGCTCACCACGGGCTGGCTGACGGCCACGGGCTGAGGGTAGATGGGCAGCTGCTGGCCGAGGTGGGCCATGTGGTTGATGGTGGCTGGGTGCACAGTGATGTGGCCGATAGGCTGAGCAGCAGTGGTAAGTTGCACAGGGCTGGACGTGGAAGGTGCAATGTGAGCAATGTGCTTGGTCTGTGGACCCTGAATCACGTGGTTGACAGTCTGGATGACCGAAGCGTGGGTAGTGGCGGTGTGGGCAATAACAGTCGATTGCACTGTCGAAGCCGCCACGATGTGAGTCTGTGCAGGGACGATCGCCTGCGGCTGGACCAGTGCTTGTGTCTGGATGGGAGGCTGTGCGTGGGCTGGGGTTTGTTTCTGCTGGATGGACAGGTGCTGAGGCAGAACTGCCGGGTGGTGGGAAGCAGCGTTTGAAGGGACGGCTTTCAGGAGCTCTGGGTGCTGGCGCTGGGTTAGTTTTGGTAATGAGTTCACTGGCCTGTCATCTTCCATGTCTTCATCCATGTTGTCTTCACCCTCTGGAAAAAACGAAAGGAAGAAACTCCCATAAAAAAGAAAGCAGAGCATGAACTGGACTAACCAGCCTCCCTAAAAGGCAGCACAGGCGGAAGAGACAACAGCAGGAGGAGTCACTGAGCTACGGGCAGGCGGCACGGCACAGCACGGCACTGCACACAGGCTCCACCAAGCTCCAGCTGGGCAGCACACCCCTCTCCTCCCTGCTTGTGGGCCAAGAATCTGGAGCCAGGCAGGTGAGACTAGCTCGAAGCCCCGGCTGGAGAGGGGTGCTCACAACAGGCTGAGATCTCGCTCGGCAGGCAAGGGAAGCAATGTGAGCAGAGGCAGACGGAGAGCGCCTGGGCTGAAGAGGGCTCCTTCTGGGAAGAGGAACAGGGTTTCCTTTCCTGTCCAGTCGTTCCACCGAGCAGTACCACCCCTTCTGCTCCCAGAGCAGGAAGGAAACAGCCACGGAGAAACATGGCAGCAAGTTCATCGTCTGGTTCTGGGAAATGGACTCTCATCCAGTCCAGAACTAAAGAAGCAGTGCAGGAACAGGCGGACCCTGCAGAGAGCAGGAAGATGAGCAGGGCACCTTGCACTGCCTGCTCTAAAGCCAGCCATGCAGCAGAGATTAAAAATCTCAGAAGATACAGAAGCAGCAGGAAAACCAGGGAAGACACTTCCCTTTTGCAAGCTCTGTGGTTAGTAGCAGCGCGAAGCGATCATTTTCAGCAGAGGCCAGCTGGAGAGGTGAACGGCTGACACTCCCATTGACACAGCACTGCTACTCTCAACTTCCACCAGCCTACACTCGGGAGTCTGCGAGTATGTTCAGAGGTGATGAGCCCGACACAAGCCTGAATGAGCCAGAAAGCTCAGGTTTTCCCCTCCTGGAACCTGCTGTATCGTCTGCCTGGAGTGCCAAGAGCAAATGCTGTTGCAATTTGAAGGAACTGCTGCAAATGGTTACGGACTGCTACAGCCTCCCCATCTCTGTACATCCACAGCCTGCCTATTCTTGCTGCTGCAGATCACAGGTACGGAGAAAAGCATGCACTCTCCTATCTCACAAAAACCTCTTACTGGGAACAGCACGCCAGACATTCACTGGTATCATTTCATCTTCACTGTGAATCCTTTTCACACACATGTGAAGGCTCATTAAGTTGTTCAAATGCTCTGGTGATGCTTCCTGTACCAATTCCTTCTTCTCTATGTGGCTGAACACCCTCCTACATCCAAGCACAAATACATCAGGATGCTCATACACCACTCGGTTCTAACGAGCAGGGATGCACAGCTGTGCAAGAGGAAAACTAAGTTCTGAAAGCAGGGAGCTCCATGCGAGGCATCAGCGGACTGGACATGCAAACCCGCACGTGGTATCTACCTAACGTCGGTGCACGATTTTCACTTCGCCTTACGCAAGCAGCAGCGTGTTATTAGGCCAACATCGATGATTACGAAACACTTGAAAACCTTTTACTCTATATAACTTTGTCAATGATATACAGCGATGACCACAAGAGAGTAATTACGGGTACCTGATGCTGTCGAGGTAGATGCCTGGTCATCCTCTGGCTGAACTGTCTGTCGAATAATTCTGTCAATCTCCAAGATGTCCATCCACTGGCTCAACTCATTCTTCAGTTCTGCCAGTCGCTGTTGGGTTGCAATCTTCTCTCTTGCCAGCCGCTCCATCTCATGTTCATATTCTTTTTCCTTTCTCTTTAAAGTCTAAAGATAGAAGGAAGAAAAAGAAATAAAAGGAGAACAAAGACAAATATCATCTACACGGATCCGGTCACTCCCATGTCCATAGCTGGTTATCTTTTATTACTAGTCATGCTGCTGTAAAACGTGTTCAGCTATAGTTACGCCTTTGAAATTCAGGCAGAAAGGGAAAGGAGGAGAGCTGGCCACAAACACCTGAAGGGTCACTTTGGCCAACCGCTGTCTGCCTTCTGAAGGAAAATTGATTGAGCCTCCGAAACAGAAATGCCGAACCACGTCAGGTGTGAGTCCCTTCAACTCCAGGGACACACTTGAAGCCTAGAACTCCTCAAGAAAAGCTGTAAGGCCTTCTCTCTGAAGAAAAAGCATTTCTGCCACCCCAAAGACAGAAATCTTCTTCCTGCATCCGTCCTTCCTCTTTCGTTCTAACTTGCCCAACAGCAGCGAAGAACCGAGAGCGCTGAACTATGACTGATTCATAACTGCAACGCGGAAGCCGGACCCTTCCCAGCACAGCACTTCCAGCCCAACGACTTCCTAAGCTAAACACAGGACACTGATGGTACATGCGTGCAAACGCTGGCGAGAAAGAACCGCTGTAAGGACACCAACAAACAACTCATGGATGCAGAGCGCTCGTGGACCACGAAGCAGACTGTCCGAGGTCCCAGACACGTATTTGTTGGAGATGCAGCAACACAAGCCTGGACTCTCTGTTCGCTCCTCTCTTCTGTTTCAGTCCAAGGGAGCTCCTTGTTGCACTTCAACGTCAGTTTAGAGGGACAAGGGCCAGTACCTGGTTCCCAACATGAGCCTTGCTTCACCTGCCTTGTGAAACACCCGAAGAGGATCAGGGCTTATCGCAGACCGCTGGGAAGGTGTGGAGAGAGGGGAACGGGTGCGGTTCCCTCTGATCGCCAGGGGAGAGGACGCGAGGCCATGGTCAGTTGGCCACTCGGAGAGTGGGGCTGTGGAGTTTTTACTACATACGTCTATTCCCTGCATCCCTAAGGGAAGGAAGCATCTACACAGAGAGCAGTGCTCCTGCACAGCAACGGACCGCTGGCCCGTGGCTTGAGAAAGGTGGAAAAACCCCCACATCCTTGCACGAAGACAGAAACCTTGTGCAGAGAACTCTGCTCTTACGCGGGAAGATAAAACCACAGACACTGAAATATTTCAAAGACAAGGTGCATAGAAAGAGACAGTAGCTTTTACTAAACCAGCTGACAGTAGTTGGGGAAAAAAGACAAGCTTTGGGCACGCAAGCCCAGGTAGGCCTATACAGTATCACGGTGCGTTTCCAAAACCAGCACGTGAATCATGGAGTGGGAGGGAACTTTCACATGGTCAGAAGAAAAGAAAAAGCCCAAGTACTAATTAGCTTCTGAGCAACACACACCACACCAAGAGCTCCTGAGTTCGAAGAGCTGGCTAAGAGCTGACAATACCCTGGGTCACGGGGGAAATCCTGAAGTCAAATGCAAAGGAACAGAAGACGCTCTCCTCTTCTGCCAGTGCCTGCTCAGCGTTGGAAATCTGATAGGTTCATCGGCCGGGAAGGGGAGGGATGCAGCGTCACTCGGCACAGTACACAAAAACGCCAAACGCGACCCAGTACTGTTCATGGGAAATATAAACCACACAGATCTGATGGGGATCAATTATTGAGCAGTGCAGCAGAAACCCAAAGCTGATCTTCACAAAAGGTACTGGTTTATGAGACTTTAAGCCAGTAGCGTAGCACTGAACAGCAACAGGACCGAGAACCCGTCCCCCGGCCCAGGTCAGCGCTTACCGTAACATGAGAGACACAAAGTAGGTGAAATCTGCAAAACCACGTACAGCCTGCCCGTTTGCTAAAGTTAAGTTTCGCCATTGGGAATCTGAATCACGTACACACATCTGAAAACACCAGCTATACAGAGCCTGCACGGATGCTTTTTCTCTCACTGCTGGCAAGCACGGAGTTTAAAAGCAAACCTTATGCTGAGCAGAGCGGCAGAGAACCAGACTCATGATCTTCTGAACACATGCTCTTTATTTCTCTCTCAAGTCCTCCAGGACAACTGCAACGAGAACCCGACTTCGTGCATTTCAACGGTTCTGCTGGTCTTTTACCTCTAAGTTAGTTGGGAGTAACTTTAAAGCCTGTTCAGCCAGGCCTTTAATTCAGGTGAAGCCAACACAGTGACTGGGGCAGCTCCTGCCGCCTTCTCACAGAAAAGTGAAATGGTGGGGGCGGGGGGAAGAGTATCCGTGTCCTGACAGTAACAAAAAAAGAGTATTTTTAAAATGGCCAACAATTCGTGTTAGCAGGGCACAGCCATTCCAGATACGTAAACGGAGACAGCTCCTCTCAACGAGGCTTATGCTTTGCCTCCTGGCACAGCTGGCTTTGGCTCCGCTAAAAGCCTCTCGGAATGGACAGTTTTCAGGCACAGGGGCCGGTTCTGTCCCTCTCGCTGCTTTCTAAATGGTCAGCAGGCAGCGGACGTGCCAGCTCCTCAGTGCCCAAGTTTTACAGTGGGAAACCCCAGCGGAGCCGTGGCCTACAGCTGCGAGAGGAGTTACCGGGACTGCAGGGGGTCCGCAGCGGGGCAGGCCTCTGGGTGCAGGAGACGCGGGTAAGCGGGGACAGAGACTCCTGGAGTCCTGGCCGTGCACCGGCGTGTACTCTTAGCCCAGAGATGGCATTTAGATCCACATGTGGCTGAATCCAAAATCCCTAGGCTAGTTTTAAAGTCCCTTACCCTACCGAGTGCGGCCGGAGGACTCTGCCTGACCCAGAGAACAGTCGTGCTGCACGTGTGCTGTGACGTCCTTGCAGCCGAAGGACGTCAGTGGCACAGGCGTGCAGTGGGACACAGAGGGCAAAGCTAAGGCTTTGCACGCTCCTGTGCTCAGGTTTAAATATGCAGGAAGAGAACTCGTCTGAATGTCCTCCTCTTTCCTCTCTAAACGGGAAAGAAGCAAGTAGGAGAAAGCCTGAGACTTCATCACTGCACAGACACGAGCCTGGCCCCTCTCCGCAGCATTTCTCTCCGAGCGCGTTCTCCACGCAGTTCCTCACAGGGCACCATAACGAAAGGACCGAATACAGTAACACAGCTTTCCAGGAGTGCAAGAAAGAAATCCACGCAGCTCAGCACCCGTATCATGCACAGCACAAGCATATTCGAGCAGATTTGGCTTCCTTTCCTGCTGCGAGAGAAGACTCCCAGCACCAGGGAAAGCACAACTATGAGGTATGGGCAGGGTTAGGCGGTAATTACTTACAGACTTTTAATTACTGAAAAGGCAGGTAAACCCTTAGCAAGCACCAGGACGAGCCTCCCAGCGAGTGGGGCCAGGGAGCTCGCTCGGTTGCCCTCTGGGTGCTCCGCTCCTCCAGCGCAGGCTTGGAGACGTGGCCCGTGGGCTCTGCCTCCCTCTGCGCTGCCAGCAGCCCCAGCCCTCCCCGCGCTGGGAAGCAGCTTGACAGGTGCCAGCTCCTGGCAGCCACTCGCCGCGACCGCGCGTTCCTCCCGGGGCTCCTGCAAACGGCCCCCCCGCCAGCGTGCTCGCAGGCTGGGTGCTCGCCAAGGGAAGCTGCTGGGGAGGCGTGAGGAGCAGATGGGCCGGAGTCTCTCCTGGCATCCGTAATCTTTCAAAAAGTATTCTAGGATGCAAGTCACTGTGGCTCACTTAGTAAAGATGGATCTCCCGGCTGAGTTGCTACTTGGCCTAATAACGAACTCGGTGTGATTAACCGGAGCCTTTCTCCCGCTCCCGCAGCTCCCCTCCGAGCACTGCCCCGCTCTCTGTGGGCACTGGCCTCGCGGGGTACAGCCCCCTCTCCGGCTCTGCAGGGGCTGCGTGCGTGCCCTGCGTTTGAAGGCGACGTGGGTTGGGGTCACGTCTGTTCTGCTCGCAGGCTCCCCTTCAAACGCCGGGCACGCACGCAGCCGCTGCATCTCCCGCAGGAACCTGCTGCAGAGGGGGCGGGGAGCAGGGACCCTCCTGCCCTTGTGTTNTCTGTGGGCACTGGCCTCGCAGGGTACAGCCCCCTCTCCGGCTCTGCAGGGGCTGCGTGCGTGCCCTGCGTTTGAAGGCGACGTGGGTTGGGGTCACGTCTGTTCTGCTCGCAGGCTCCCCTTCAAACGCCGGGCACGCACGCAGCCGCTGCATCTCCCGCAGGAACCTGCTGCAGAGGGGGCGGGGAGCAGGGACCCTCCTGCCCTTGTGTTTCTTCCCACTGCCAGCAGTATGGAAGAGGGTGGGTGCACATCTCCCTGTGCCCTCTCTGACCGGCATCACCAGCAGCCCCTCGGACAGATTGCTGTCTAGCACCTGCCTGTCGACCGGTTGTTTTCTGCAAATCATCCTGCCCATGTCAGGTGCCAGGTTTTCCCGTCAGGCAGGAGAAAGACCACAGCAACAGCCAAACCTTAGTCATTCTGACTCTGCTCGCCTACCTACTCCCAAACAGCAAACTCTTTAGAGACACGCACTGATCTCCAGCACTTTTTTGCTACAACAGGAATTTCTTACAACAGCAGCAAATCACAATGGATCCTACGCGATACAAGAAAAGATACAAGATACCGTGAAACTAAGTACAACAAAATAACCAATTAAGAATGAAATCTCAACAGAAGGAATTGACAAACGACCAACCACCGGCCCTTCAAGGTCTGAAATTCCATTAAAGCAGAGGCATGCAAGTCTGGGACAGCTGCAAGTCGCTGACTCCATCCGCCCACTTCCCCGGCCGCCAGGAGTGGCAATGGCGAGGGCTCTGGTAAGGTGCTGGTACCTGGGATGACGATTGAGCTGTCTGCCAAGATCCTGAAGGACACACGTCCCCAGGTTTGAGCCAGGACTGCAGACTCAAACCCGTGTTCCTGAAGTCCCTCCCCAGAAGACGCTGCTTTCACTTGCGCTGTCCTGCTGCTTCTCTCAGGACACGGTCCCTGCAGCAGGGGACAGGTCTGGAGTCCCCCCGACTCCTGGAAGTCACTACTTTAAGGATGGTTGCACCAAAAGGTGAGAAATCCTGAGAAGAGTTCAAACCAAACGGTTTTGCCTGTTGGAGTAGGAAACCAGCTGGCAGGTAAGAGGGCTCGCCCTGCCCCCCGCCCTCTGTATCTGCTGCAGCTTTGGGCCGTGAGATGCTAGGAGAGGAAAATCTGTGTGATTTCAAAGTTTATCTGATTTTGAATTATCTAAATGTGAAACAATTAAAAAAAAAATACAGCTGAGTTTCCTCCTGATACGCAGTTATGTGTTTCAAGAGTTTTACGCTTAGCCTACATTCACGTTATGTCACGGACTTAGTCCCTGGTGAGGCTGAGGACCTGTGCACATCCAGGGAAAGCACCACGGGAAAGCTTGCTGCACGGGCGAGCGCTCCCACTGCCCAGGCTCTCAGCATGCACAGGTCCCTCCCTGTGTCCAGCATGACTCTGCAGTTTGGGAAGCCTACATCGACCTCACGGAGGTGGCTGGATGAGCCCCAGGGCCCCTTCCTTTCTGCACCCAGCCAGCGTCGCTGCCACCGTGTCTGTGTCTGGCCAGAGAAGCAGCGCGCAGCCCCGATCACGCCTGCAGCTGCCTGGTGCGAGCTCCTTCGTTTGACCTGGTTCATGAAATACTCATCCTGCTGCTTCATGGTGGAAAAGTCGCTGAAGTGACCCGCATTTCTGTCTTCCCACGTGCCTCAGAGTGGCAAGCACGCATCAGCACCGGGAGCTGCAAACCTCTGGAGAAGGCAAAGTGTAGCCATCTGCAGTCTTGGTTCTCTGCTCTGCACAAAGCAGCCGGGCTCGCAGAACCCGAAGCCGGTCAGACTTGAGCACAACCCACGTGCACCAAAGAAGGCAGCACGATTTCCGCCAGCTCAACAGACGCACACCCCCCCCCAAGACTGCTCTTTTCCAAGCAACAAACTTCAGCACAGACCCTTCTCCTTATGTTTGTGCAGCAACGATTGTAGGAATTCTTTTTTTAATGTTAAGGAATTGGAAGCGTTGGTTGCCCAGCCAACTCTTACTCCACAGTGTAAGGAAGCTACCGTGAGAATCACAACTTTAAAACGGATTTATTTTTCACTTCTATGCACTTAAAAAAAATTCCACAAGAGCATTGCTTAAAAGAGCCAGCAAACCCTGACACTGATGTGGGGAGGCTGACATATCTCAGGAATAAATCACGGATTTCCTCATTTTCATGTGAATCCATCCATGGCTTTTGACAGTTGGAAGTTTTGCAAATCAGCTGCTGGCTCTGGTGAAAACGTGTTGATCATTTCACTCCAAACATTTACAGTTCTCGCAGTTTCACTCCTAACCGCACGTGAAATAGGGAGCTGAGGCCAAGTAAAGTGCACAGCAACCGTTTGCTGCAGGGAGCAGTATCGCTGCAAGACATATATAATATAATATAATATAAAGTGCAAGAGTGGTCCCACAGAAAACACACCTGATTTTGAAGGTGAGAGCAAGTCCTTCGCTCAGCAACGCCTGCAGAGGACCAAGGGCCTGGGACCCGACTCCGAGCACAACCCTCTCCAGTGCAGCCGCCACCCGCGCCGTGCAGAGCGGCTGCTGCCACCACACGCAGGTGGGCACGGTGACAAGGAACCGAGGGCAGTGGTGGAGTCCCTTCATCTTCTACCGAAACAGCAGTGGCCAAATTACAATCCATACGCGGGTTTGCTTTTGCTCCCCGTGAGTGTCTGATTTTCCTCCCCTACACGTAGCTGTCAGCTTCAAAGCAGCCGTTACCCACACGGATTACCAAAGCAAGAGCAGCACAACTGCAGGGACAGCAAACGCCCGCTGCAATACCAGTTGTAACGTTTTGCTCCTTTGCGCCCATTCTTCTCTCCGTTTCAGAGCTGCTATTTGGTCCTTGTGTGCATCCCACTTGCCATTATTTGGTAAACAAACCAGAAACAAACTACTGTTGTCGCTACGCAGCAACAGTCATTTGTCACTGTGAAGAATTTTCCATTTTATAGCTGGCTGTAATTAAATTGCTTATTCTTATGTCAAGACTGAAAATAATGCCCCCAATGCTTTTTCCGCGCTCGCCTCAAGAATAATGCTAGCCCCGTAGCTGGCATCAGTGAGGTTTAAAAGGTCTTATTAAAAAGCTCCCCTTATAAACATTATATTAGCAATTTAAAAACACACTTTCAATTATGAGCTTTTCCAAAAGTGTATTTCAGCTGCTGTGTTCTATTACATGGCGTTCACTGATTAAAAATTCCTCATCAATGAGCAATCACGAAAGTGATTTGCAATTTTGAGCCAGATTCTTTTAACTCTTTGCTACTGGGATCGCAGCCGCTGCAGCAAACCAGGAGCTGCTGCTGCTGGGCCAGCGGAGGTCCCCAAGCAGCCATTCCCCCTGCACGACCTCCACGCGATTCAGCTCAGACCTGACCCCGCCGTCAGGCTTTCCACCGCCCAACGGAGTTTTGATTCCTGTATGCAATGGGAAAAAGCTAAACTCTAAGACAAGGATTTTATCCTTACAGGGGCCGCCACGCTGCCACAGCTCTACTGCACGCGTAGTCCACCAGCCTGTCTCCACAAACGTTGCAACCAGAAACATCAGAAGACAGCGGGGTATGAGGAACGTGCAGTCCCCCAACAGCCCAAGCCCCCACGACTCTGTTGGCAGACGCGCCGCACTCGCCTGTAGTGACGTTCTGCGTTAGTTATATCAATTTGGACATGCCTACTTTCAAATCTTGCTAAATGCTCTATGAAGTTCTTCAGGTGCGACGAGCAATCTCTTTTAAAGCCCAGCTCTAGAGAAATCACTTGCCCCAACTCTACCCAACCTGCTGTGACGAAGGAGAGCCCACGAAAGCGGGAACATGGAGAGCCGGTGCCCCACATGGCGTCAGGCCGGTGTTCCCAGCCTCCACAGCAAGCCTGCGCACCGGCAGCGGCTGCCTGCGCTAGCAAAGGTGACGGCACCCACTGGAGCCTCCTGCAAAGGACCCGCTCCCGCACCCTGGACCTCCAGGACCCCATCTCCCACCGATGCCGCGGGCTCCTCAGTCTGCAGAAAGCAGCACCAGGCAGGATCAGGCCATCAGCAGAGATAACAGTGGTACCTCTCCTTCTGCTTGTGCGAAACCCCGGCTGGTTGCCACGGGAGCCAAAGCCATGGTTGCCATAGCAACTGCTTCATTCGGCTGGTTCTTGCAGATGAAATCCCGCAGCGGTGCCGGATGCGCTAGCCCAGTACCACCGACGGGAAAATACAGGTCGCGGCACAACAGTACCACCGCAGCGACTGACGTAGCTGCCGCTCCGCTCTCCCGGGACCGAGGCGTCTCTCCCACGCTCGCCGCCCACAAGCAGCTACACCCAGTCTGTGCTACGGCGGCTTCTCCACGGGTCTTCCCGAGAGCCCCTGCTCAGCACAGGGCTAAGGTCCTGCTTTCCCCAGAGATAACATAAAATCACAATGGGCTCGACCCAAAGCTCCGAGATGTTAACGCAAAGTGCTCGGCGCTGGCGGAAACGTGGGGAGGGGTCCCGCAGTAACCGGTTCTCAGCGGATTTTTGGGAAGTGACAGCTTGTGCGTTGAGGCAGAGGGGGAGTAGACCAAGGACTTTAGGCTACCACCGTCTGGGCACCGATTTCAGCCTCCCAAGCTCTCAAAGCTACCACTTTGTACGTGCACCAAAACCAAAACAAAAATTGCAAGGGAAAACACAGAGACCATCCTACGCTACTCGCAGGTCTCACCACCAGCACCCTGCAGCAGGCCGATGCGATCCCAGGCACGGCTGCTACCCTGTAAATCCTTCAAAGGAGACGAAGCAACCCACAGCACGGTGTGAGCCCAGTGGGTCCCTTGCCAGCAGCCTCGCAACCCAGCTCCTCCCTGTGTTTAACCCCGGGCGAGGAATGCGGCCCAGGAGCGCCGTTACAGTGCGGGAGGCGACTTCACCCGCACGCAGCACGCACGGTCACTTCGGGAAGCGCGCGAGTCACTTGCTGCAGAGGCTGTATGGGCTTTTCTGCATGTGACACGGGAAGCGTGCTGGGCAGGGGCTCGTCGTCATCGCGTTCCTGTGCGCCCAGCGCTGCTGCTCACCCCAGCTGCGAGGGAAGAGATGAGTATCTAGGCAGAAACACTTCACAGCATAGGAAATCTGCCTGGAGCAGAGAAATCATGGGAAAATGAGAACAGGCATTGTTATTTCTACTTATTATTTGCACATTGTTAGCACTCAAGACTCCTGACAGAAAAAAGACATTGGGCCATAATCTCTGGAAGAAAAAACACAGCTGAAACCCGGCTACATGCACCGGCCTCCTGAAGCACTGCTCTCTGGACAAAGTCCAAACCGTTACTAGGCCAGAGGGTAGGAAGAATCCAAATCGGGAAGACAAAGAATAAATTCAGAAAGACAAAAAACCCCAGCAAATGACTGGACAGACAGTACAAAAACCAGGGGAAGGCACAGCCATGCCCAGGGCCCATCACCAAAACCACGCTGGCTTCTACCAGTTTTCAGATCTGCTTTATTCCTTGATACGACTTTCCAGGTAAAGGGAAATCCAATGTTTAAAAAAAAAGTATTATTTGCAACGACTAGGTGTTAAGTTTGGTTGTGTGCTTTCCTTTTTTTATTTTTGTTTTTTTAATAATCTCTGTCATTCAGGAAATGAGACATTGTCAATGATGTTAATGGATTCTCGATGCCCAAAATACCCTGAAATACCATGGTATTTATTCAGAACATTATCCCAAACAAATTAAAATAATTTGTTTGGAGTGGGAAATGTACCTCTGGTACAACTGTAGTAATTTTCTGCAAGCAAAAATAAAGCGTGCTGTATTTCAAGGAGCAATTATTATTAACGGCAGAACTGCTGGATGCAGGACCCTTGCAAGCCATTCCTGAGCCTGCGCGACGACGTACAGACAGCAGTTCTGGAGGGCAACGAGCAGTTACGCTTTAGAGCTACAGCCAGATCTCTCGCTGCTAGAGATGAGGAGGAGATTAATGTGGAGACACATTATCGCCACATCTACTTGCTGCAGCACTCTTGTATTTTTCTTGGAGGCATCTCACAGCAGCCGCGGTGGGAGAGAAGGCAGAGTTTTGGATGCGGCCCGGGTACAGCGCTCCCTTTGTATTCTTGCAAATGGGGCTCAGCCAACGGGCAGGACGCACCCGTGAGCTGCACACCAGGACATAAACATCGCCACGGCTTTGAGCAGCTGCCTGGCGGGGCAGGTAGGCGAGGGCTTCGCCTGGGAGAGGAGCACGCCTCCCAAAACAGTCCCAACAACCACGAGCTCTGAGAGCCACCCTTCCCAGCAGAAGGGGACCACCACCCCATCCCAGTCGCAGGGTTGTCCCACGCGTCTCAGGTGGCAGCGCTAAGGACACGGCAGAAAGGCTGACAGCCCACCGGCCGGGCAGCCTCACTGCTTGCAGACCGTGGCACGTGGGGCCGGTGGAGGTCAGCCACCCTGCCCGCGCAGAGCCGGGGGGACGCCTGGCACCGCGCAGGGCTCTAACCCACCACTGCGGCAAAGGGTCTGCTGGCTCGGAGGAGGATGCCGCCCTCCCACACCGCCTCTCCCCCCTGTTTCTCCATCCTTGTAAGGAGGTCAGTGCCAGTTACTCACATCCCGACGGCTCCACCTACGGCCCACGGAGCAGATCTGGGTCACCAGAGGATTTCTCTTCACCTACCTCCCATATTGTCATGGCCACGGCGGCAGTAGGAGGACGTAAAACCGACTCCAGCACCCGCGCGAGGCCAAGAACCAAAGCTGCGCACCTGAGTGAAAACCTTTGCCTCTGGGAATGATGAGCTCTGACTCACGACACACACTACTCTGACAGGCAGAACATACCGGGAACCGACGGGCTTTCGGCAAACCCGCCCAACCCACGCAACACTACCACCACTGCAGAACGTCTGCAGAACGAAACCAACCTACTTTTAGAGACACCTTCCATTCAAAGACCTCGGGCTTTCTGGGAAGAAGAGCAAAATGAAAGTTGTTTTTTCCAACGCTGCAGGAACATGCAAGACCGCCCCCAGGGAGCCAGTTCCTGTTTTCCCAAACTAAGAATACAGTGAATATCAGGCACCTGCCCAACAGGCTGCGCTCAGCTTGCACCTACTTTGGCTGGACAACAGGTCACTGTATTTTCTCCTACGGGTGCTATACTGGCTGCCCCTCAATGAACAGTATGTCACCAAGAGGGATTTAAGAAAACAGAATTCCATAGTGAAAGGGACATTCTAAACCTAAACTTGATAATGTATTTGAACTCATAATCGCATAAAAGGTAAGACAGCTAGAAGAAAAAGAAATCGGGGAAAAAAAATTCCAATTTTTCTGGCTTGCTTGTTTGACGCACGTTACCACCCTGTGCAGAAGCAGCCTCACTGTTTCACCGGGTCACCCAGCTTCCCGAGGCCTGCGCGAGTCCTCCCCGCAGGGACAGCGAAGAGAAAGAGACAAAAAAGTAGTCACGGCCGCACACCGAAAAGCGTTCAGATAAAACGTGAAGAATGGGCAGGGCAAGTCCAAGGCATCAGCAGCATCAGAGCCACTATTAATTTTTGATAAATAACAACCAAGACAGGGAGCCTTGTAAAAACCTTACTCATATTTCCACATCCTCCAAAGCATGTCTTATCAGTATTTCTATCACATCGGAGTAACACCGACACAACAACAGGAGATTAAGCTGATAGCAACTCCCTGCTGCTGTACGACCAACAGTTTCAAAATCCCCCTCATTTATTATTTTGCAGTTGACAACGTCTAGCAAGGCTGCCACCGACATCTACGACTGCAAAGCTTTGTGTAACATGGGCTGCAGCACAACGATTGTTGTTTTCTTGCCACCATTTGTTTGTAATTGCAATTGGTCAGTAACCACTTCACTGCAATTTTAAAGAGCATCAACACGCATCTTTGCTACTGCTAACGCAAATGGGAATCCAAACTGCCCTTGCAACTCGTGCCACGGGGCCCCTGACCTCTTCCCTATCAGGCTCTCAGGGAAGAGCAAAAATACAAAACAAACGTGGCGGTTATGATGTCAGTGGGGTATTTTGCTTGTCTGGGGGCTTTGCCTTGGCTTTGAAGGTAGGTGACTTCTGCAATACTATACATAAAGTAAAGCCCATGCAATCAAGCTGTACTTAACCCCGCTTTCATCACGTCATGTACACTCTCTTCTCTCNCTCGTGCCACGGGGCCCCTGACCTCTTCCCTATCAGGCTCTCAGGGAAGAGCAAAAATACAAAACAAACGTGGCGGTTATGATGTCAGTGGGGTATTTTGCTTGTCTGGGGGCTTTGCCTTGGCTTTGAAGGTAGGTGACTTCTGCAATACTATACATAAAGTAAAGCCCATGCAATCAAGCTGTACTTAACCCCGCTTTCATCACGTCATGTACACTCTCTTCTCTC
>VZSC01002982.1:1048-47278 GCA_013398225.1 Steatornis caripensis
GGGGGGGGGGGGATTCTCCCTTTTTTTTTTTCCAAAGTGAATATAGGTGTGTTATGTTGGTCCTGGCCAGTCAGCGAGGATCTTTTAAATCTTTCTAAGGTGAATAACACTTTAAAATTTCTCCAGAGAGACAGCACTTAATTCCAGTGGCATGACACAAGGATCAGTTGCAAAGAATTAATTGGTAATCTCTGTACTACATTTTCTAGCCCTATCTGCCTCACCGTAACCAGAAAACATACTTAGGAATAAGGATGTAGAACTTGATTCTAAAATTCACGGTGATCTGTTCAGGAGAACAACGTTAGTCTTACCATTTTATCTACATGTGCAATATAAATAAACAAGAGTACTCAAATTGTACTATGCAATTCTCTCAGTAAATGATTGTTCCAGCAGATCAAAATTATTCATATGATGTAATTCTGTAAGTAATTTTGAATAAAGAAAATATATGAGAAAATGGCAAACTGCTTGAATAAAACTTACCAATAACAAGATATTTACCTTTGTTGAAGAAATGATTTGCTAGCCATAATTTACTCTTATTGATCAGACGTAGCATTGTTTTTACCTCACCTGTCCATGTCGAAATTTTACATTGTTATTCTTAGATCTATGGAGCTTCCTTTTGCCAGCATCTCCTCTTGTCCCAATGAGGTTGATATAAACATTAGAATCTGTTTCAGCACCAAGTTTAGCACCTGTGTATACATGGACTTCATACATCAGCACTAGAAGAAGAAAAAGCTTGAGATTATCCTTGTAGTTTGCACATGACTCAAAAGCTTTCCTATGAATATTTTGCCAGAAGACTGTACTGACTTTCAAGCTTGGAAGTAGCAACAGCTATGGAAGTAGCAACAGCTATCCATGCATTTGTCACTTCCAAGTTCAAATCCTGTAATTCTCTGCACAAAAATATGAAAATGCCAATCTTAAAAAAACAGCTGAGTAGAGCTGTGCATTGCTCAGCAGAGCAGCCCATCAAGTAAGTGTTCCCTACTGCTCCATTTTCTTCTCTCACTCTTTGATGAGCATTCATGATTTCAGGACCTAATTTGCAAAGTCTTTCTTGGAGAGTTATCTGAAGACCACCTAACTGTGCCTAGTTGTGGTCTCAAACAATAGCTACATTTCAGTGGTACAAAGGTATTTTCATCCTCCAGATTTGTGCAAAACATAATTTTCTGGGTGTCTAACCTTCATTTCATCTTAAAAGGAGAACAGCAATCATGAATCCTAAGGGGTTTAGATTTTCACCTCTCATACAATAGTGGGCAAGTAGATGAACGGACTCTCTCATCTATGAAAAGAGTACACTCAACTTGTTTTTGAAGGTTTCAACATTTATCGCTAGTAGATGCTAACACTTCTAAAACCAGCTCTTAGTTAAAATACATTTACAACTTTTTAATACCTCTCCTTCTATCTAGACCAAAGTCTTACACACAAAAAATATACACTTATCTTCAAAGAATGCTGAAATAT
Source organism: Steatornis caripensis (assembly GCA_013398225.1). NCBI lineage: Eukaryota > Metazoa > Chordata > Aves > Caprimulgiformes > Steatornithidae > Steatornis > Steatornis caripensis. The sequence continues at coordinate 2,540 of VZSC01002982.1, forward strand.
AATTCAGAGTTACTGTATTAACATATTTTGCACCACACTAATAATATCTTTGTAATTTCCAGATATGCAAATTTCTTTTTTAAAAAATTATTTGCAGTAATCACATAGTATTACATTTCATTTCAGTTTTTCTTATTACAACTTTTAAAAATGGTTTTCCTGTTTACATCTTAATGGCAATTTTTCCTTGCAGTGTTTCTATTCTAATCACAGCTGGCCATTTCTGTTGCTATGAAATAGATGACAGAGGAGATTATTGTTTCACTAATGGGTAATTTTAAGAGTTCTTGGGAGCGAGGAAAAGTAGCAGAAGCCCTAACAAACCCAATGAAATGCTACTTTTAAGAAGAAACTAAGATGAAAACAGAAAATTGTAACAAAATTCTTGAAACTGGACAGCATACTACAAAAACTAATTAAAATGCTATTACTCTTATACTAGCAAACAGCTGGTTGAACCTGACATTCCCTTTAATTTTCAACTCGCTGAACCTCAAGGCAGCTTATAAAACTCAAACATCATGTCATCCACCATCATTGAATAGCCACTTCTGATTCCCAGTGGACATGCTAAACAAGTAGTAAAATAATACTGTAAATACTTAAGGGAAAAAATAGCCCCACATATATTGAAAGACGGGAAGGAATTGTCCATAGCAGACTGCATGCTTAACCAAATTAGAATATTTCTTTTAATCTGTATAAAATTATCCTGAACTAGCAAAGACAGTGTCTCTAACTCTTTATCACTATTACAGTTGTGACTCAAAATAGGAGTGGTGTCCCTTGACCAGTTTTATTATTTTCTGTAACTCCAAGCACTGACTGCAGTTCCCACATCCATGCATTAGTGTACGAACACTTAGCCTGTGATGTAAAATTGATCTCAATAACACATATACATCTTCAAAAATCTGTCAGAGCCTTATAAAAACTAGTTTCAAGGTCTTCAACATAAAAACATGTTAAAACAAATGGCAGATATGGATGGCAAGTAACAAAGATAAATGGATCTCATAAATAGCATAATTAAGCTATGAATCCAAATGAGATTTTTTGTCATAACTCTTAGTATAATCATAACTGTGCAGATTAGCAACAGGTGTATATAAGACAAACAAAGGATAGAGAGGACAAGGGGTGACAGCAAACTGTGAAAGGAAATGTGCAACAAAGCCAAGAGCCACACTGATCATGAAAGGGCAAATTCTTTCAGAGTGTGGAGAGAAAGAGGTCACATTTCCAAAAGAAAACCTAACAAACAACTGCATTCATCTGTGACCAGCCATTTGAATTATAAACTGAACTACTCGTGGAGTAAGGCACTGGGGATTAGTAAAAGCAGGGCCATATCAACATGAAGTCTTCTCCATGCTTTTACACTCTTATTTACANTGTGAAAGGAAACGTGCAACAAAGCCAAGAGCCACACTGATCATGAAAGGGCAAATTCTTTCAGAGTGTGGAGAGAAAGAGGTCACATTTCCAAAAGAAAACCTAACAAACAACTGCATTCATCTGTGACCAGCCATTTGAATTATAAACTGAACTACCCGTGGAGTAAGGCACTGGGGATTAGTAAAAGCAGGGCCATATCAACATGAAGTCTTCTCCATGCTTTTACACTCTTATTTACATTCCCAGTTTCGAAAAAGCAAAGCATCTGTGGAAGCTAAGGAAAGGGTATAGACTGTTTATGTTATGACTGTTTATATACAAATATTGGTATCTGTATTACTTAAACCTACAAACAATTTCCATGATCAAAACTGCAAAATTTAAGTAACTATAAGCACAATTGTAAAGCATATTTAAGGGTGTTTTTAAGAAGCCCTTTAACAATAAATGATTACAGGAAGAAAATACCAACATGTTCTTTCATTTCTGGAGGGAGACCAAACCAAATGGATTAAGTACAGGACACACCAGAGCAGAATAAGAGATGATTATAACACAACGCAAAGATATTAACAGATAAATAGATGACAGTTCCTTTTGTAGCACCGTGCATCTCTCTGGTAACCAGAGAGATGATAATGATCTAATGAAATACAGCCTTCTATTGCTACAAGCCTAAATAAATCAGTCTGAAGTAGAAAACATGCACATGTTGAAATGTAAAGAGCTAGAAAATATTTTCCATAGATCTTTGTGTCTATAGATCTCTCACCATCTGGAAAATGTTAGGTCTGGCATTTATTTAGGCTACACAATCTGCATTATTTATAAAGGAATCTTCTTAATAAAAAGACCAGTTTGTGCTTTAATTTTTGTACAAATGAACAATAAGGGCTGCTATATTAGGATAACAAATGGAACATTCATTTCCCTTGAGTATATGTTACAATGCATTTTATAGAAACACACAAAACATTAAGCATGAAAATATTCTCAGAAACACACTGTACATGCCTACTTAGAACAGGATACTGTCAGAAATGCTTGGACATTCATATAAACATTCACTAAATAGGTTGTGGACATTAAGTCTTTTCAGTACAAATAGAAACCTAGGCACAGACCAGCTTGAGCAGATGCAATTTTTTTCAACTTTGTCACGCAGTTCCTCTAGATTGCAGAACAGCTGCAAAAGATGTTAGTGTTAATGGCTCCTGAGCTACGGATGGCTTAAATCTAAGAACAAGAAGGATGATGCCACTCCGTAACAGACAAGACAAGGTGCACCAGTAGTTTCATGAGCACAAGGGACAGACACAACCAAAGCTGGAGAATGAACCCACCAGTCAAATGTACTGCTGAGACCATAAGACTGAGACAGATATGTGAAAATTCCCTGTTTTTCACTTTCTGTATATTGTTCACAAAACACTTGTTTTGTGTGTATAGAGTGAAATAAAAAGACCTTAGAAAGTATGTTCAGCCTCTATGACTCTCATTTAATTTCCTTTGAGAAACTGACCCACTTTAAGACCCCCACTGCTGCCACATCTGAAATGGAGACCTGCTTCATTACAGTAAGGAAAAGACATCCCAAAACTCTGAGAATTTGAACTCTGTGGCCTGATCCTCTATCCTGTAGTAGGAATTTCATTTTACTATACACTCGTTTAGTGAAACTACACCAGCTGAAAACCGGAGTGACAAAACAGAGAGGTAGGCCAGTAGGCAAGAAAAAAGGAAAGACAAAGCTGAAAATTATATCGTAAAACTAAGCACTGAACAGAAGTCTGGGAATATTGTTTCAGCATTATGAGGGAACTGTTAGACTCACATCTAGTCATCCATCTAATGTGGGGCACAACAAAGTAATACAAGAAACATCTTTAAAAATACAATAGCTTCACAAAAGGATATAAGAGGATTAATTACTACAAAATAGCAGGAAAAAGATCTCAGCTAGCACTCTATAAAAAAGAAAATGACCTTTCAGAAAATAAGTGATTGAAATCTTAAAATTGCTAACAGAGTAACTTTAGATAAGCTCTATAATCAAACAGAAAACTCTGGGACATGGATGCATGGATGAAACAGTTGAAAAAGGGGAGGTAAAATGTTTTCAGGCAGAGGTAGGGAGCTTCTAAAAAGCTCCATGAAAAGCAGACATTAAAGCAGTTTAATGACTGCGTTAAAAAAAAATGGCATATCAAAAGTATCAAAAATACTATAGCAATCACTGAACAGTCAAGTGTATGAGTACCAAATTTATACTTGCTCAGTTCATAAAAATGCTACTACTGCTACCTCTTGAGATGTTATCATGAGACTTCAGGTGTTTGGTTAAGTTCTAACTCCAACTCCTGGCATCCACTGATAACATGAGAATGTGAACTACCTAGAATAAAGGGGAAGAGAGAAAGGAAGTTTTGTTTCTCTGGTTATGAAGGTAACCTAAGGGCAACAGAATGCAAGTTAGAGAACCTTTTTTTCTGGGCTTCTTATTCTGGGCACCTGAATCAGAGTTTGCAATATAGTGGAATATTCCTGATCATTCACCAATGGTAAGAGTTAGTTTGACCCCGATCTGCAAGCACAGTATATAATTGTCATTTCCTTACGAAGGAGTAATGTACAGAATTCAGTGATCTACAACATCTTCCTTCGGAAAACGTAAACAGTAAGCAAGCATCACAGGCTGCTTTGTATTAAAGATTAAGTTAATATTTTGTTATGTTTTGGGAGAAGAAGAAAATCAACCTAATAGAATTAAAGAACACTTTATTGGTGAGAATAAGGAAATTAAAGTTTTCACTGCAGAAATATTTGTCTTTTTCTGCTAACTTAGTATAGCCTACTGTCCTATTGTCAGTTCTTTTCAAAGTAATTCTACTAAAAGAAAAGTACAGTCATTATTTCAGATACACTTGCTCTGCATTACAGCTCTCTGAGCCTAAAGACACTGGTGTGTCTACAACAGCACCTTAGTTTGACTCAAGGAACTGGATCCCCTGGTTGGCCTTCCTTACTTCTTTCTGGTTTGCAGCATGGAATCGTTTTAGAGCAAAAAAAGTAGATTCTTTTTGGATTAAACTAAACCAGATGATATGTTCCAGGAACACAAAGACAACAATATTGCACAAATTTGCAGTCAGTCTGTGGGAACAGACTAGAACAAGCCCAGAGTAACTTCCCCCTCAACACACATAATGAGGACATTGGACCCTTAGTTCATTGGATTTTTAATACCAACTGGTTTACTGTGCAAAACCACTCCCATCAGGCCGCTAGCGTGAACAGAGAAATTGGCCAAAGAAAACAAAACCTAGAGAGACAGTACATTATATATAACATTAAAATTGTCAAACTTTTTCTGTTCAGTCCTCCCTTAATGACAGCATTCCAAGATATTAGAACAGTATTACACAGTACTGCTCTAGTATGGCATGCCCGCTTGAATGAAATGGACATTTTTGCTTGCTTTGTTAAACAGCAAGATTGAATCTCTGTCATGTGGTTTTATCACTTGGTATTTACTACCTAGTTTGCACAAATAGTGTTTGGCATTTTGCCATGACAGAAGGGTAACGATACAGATTGTTACAGTGTTAAGGCTACAAGGGAACAATTTCTTAATGGCTGATAGTGGTTAAGAGGCACTATCTTCCTCAGAAGTGATGCATATGTTATTTGAGAAGACATAAATACAGAAACACTATCAGGTGAAGACATTTCAATTAGAATTACAGTTCTCAGGCTTTCTAATCTCAAATTCCATTTACTCCTGCTATTTGGAGCAATATTCTAAAAAATATATGGGAATATTCTTCATAACATGTAAGAAAATTATCAACTTCGAAAACACACTTACGAATCAATTTCACAATAGGAAAGAGAAGCTTGACTATTTGCCTAAGCAGTTGGTGCCTCCTGAGTGATTAAACAGGGATGCAAATTTTGTAAAGATAGTGCTTGAGTCATTACTATTTGCTTTGGTCATCTTTTGCACTAGTTCAGTCAGTAGACACTTTTCAAACCTTTCTATATTTGCCTGCACATTTCTCCAAGTGGAAAAGAAATCTAAATCTTTTGAGCTGGAGTTTTTCCTGCCTCAACCTCAATATTAGTCTTTTATCTCAAAGCAGTAGAGTTATTCCCTCAATTATGTGAACAAGAACAGGGCAGAATTCACCATTTATATTCCCATTTGAAGTTTATATTCACCTAAACAGAACAGTAAGAAAATTCAACACTTGTTGTACCATGTACCCCTCTAGATCAAAACTTTAGCCATATCTGAAGACAAACCGTGTTAGATTGTGTGATAAAAATCTTCTGCACACTCACAAAGAAGCATAGACAGATACTGGCAGGGGGGAAGCCCAAATAACACCCTGCTCTGGCTTCTCCCAGGCCCATCATAAGAGCCATCGGCCCATCGTCACATGCACAGGGGCACAAGGGCAGGTGGGAACCCATCTCAAGGACTCAGAGGAAGGGACACCCTCTCCCGATCCTTGCAAGAGCTGACCCAGGAGAGTCTCAGTCCCAGTGTACAGGCATGAAACCCATCACAATGAGTCAATTCCGGAGTATCTATCAGACTGCTGAGGTTTGCTGCCTAGGGGGGTGGAACACAATATGGGTCACATGGGAAGACCATTTCTGGATTGCACAGGATTTATTATGGGACCTTTAGGGGAGGAGCCAAAGGCAGGGAAGGGGATAGATCTAGGTGATTTGGGGAGGAACAAGTGTGAGAAAATAGAGGGATCGGCTGATCAAAAGAGTTGCACACAGTTAACAGTTTGCTGGTTAGTATGGTTGGCTGTGTCCTGCACCTGATTAGTGTAGTCTATCCCACCTTTTTATTCATTTTCTTTCTCTTTTCCTGGGTGAAGGACTCTGTGGTGTGTATGCATATGTGGGTATGAGGTCTGAGTGCCAGTAACTGGACTGGGACCAAGTTGGTGTTCTGCATAACAGCAACTGAAGAGACTGGGAGTAGTGAAATTCAGTGTCAGTGACTGGAGTAGGACCAGGGGTCAGAGGCCCATGTCTCTAAAGGACAGACCATGTGAGCAGCTGACTGTTGGAGGGACCAGGGGAGTCCTGGTCAGCTGCCAGAGGCACCATGGGGTATGGGTGTCTCTAGAGGTGACACCTGCTGAGGTGTATGCGTGTCTCTAAGGGCAAGACAGCTCTGCGTGTGCATGTGTGTGTGCAAGATGGTCTGTACCAGCAGCTGGAACAGGGCTGCAGCCTCAGGGGCTCACGCGTCCAGGTGCCAGCAACTGGGGAGACTGGGATCTAGGGGCAGCTGCTGAGCAGACAGTGTAGAGCCCAGCTACTATAAGCATTCACCTTGTACATATGCATACACACATATATTCCCACTAGTGGGCCTCCATCCTGCTCAGTCAGAGAGGGGAGTGGGATGTGGCTGTTGGTGCTGTCTGTGTTTGTGCAACTACTCTATGTGTCTGGGTTATCTGTGCAGCCTGCCATGTATACATGTATATATGTGTATGTGGTGTGTCCATATAATCTCTCAGATTGAGTTGACTGGGAACACATGCTCAGCCTTGTCGTTGGTTGGACCTGAGGCCATGCAGCTGCAGTAGCCTCACCCACATTGAGCCGCCAGATCTGATCTGATTTCCCGAACATTCCTGTGTTGTTGTGATGTTATACAGCTGAGTCAAAAGCATTCAGAATAAAGCTTCTATCTTGTTTTCATTGAGTGACACTTAAGATTTACCCAGTTCAGTACATGAGCACTAATTTCCAATACCTGTCTTGTAGAAAGTACGTTGAACAATTTTTCTTCGATTTTGTGCATCACAACGTAACTAGGGGATGAAACCAAATCCAAACAGCAACAAATAAACAATCCAATAGCTGTAAAGTTTGGTAAACTAAAAATATCTGGAACTTCCAGAAAAAAGTGAGACTGGGTAGAAGAATCACATAAGAAAACAGGTGGGAACAGATCTCCAGGGATCATCCAGTTCAACAGCACGCTCAGTTCAGGGATAACTTCAAAGACAGATCAGGTGAAGTTTTTTAAGTCTCCGGGAATGGAAAAGCAAAAGAGAAGATGGAATAGGAAGAGAAAAAGGAGCTATGGACATAGAAGCCTTGGCAATGGGGAAAAATAAGAAGGGAACAGAAAGGCATATATACATTGGAGGCATAAGAAACCTGAGTACATATGGAAGTTGAGACTGCTGTGACGGACAGAAAGAACTGAAAGCATCACCTGGCATAGGAGACCGTATTAGTGTCAGCTTTTTGAAGTGACTGAGGGACAGTGAGAAAAACTAAGGGCGGGTTACCAAGGTGAGAAATTTGGATGAATCTAGAAAAAAGAAAGACAAGGAGTAAAAAATCACCTCCAAGGTTTTGGGTCACTGTTGCGTGCATAGTAGAGTTTGGCTGGAGAAAGGGAGAAAAAGGATAAGGAAAAAAATTACCCCTTCTTCTAAAAGAGAAACTGAGCAATAAAGTGTTAAAGGATAGCAATTAAAAAAAACAGCGCCTCCTGAGCTTATTTTATATTAATTGATTTTGTTTAAAATTTCCAGTAAATCACTTCTATAGTTAAGCAAAATTAATACCATTAGAAGATACAGGATACAAATTACTAAATCATATCAGATTATCATTGAGTAATAAGTAGTACATCATTTGTTCTGCTGAAGAAGGTGACTTGATGTGGTTTGTCTGGTACTTGTAAGCTATTAGCTCTTAAATGGGAAATGCAAATGGATAGTGTTTCATTTGCTTGTTCTTGAGAAAGTAACTAGGAAGTCCTTGGGAGGCCCTGCTGCTTTTATATTGACGCACAATTTAAACATGTCTAAAATCAATATTTAATTTGTAAAAGTTACAATTTCAGGAAATTTCCAAATCCTTTCTAATGTATCTTTTCTTACAAATCTGAGAAATGCATTTTAATAAAGATAATGTTTCTGTAAAAGTAAGGAAAGGTGCAGTATGTAATGATTAAAAGTAAATAAATGTGCTGTTTTAAACATGTTCCCAGTCTTTGATAGAACTGACTTGATTTTTCACATACAAGTACATAAATGGAGCGCACCTATCAAAATATAAGTACTTTCTACGCATGTGTGTTTCAGACTGTGTAATGAAGATCTGAGTTATGGATGTTGAATTAATTGTTCATACAACTTAATTGGCTTCTGCACTATTTTTCTGTTGCACCAGTATACGATATTTATGTCACTGTAAGAAGGGGCATATGGTACTGTGGTATAAATTAATGATAATAGGGCCTGGTTCAGCCTGATCAACCTCAGTTTTGAATCTCTTACTGAAGTCACTAAGTACTCTGCAAAATAATGTAACCAAAAAAAAAAAAAGCAGAGGGGAAAAGTGAGCTGGCACATACGTGTTTCTCAGCATCTTCTGGCCTCTGTAATAGAGATCAGTAGTCCCCTTTGGCCTTAAAACCCATCAAAAACTTTCACAAATCACCAATCGTGATTTTTTTTTCAGAGAACTATATTCTTTTGAGTTAGGGTTTTTCACTTGTTTGATATTTTCTTCTGAAGTTATTTGATTGCCACTAGGTGTATGATGACCTTTTTTTATGTTGAATCACTGATTCCTTGCAATATTCACTGCTTCATTTTGAACATAGTTTGCCTGAATTATAGCATCTATCTAGATAAGACCTACCACTGTCAGATAGTCCTGTCTATCATCAGCTGCATCATTGTCATTCTATTAATTTAAAGAGAATACTATAAAACACCCCACCATGCTAAATTATTATACTTGCTCCCTATTCGTTCATAGAGGTCCAGGATTTTTTAAATAATAACTTCATATGATGGGCTATTTCTTGCTTCACTTGAAGAGAACAAAGTGAGTCAAAGCTGTGGTAAACTTTGAAGTGCCAAAGTGCCACCCTGCAGCTAATAATTTCTGTATAAATGGCTGTGACTTGAGTCTGATTTGGAAAACATGTGTGTGATGATTCACATCATGGATTTCTGGTGAAGAGTATTTTATGCAGCACAAGAAAGGATGATATAAAACTTGCTAAAAGGAACTGCATGTCATATGACATTACATACCTTGATATGCCTTGATTTCCTGCTTGATGTCTTGCTCTAAAGCGTAGTATTTGCCAGTGATTTAGGGGCGCTCTGAGAGATCAAGAATTTTACAGGCGTAAGATGCCCTGGTCACAGCTATTATTCTGATTTTGGGGAGGAAAGGCGTGGGGTAAAATGATAACTTCCCACTTCTGTGGACCTATATATTATCTGCAAGGAATTGTTTCATGGTTACACTGGCTTTTGGGCAGTCTGCCCTGGAAAAAACATGAAAAGCTGTCATATACGCGCAGGATATGGCTACTGAACACATCATGATCTAAAATACTCAGCACATACATGACAAAAGCTCCTGTGTGGGGTTTCTTATTGGCACTTCTCTCCACGTATCACCTTCACTCTTGTCTTCTGCAAGCCAGCACTCTATGGGCAGACAAAACTCTTCATCAGAAAGAGGGACTACGCTTTCAAGTCTGATTTCCTCCAGGTACCAACTGGGATCATTTCCAGTGTTGTCGTGGCCAATGCGGATTTTATATAGCTGTCCAAGACCTTTGAGATTAATCTGTAATGACAAAAAAAAAAAAATCCCAGATTTTAATAACAAATTATAATGTTTTCTTTTAGCAATCCTTCTTATATTGGGCATACAAGCTAAATGTGTAGCTAATGTAACCTAGAGTAATGGGTTTTTTTAGAAAATGAAGCCTTAATATGCAAAGAATCCCAGATCAATGCAGCAAAAACATATGGAGTAGTCTGCATTTATTGACTTCAGCACCGTATTATTTAAAGTGGTTAAAGGGCTCAAACAATTCAGTTTGGTTTTTGATCTCTTGACAGAATTCAGTTTGTAGTGTTATAATGTAAATCTCTATTGCTAGATAAATATGTTAAGTACCTTCGGTCGTTGCTGCATGAAATAACATATTTCGCAGTCCATACAGTTACCATCAGCAGAGCCCTATTAACTATTCCTATCACTTGTCAGTCTGCTATGGCCCATTTCTGTCTTTGTCTTCTATTCTTATGTGCATTGGTGTCAGGGTTAACTGTTTCTGTAAATCCTGACGCCACACTGCAGCAAATTTAAACAAAAAAAAAAATTACTATGTCACATCATTGAATACTGCAGCCCTGAAAGTAGAGCCACTTTGTTTTGGGCTGCAGAAGTTTTTTGAGCAATGCCGATGGCAGAAACCTAAGGACAAAAGCAGGCTTAACCATTTTCAATTTCAGTGAAGTGCTTGAAATATCATGGTATTGGGAAAAAAAATAACAGGGAAAAAAGAACAAAAACCAGTTGTCTCTTTTACCATTATACCAATTTTGTAATGTTTAGCATCAAAACAAAAAGCAAGCAAACAAAAAACGGATTGGCAAACAACATCAGCATTGTCCCAGTAGTCCAAATCACCAAAAAGGATGAACTAAGATTTTCTGAAGGCCTACTGCATCTGTTCTGGAAGGTAATATTAATAAGCCTGCCGCAGAGTGAGAGTTTCCCCTCCAATGTTTTTTGCTAAGGAAGACTACATGCTCCTTTTCTCTGTGGAGCTGAGAAACATCAGAGACACTAGAGACATATCCCTGTCACTCTTTTGTTGAAATGTTTTCCTGGGCAATGACACAGGCTGGTGTAACACCGGCATTTCTTGGTCAGGAGGACCATCACAGAGGAGAGTCTTGATTGAGAGGCTAACTGATGACCATTTCCTTGCATCCCTGAGGCAAGCCTACCACAACTCATTCTCATAGGATGATATCATGACACAAACGCTAGTGGTATAAAGTCTGAACAGAGTGACACTTATAGCCAAAGTAGTAAGTTTTCCTATATTAAAACAGTACGTTAAAGTAAGAGCTGCTAACTGAAGGTATAATTATAACATTAATGCAATAAAACCATGTACATCAAAAATATGCTGCTAATACAGCAGAATTACAGCAACAGATAAGAAGCTGTCTGAAACTAACCACAAATGTAGCCAGGACAGAGGCTAAGTTGCCATAATAACCCTGTTACCCAGATACAAAGCAGAGACCTCTGCAGTGGGCAAGTGACTGCTAAGGCTGCCTTGCAAATAAATATAACAATATATTAGCAAATAAATATATTAATAAAAAAAATATTAGCAAATAAATATAACAATATATCACCCTTTATTGTGAGCTGAATAATGTTTAGTATTGGCAAACAACAAAGGTCCTGCTCTTCTGAGATCTAGGCACTGGCTGCTGCATGTGGTGTAGAAGTGTTAAAGGGCAATTTAGTAAATAAAACATTTAAACCTTGAAACCTCATGCCCATGATTAAATACTGGCATAATCCCCGTTGAAAGAGGAGTGTCACAGCCATCTTTACATACAGTATTAACTACCATGACTCTCGGTCAGGAGCGGGAAACTCTATTGAAGGCTTCTTTTGTCTTCTGAAGCATCTGATCAGCCATTTGGCTGCGAAGAAAACTGAAACACTATTGATTAAAAAACAATCTAGCATATCTAGTGAGTATCATATGACGTGGAATAAAAGTGAAGCTATAACTTCCATAATTATATTAATTTTATTGATCTTATTACACTAAAGTGCATTTTTTTCAGAAGGAAGTCTAAGATGGGAGATATGTTTCCAGGTGAATCTGCAAAGGTTTTCAACATTGTATCAGTTTGGGTTGGAAGGGACATTTAAAGGCCATCCAGTCCAACCCTTCTGCAATAAGCAGGGACATCTTCAAGTAGATCAGGTTGCTCAGAGCTCCATCCAGCCTGATCTTGAATATTTCCAGGGATGGGGCAACCTCTGGGCAACCTGTTCCAGTGTTTCATCACCCTCATTGTAAAAAATATCTTCCTTATATCTAGTCTAAATCTGCCCTCTTTTAGTTTAAAACCATTACCCCTTGTCCTATTGCTACAGGTCCTGCTAAAAAGTTTGACCCCATCTTTCCGGGCCCCCTTCAGGTACTGGAAGGCTGCAGTAAGTTCTCCTCAGAGCCTTCTCTTCTCCAGGTGGAACAACCACAACTCTCTCAGCCTGCTTTCATAGAAGTGTTCCAGCCCCCCGATCATCTTTGTGGATGTCCTCTGGACTCGTTCTAACAGGTCCATGACTTTCCTGTACTGGGGACTCCAGAGCTGAACACAGCACTGCAGGAGGGGTCTCACCAGGGCAGAGGGGAGCATCACCTCCATCAACCTGGTGGCCATATTGCAGCTGATGTCTGGCAGACCACTGGTACAACTGGAGAGGAGAGCTCACAAAAATAAGCAGAGGTAGGATAGGTGATCAAGAAAGAGAAGAGAAGAGAAGAGAAGAGAAGAGAAGAGAAGAGAAGAGAAGAGAAGAGAAGAGAAGAGAAGAGAAGAGAAGAGAAGAGGAGAAGAGAAAAGAACCCAAAGCTATTTGAAAAAGGAGATGGAAATTATGAAACCTGTTCATCACCATATCACCATGCAGGGATTTCCTGTTACTGGGTAAGCAACACAGCAATCCATCAAACCTAATCAAAATGAGCTTCAAAAACAATTAGTACAGAACAGAAAGCTCTGTCCAGACCACGAGGTTTCTCCAGGAGATGCTCCTAGTTGCAAGCAGTTCAATTAGACTCACTGAAGTCCTGTTTAGCATCTCGAAACATTCCTGCCTTTGTGTCTTTCCATACTTCCTATCCCTTCCTAACGTTCACATTCTAAAAGAGGGCACAATATAAGAAAATTAAGGAAGTTATGTCCATGTGCTAAGTGGCAATTCGTTCAAAGTGCCAAGTCAAATGTATTTGCTTGCTTTTGACTACAGGGAGGAGGAGTATAAATTGTCCCTGTCTAATAGACTCAAAAACTATGAGGTTTTTTGAGTGGTAAGCTATGCATGACATGTAAGTAATGGCATATTTCTGAGACTGAAAGGTCTCAAAAATAATTAAAAACACAGAACACTGCCAAACTAATAACATGCTTAATAATACTTCTGTTTCTGACTAATTGTTTACGGGTGTTCTTGGGGAAAAAATCATGTTTATTCTCAGGTGGAAATTAAGGCAAGAATGTCAGTGGCAGAGACCAAATCAACTTTACATGATGTTCTAGAAGACATATAATACAATTACAAATTCAGTTTCAGCTCCTGTTGTAGTTTTGGGGGTTAGAACAATTCATCTTACTGTCAGATCAGATACCACATTGGTCTCTCGGTGGTATTGACTTGCTAACATGTTACTTTATGCCAATCGGAATCCTGTCAAATGTATGTCAAATTTTGCTCTTGCAGTGAAATGCAGATTAAAATACTCTTGTAACACGGTAGAGCTAACAATACTATTTTGCCAACATAAACACTATATCTTGAGGTTGCTCTTTCATTTCCAGTATTGACTAAATTGCCTTGAACTCTGCATGACTTGACCACAACCTGGCATTTATAAATCTACTTTTGCAGCCAGAACATTCTGTAAAAAGTTGTAAAGTTGACTTTGTTGCCCTCGTAAACAACATGCTTACAAAAACCTTTGTCAAACTGTTCTATATTCTGGGATCACAGCTGTGAAAGTAACATTCCGTTTTACATGGAAACAGCCTTTCTGACAGAACTGCAATAAATGGCCATGCAAAGAAGAAAGGATGGGTCCCATGACCAAAGCATCACTCTGGAAATCAGATAACTAGATTCTATTCCTGGATCTGCTTTAGGCTTCTTGAGAAACATTACATAATTCACAAGCCCTCTTTGCTTCACTTTCTCAACTACACAAGGGCAGCACTTACATGTCTCTCAAAGGGGCACTGCAAAGCTCTCTTCATAAATTTTTGGATCCTTAGAAGAAGACACAAGTCCAAAAATCTGTATTTTTTCTAAAATTTTCTGTTCATTTTGGGTTAGTTGCTATTTTTCCATAACTCAATTGATAGATCAAAAATNCAGGGCAGAGGGGAGCATCACCTCCATCAACCTGGTGGCCATATTGCAGCTGATGTCTGGCAGACCACTGGTACAACTGGAGAGGAGAGCTCACAAAAATAAGCAGAGGTAGGATAGGTGATCAAGAAAGAGAAGAGAAGAGAAGAGAAGAGAAGAGAAGAGAAGAGAAGAGAAGAGAAGAGAAGAGAAGAAGAGAAGAGAGAAGAGAAGAGAAGAACCCAAAGCTATTTGAAAAAGGAGATGGAAATTATGAAACCTGTTCATCACCATATCACCATGCAGGGATTTCCTGTTACTGGGTAAGCAACACAGCAATCCATCAAACCTAATCAAAATGAGCTTCAAAAACAATTAGTACAGAACAGAAAGCTCTGTCCAGACCACGAGGTTTCTCCAGGAGATGCTCCTAGTTGCAAGCAGTTCAATTAGACTCACTGAAGTCCTGTTTAGCATCTCGAAACATTCCTGCCTTTGTGTCTTTCCATACTTCCTATCCCTTCCTAACGTTCACATTCTAAAAGAGGGCACAATATAAGAAAATTAAGGAAGTTATGTCCATGTGCTAAGTGGCAATTTGTTCAAAGTGCCAAGTCAAATGTATTTGCTTGCTTTTGACTACAGGGAGGAGGAGTATAAATTGTCCCTGTCTAATAGACTCAAAAACTATGAGGTTTTTTGAGTGGTAAGCTATGCATGACATGTAAGTAATGGCATATTTCTGAGACTGAAAGGTCTCAAAAATAATTAAAAACACAGAACACTGCCAAACTAATAACATGCTTAATAATACTTCTGTTTCTGACTAATTGTTTACGGGTGTTCTTGGGGAAAAAATCATGTTTATTCTCAGGTGGAAATTAAGGCAAGAATGTCAGTGGCAGAGACCAAATCAACTTTACATGATGTTCTAGAAGACATATAATACAATTACAAATTCAGTTTCAGCTCCTGTTGTAGTTTTGGGGGTTAGAACAATTCATCTTACTGTCAGATCAGATACCACATTGGTCTCTCGGTGGTATTGACTTGCTAACATGTTACTTTATGCCAATCGGAATCCTGTCAAATGTATGTCAAATTTTGCTCTTGCAGTGAAATGCAGATTAAAATACTCTTGTAACACGGTAGAGCTAACAATACTATTTTGCCAACATAAACACTATATCTTGAGGTTGCTCTTTCATTTCCAGTATTGACTAAATTGCCTTGAACTCTGCATGACTTGACCACAACCTGGCATTTATAAATCTACTTTTGCAGCCAGAACATTCTGTAAAAAGTTGTAAAGTTGACTTTGTTGCCCTCGTAAACAACATGCTTACAAAAACCTTTGTCAAACTGTTCTATATTCTGGGATCACAGCTGTGAAAGTAACATTCCGTTTTACATGGAAACAGCCTTTCTGACAGAACTGCAATAAATGGCCATGCAAAGAAGAAAGGATGGGTCCCATGACCAAAGCATCACTCTGGAAATCAGATAACTAGATTCTATTCCTGGATCTGCTTTAGGCTTCTTGAGAAACATTACATAATTCACAAGCCCTCTTTGCTTCACTTTCTCAACTACACAAGGGCAGCACTTACATGTCTCTCAAAGGGGCACTGCAAAGCTCTCTTCATAAATTTTTGGATCCTTAGAAGAAGACACAAGTCCAAAAATCTGTATTTTTTCTAAAATTTTCTGTTCATTTTGGGTTAGTTGCTATTTTTCCATAACTCAATTGATAGATCAAAAATTATCAATTGTAATTCTCTTAGCTAGTGGCTTTGCTCAAGGATAATGTGATCTCACTTACAGTTACCTAGTCTGTCATATAGCCATGCAATTTCTGTTGCCACTAGAGGAAGTTATGCAGACAGAATATGGGATGAATAGCAACAAGCTGCTCAGCAAATATCTTGTAAATCTGCTGAAGAATATGGTCAATATAATAAAGACATTCCTTCATTACACTGTAATTGGATGTTGCGGGTACTCAAACTTCCTAAATGACAAGGACACACAGAGAGAGAAGACTTATGTATTTCGGGATAGGTCTGCATTGCCCTGAACAAACTTGCTAGAGTCCTAGCAACCATACACCTGAGTTAGCACAATAAATAGTCTCTCAGACTGGCCAGTTCTGCTTCTCAAGGCACACTGTTGCTGATGGGCACTGCACAGCAGTGTTGCAGCAAAAGTAAAGTAGCAGCTTGAGTCTAATTTTTGCTAGCCTCTGCAACAGATCATTGACAAAATCATCAGACATTTAATCCTCAACGAAAGCACATGGTGAAAGCATTGCAGAGGTTTGTATATCTGTTTATTAAAAATATTAAAAATTGGTTTACAAAGTTCCTTTACCCCTGTAAATTCTTCAGCTTGATATAGCAGAGTTTGGACATGGATGGAAATTCGAAGTCATAAAATTTAATAGATAACAGTTTGGGGGTATGAAGCTGCCATTCTGATGTGGCTTACATCAGCCGTGTATAGAACATAAATAAGACCTAAATCCCTTCAGAGGTAACAAGGACATGGAAACACAGATATCTCACTGAGGTAAAAGAATTTAGATATCATAAACATCAGACATATTGATCTTCTTAGAGACTGCCTATTAGAGAGGTCTTCTGACAAATGCCAACCTCACGCTCTTCCTAGCAAAAAGTTTTGCAAAACACTTGAATCATCATTTACAGTTCACAGGTTGACTGTAAAACTCCTCCTGATGCATCAACAGATTTGCACCAAATTCTGTGATAAACTCTAAAGGGGGTGAACCTCATATAGGCTCTGCTTATGTGAGAGATTGCCAGCACTTATTAACCTTAAAAATATCATTGTGAGTACAATGATAGTAATAATTCTGTTCCCTTTGTAGTATTTTTTTCACTGTTACAGTCAATAATACCAACACTCATTATATTTTACAGTATCAGTACCAATATATATTACTGAAAAAACTGCCCACCACTTTCAAAAGGTCCACACTTTCAAACAGAGGTAGCTTTGCCTCATCCACACTCATATTCTAAATGTTTGCAAGCAATTAAACAAGATTAGCCTGCTAATCAATGCAACTACATGCTTTGCTCATTGCTACTATTTATTTTTTGTACAAGCATAGGACTAAATTCTCTTCTTAGCAAAGGCAATGGGAACATTTTCAGTAAGCCATGTGTTAGAAAACTTGTCCTTACTTCTTGAAACTGAAGCTTAACAAAGTTCGTATTTTACAATTTGTCTTTAAGTGTAAATTGAAATCTGACTTTATCAGCACGACGTTCTTCCTAAAGAGGATGCAAGGACTAAATTTTAATTCCATTTATAAATGAGCTACACAAATACTCAGTCCCTAGCATACCTATGATATTTTGAGTGGAGTCAGTATGACCTATTTTCATGTACTTAAGGTGTTTAATTAAGTGAAAAGCGAAGTGAGAGTTCCTTGGCTTAACAAGAGACTGTTCAGTGAAAACATACTTCAGTAAAAAGGTGGAAAGAATATACATAACGACTCCATGTCTTTTCTATACTGGAATAAGAAAATTAATGTCACTGTATTCCTGGTGTACAGAAAGTATCCTGTAATCTCTTTGAATAAACTCAGGCTAACATGAAAATCATTTGGATAAGTCAACACTTCAGAAGCAGCTACACTAAAATCCTAACATCTAACACAACCATTAGAGGCTATGCTTGACAGAGAGTTTTGAGTAAGGCCACCTCATTAACAGAATTTCAGCGAAGTTATTTGCAGCAGCTGGATTCCCAAAAGAAAGAAAAATCATTGACTGCACTAGTTTAACTTCTATGGCATCTGCATATAAAGGAGAAATCTTTGAAAGTAGAAGATATTTTTAAATTGTGAGCATACAGTTGGTAAATTTTGCCCAAAATATCGTAACTAATATACCAGTAAAGTACCCAGGGTCCACCCATGGTGCTTGCATCTTCCAGATGTCTGAATTCAGACAATGTGTTAATTGTGGCCAACAAACTTGGCACAATCACATTTTAACTCAAGAATTAGAATATGCCACAGGTGCTCAGACAGAAACTTAACAGTCTCATGTAAAACATGGGTATAGACATGTAAGGAGCAGGACTAAAGGCCACACAAATATCATCATTGTTTTTTCCCACTTCATATTTGTTTCAGTCACAAAAATAAGCTGGGTAAACAAGTACTGCTCATTGCACAGTGACAGACACTGGTGGCTGTAGCCAACTGGTGGGTGTATTCCAGCTGCTTTAGTTGATCCCTGGCTACAGCAGTGGACGTTGCTGTAGGAAAGAACCTGAACCACCGTTAGTTGACACTGGCATGATTGCTGTGCCATTCTTTAGTAAATGTCATTCTTTAAATCTCATTCTCTGTTGTAGACAAGCAAGCTTTTTAGGGAGTGGTGATTTCTCTTTCCTAAAATAACCGATATATTTAGAAGAGAGCTTAGTTATATAATCCTTTTATCAGGTCTAAGGAAAAAGCTGTGTTATACGTTCACTAGCATCAGCAATAGAAGTTCTCTCATCTTTCTTTGGCGTATCAGACTAGAGACATCTGTAGAACCTTGAGCTTTCCACCGCACACTGCAGCTCAGCTATTGATATTGTACGTCCAGTCCACTCAAGCTCTTTTCACCCTGTAGCTAATCCAATATCAATACTCACTCACTTGACCTTCCTATACAGGCTAACAATGTGCTACTATGCACTAAAACGCATGCCAATTATCTGTAACCAGGTTAATTAGAGAAAGGAAATGTCACGTTGTTACCTGCCAAACTAATGGTACCAACAGACAGCTTGTTTTTCCCTTCCTCAAGCACAACAAATGGGAGAACATTTTAAGTATAACATTAAAGTTCTGGAAGAACTTTTCTTTTACTGTGTGGCTAATTAAATTATGCCAACACCAAGTATTTACAGTATCAGGATGTCAGTTCTTGAAAATAAGCACAAAACTCTCATGTTATGAGAAAGTAGCCACTTACGTATCTGAGGTTTTTCTGAGTGATCTGCACTTTTCCAAGCCAGACCAGCAGTATTTTACTGGATTTGAGACTTTCCACAGTGCTTAGGTGGGGAGTTAAAACACTGCCTACCAGAGGATATTTACTGGAATAGAGCCTAGCATTGGCTGCAAGAAAACTCAACAAATGTTAGGCCATGCAAGAAAACTTGAGATTTACTTAACCTTCATCACATGCATGCACATCATGCTAGCACAAGGATGCTGTGGTTGGACAGGTGCACCTAATGCATGAAGAAGTGATGCATGATATGAAAGATTATGTTGATGGGCACATAATAGCTCTTCCGAGAATCTGAAGACACTTGAAGTTTCATTTAAAAAAATGTACAGAGTAATCATCTCAGTCCACAATCTAGGAGTAGGACTAGATCTCTGATTTACTCTCCTTTTGACTGTTGATTCCACAACACCCTGACTGACTATGAACTGGCCTCTGCAATACATGTCTGTCATCTCCTGATGGATTTATAGCAATATTTATCACTCAGGCATGAAGTCATCAGCTCTGAAAAAAAAAATACATCTAAATGTTTTCTCTCAACAATGTAGGTTACTGTAAACACATCAAACTCCAACTTTCTGCGTTGTCTTCCTAGAGACTAAAGGATTTTTTTTTATTTCTTCCTGACATAAGGAAGGCCAACAGCCTTCTGGTCTGTAGTAGGAAGAGCGCTGCCAGCAGATCATGAGAGGTGATTGTTTCCCTCTACTCAGCTCTGATAAGATATATCAGGAGTTTTGCATCCAATTCTGGCTCCCTAGTACAAGAGATAGGGACATACTGGAAAGAATCCAGTGAAAGACCAAAAATATGATTAAGAGACTGGAGCATCTCTCACACGAGGAAAGGCTGAGAGAGCTAGAACTGTTCAGCCTGGAGAAGAGAATGCTTGGGGGAGATGTCATCAACGTGTATAAATACCTGAAGGGAGGGGTTAAAGAAGACAAACCCAGACTCATCTCACTGGTATCCAGTGAACAGTCACGAGGCAATGGGCACAACTTGAAATACCATAAATTCCATTTAAATATATGAGAAAAATATGGATGAGAGTGGTCAAATGCTGGAACAGACTACCCCGAGAGGTTGTAGAGTGGGAGATATTCAAAACTTGACTGGACAACGTCTTAAGCAACCTACTGTACCTGGCCCTGCTTTGAGCAAGGGGCTGGACTAGGAAATCTTCAGTCACCCCTTCTAACCTCAACTATTCTCTAATTCTGTATTACTCAGTTCAATGGCATCACCTTATTGACATAATTCTCTAGAATGAGAACCAGGTTCAACATTACTAGTACTAAGAAATCCCTATAATGCACAGAGAAAATATTTTTTGCAGGAGATAGAACTGTTAAAGGGCTGTCAAAGAGCTGGACTTAGAAAGTAAGGGCCATCAAAAACTTCATCACTATCATCTTCTGTTTCAGTGCAAGATAAATTGATCTCATCGTGTTTAGCATAAGGCCTAAAAAGTGTCTATTGTCTTTATAGAGTTGTACCAAGTCCAAACAAACAAACAAAAAAATTTAACAGCAAGAGCAAAAGAATAAGCCACACATTAGTCATATCACTCACTGCTGAGAAGTGCTCAGATACTGAGATGATGGGAGGCATAAGAATGTGAATAGACTAGAAAATGGCTAAAAGGAAAGACAAGAGCATGGATTAGGAAAGGCGGAAACTGGATTTGGGGACTTGACATGGGAAGGTGGGGGAGCTCTTAACAGAGAGACCTTTCACAAAGGAAGGAAAGTAGTGTCACAAAATTTAAGAACCACATGAAGGCTACCAGAGGGCTAAACGGACAGGGTAACACAGGACAGAGGGGTGACTCAATAGAGACAGACAGGGAGTTTTAATATGTATTCATCTTCGACTTCTGTTGTCATCAGGTAGGAAAAAAAAAAAGAAGTTTTATAGATACATGGCTGAAAGTTTAAAACTGAAATTAAGTACATGAAGTTCTCTCAAGAAACTACCTTACAAGGCAGTAACATATATACTTATCTACACTCCATACTGCAGTATTCCATACTGCAAAATTACTGAACAAGTAGCACCGTGTTCATTCAGTCTCATTTCTTGAAGGTGAAATGAATTGTGTTTTTCTCCAAGATTGTTTGTGAGCTTTTTACAATTCTTCTATGTTGTTTTCTTGGAACAAACTAGAATTTGCTTCATGCACAGCCTGTAGCTGCTGGAGATCATTTTACATACTTCTCCCTTTTATCCCAGTAAGGAATGAAGTTCCTGTTGTTATCTATTTCATAGGGAGATGGACAGTTTTAAGTGGAGTTAAAGTCAGCAGCGTGACTGTTTTATGCTGCCTTAAGCATATCTAACTAAAGCCTGGGTTTCTTCAAGTGTTATTCAACTGTTTCTGAACCTAAATGGCCGTTACAGCGAACAGGGACAGATGGAAAATAGCCGGACACAAGCTATGCCCAGATTTTAGGCTTTGGCAGTCCCATGGTTAAGACAATGGATAGCTACAATAGTGCTTGCGGTCACTTCTGCAGTCTTCCACTTGGGAAGAATTCTCACTGAGGTCATTACAGGCTCTTTTAATTTAACAATGGGAGGAAAAGCATGAAAATGGATTTGTTTCAACCTATTTTTATAACATTTAGTTTTCTCCCCACTGCTTCTCATTTTACTTTAGAGATCTAAGTTTTGACTGATGAAAGAATGAATATGGATCCAGGGTACAGGAATGAAAGACATACAGTGAAACATGACAGATCCTTACAGTCCGTAGGGCTGATTCTAAAGGAAAGAGTGTCAGTTATTAATCCATAGATTATTCAAAACCACTGATAATTTTATTTAAACAGGAGGAAACCAAAATGAAAAACAACACATAAACTCCTAATGCCTCCATGTGATGCAATACAGCATAAGGAACACCTGATGAACACAATTCTTTACAAACAAGGTACATGTAAGTGGAAGGGAAAAGGCTGGTTTTAACACTGTAACAATCTCATCACAGGAACACTATTGTTTTATGATCAAGTATCTCTGTGAGTAGAAGCCCTGCTTTTCATCTACCTCTATTACTTTCTGGTATCTTGTCCTATGGCAGTGTTTAAAGGACTGTTTATACAAATGAAGAAACTTTAAATAGTGTAACTGGATATGGCACCAGCCTTACAAGTTAGAGAAACGAGCTCATGCAGCAAATTTCACACCAGGGGTAGATTCCAGTTTCCCGTTCCCCTAAAATATCACGCATACTCCATGTCCCATGCTTGCAAACATAGAATAACTATCTTCCTTGAAAAGACAGACACAAACTACAAAATATAACGTAAGGTTAAAGTGAAGATTTTGAGGATTTCTTAGAAAAAAATACAGCACTCTTAATAGCTTAATATAGTGTTATTTAAGATAAACTTGGCGACGTGTTGAGATCAGTAAGACCAACGCTGCCCTAAAGAGATTGCAGTGCTGATAATGAAGCAAACTCACAAAGCAAAGCATGAAAGAATTCTTGTTAAGGAGGTGCTAGGTCCTACCACTCTCACTAAGGCTAGCATACAATATTTTGAAAGTAGATCTACTGAACCAGTCAGTGCTTTTACTGACTTAATTATTACTACAAGAGCAGAACTTGTACCTGAAGGTATGGAATTATTCAGCAGTGAAGTAATAAAAATTGAGAGATTGTAGCTGGCTTTTACAGAAGATAATAGGCTTACAGTCTTCTGCTTAGTTCTTTTTGACACAGAAGGGAATATTTGGCATGCCCAAACATTAAAAGAATACTTATAAAAAGAATTTCTTTATCAAACAGTGTGTACACCCATAAGAGATAATTTGCCATGTTTCAAAGAATGTTGATGCAGAATACAGGGCTCTGGAGAATATAATTTACAATACAATTAAAGCTTCGGTGTCCTGAGGAACTCAACATACTGCCAAAATCTGTATTTTTGAAATACTGACAAATACTCAGGGACTGTGATGACACCAGAGGAAAATGCAGGAAACAGATCACAGCTGTGATGAAAGCTGTAACTTATGGTAGATTGATATCCCTCTATTGGAGGAGGAATGACTCAACAAAAAAATTATGCCATAAAAACTATGCCTGAATAGTAACAGAAGCAGAAAACCATAGCCTAGAAGTAGTTCCTTTGAACACGCAGGAACAATTACAGAGCAGAAAGGGAAAACCACCAAATTTAAATTCCTTTTCTTTCCCATTCCCACATTGTTCATCCCTGGTTTTCCCATCTGGTAGGAAAAAAAAAAAAAGCCACAAGGACAAATATGGTACAGTTTACATACAACTGTATTGTGAGAACCTAGAACTCAAGACTCCAGTCAGAAACAAGAACTCTCCCCATCACAACAACTGTAAATTACCTTCAGTGAATTCCATATGCTACCATCATATGGAAATCTCCAAGAGCAATAGCCTTGTTACATTCTACCTGTGTTACACTGGGCGTTGACCAATTTTTAGTCTAATTTACACAGATCTTAATCAGAGTTAGCGAAGTTAATGAATTTACACTGGCTCTATACAGCAATGCAAGCAACAGCAAAATCAAGATCTAGATGAGCAACAAAATCTCAAGAATATACAAAGGAGCACTATTTGATTTACTCAAGTTTAATAACTTTCTTTTTTCATTATTTTTAACATTACTGAATATTACTTACTTACTTTTAGGTATCCAAGTTACTATGCAGTTAACTGGACTTTCTATCAGACTACTATTCTTGATTTTTATTAAGATAATCTAGTACAGTTTTGTCTCATTCTCATTTTGTGAGGCATTTCTCTGTCATTTCTTACGATTATGTCTGTGACCAAAGGGATTTTGAAATGAGATGGTCCTTTGACTGCTTTTATGGAACATGGTGGTGCTTTATTTTTCCATTATGTTATGCTGAACTCTTGCAGCTTCCTGCATCAGTTGACACTTTCTTAAATAAAGGGGGCTACCTGCAGTTTAAATCGCCTTCAAATATGCATCATATTTCAAAACAAAGGCTGCAAACCAAGGACCATTTAGTCAAGACTTTCGACGATGTGCTTAACAGATTAAGTTCATGTAACAGAAAGCAATAGGTGCTATCAAATTTTTCTGCAAACCCACAGTTTTTATTGATGTTATTGCACAGTGCTCCTTACGTCAGAAAACTGCTGAGTTACAAAGTGCTGCTTCTGAAGTACCTCTCAGAAGTTTCTCTGAAGAAGAGAAATCTCCCCAGTTGCTTTAAGAAGTAGGACATCACCAGCCTAAATCACCTGAGTGTGATTTCCTTCTAGTCACTAGTCATCCCCGCTTTCCATCTTACTTTCTCCAGGAGAACGTTCACATGACAGTGAGCTCCAGTGGAAGCTTGAGGAAGCTCATGGACAAATTTACAGTGGATACATCCAAAGATGGATATGCAACAGCAGCCACAGCCAGGACTATCTTATTACAACAACCCAAAGAAGAGACAAAGAAAACTTTGTCTACCTCTGCAGATGAACAACATCTAGTTAAAACTAGCACATCAAGCAGGTGCAGGTATGAAGCAGATTCTGAGAGGCATGTCTGATTGATGCAATTCTGAATACATTTGCTGATTCAAATCTTATTATCACAAAAGTCAGCCGCTCCCTCAGAAATACTTAATGATCCTTACATATTGCCTTGAGTCCTTTTTATTACTGCTATTATCCAGGTTTGAGAAAAGCAATTTTGCATATGTTTTGACTTCTCCAGTGTTTATATAACAGCCATACTATACCTTAAACGTATCTTCACTGTTGGGATTAAACAGCTGGTGTTTCCCAGATCCCAAAATAATAGGACCAGAAGCTTTGTATTCTCCATAAGCGTAAAGGGATACTGTTGCTGTTGTGCCAGCTGTTTCAAAATCCCCAGTGACTACAGTAATCTTCCAGTCTCCTTCTGTAAAGAAAAAATAAAATCAAAATGCTTTTATAACTGTTACTGATATGTAGCATGTTACTTGAAACACATAAATAAAAACACAATTTAGCCCAGGCACCATAACTACTATGCACATGAAAGGTAATGAAGTTCAGAGAGGCAACAGAAGATGGGCTAAATACTACATCATTCAAACTCATCTTAGGCAAGTTGTGTAACTTTAAAGAGTTAGGAGGTTTGCAGTGTACTGAAGCTGGAAATATGAACATAGAGCCTAGTGAGATTTCTAGCAATAATCCTGTTGGTCATCACGGAAAATGCCCAACCTCCAGACTCTGGATTATGACAACACATATAACCAAGAAATGCAACAGGAAAAGTATCAAAGCATCCCGATTAAGTACAATTTCCTCTCGTTTTAGGTTGATGTGACACATGAACAAGAGCTCTGTTTGCCTGGATGGAGGCATGACATTGATTCTGACACTGGATAAGAACTCTTTAGAAAATAATTTCATATAAATCCTCCCTGTTATTAAGATGTCATCTCTTCTCCCATACAATGCACACAAGTTATTTAAATATCTGAAAGCAGCTTAATATAAATCTTTTTTAAAAAAAGAACAATTCATAATTTGAAATTGCATTTCTGCATCTGAAAACCTGGGATCACACACTCTCCACTGCTCTTTGGATTGTAGCTTTTGCCTGTATGAAACAAGTTCCACTTAGTAGCTCAAATTCATTCTGTGCAAGGCAAACAACAAATGAAAAATCATCCCACAGTCATCTCGTAAATAAATGCCACAGTGTACACTGCAGTTTTATTAGTAGAAAGCTGTCTGGTAATGACTGTATGAATTACATCTGTTGTCTGAGAGAAGTATTTACCTTGGGCAGCCCCATTATTCCTCGGTAATTTGCCCTGAAAAGTCTGAACTGCAGCAGGAAGTTTGATCTCATGTTTTCCAAATTTTTGAGGTCTGGCTGATGCCTGGTTTTGGGAGGTGATAGATTTTTAAATACACACAAATACACAGCTGGGAATTCAGAAAACAGCAACAGCTCACTTGGTCTGATCAAACTTGGCCAGCAGGTGGAGGGAGGAGAGATCCCACCTGCAGTACTGCATTCAGTTCTGGGGACCCCAGCACAGCAAAAGACATAGACCTGTTGACACAGGTCCAGAGTGGGGCCAGGAAAATAATCAGAGGGCTGGAACACTTCTCCTGTGAAGACCGGCTGAGAGAGTTGCGGTTGTTCAGCCTGGAGGAGAAGGCTCCAGTGAGACCTTGTAGCCACCTTCCAGTACTTAAAGGGGATTTATAAGAAAGGCAAAGAGTTTTTACTAAGGCCTGTAGTCCTAGAACAAGGGGGTATGGTTTTAAACCGAAAGAGGGCAGATTTAGATAGAATATAGGGAATACATTTTTTACAATAAGGGTGGTAAGAAACTGGAACATGTTGCCCAGAGAAGTCGTGGATTCCCCCTCCCTGGAAGCGTTCAGGGTCAGGCTGGACAGGGCTTTGAGCGATCAGGTCTCGTGGAAGGCGTCCCTGTCCATGGCAGTGGGGTGGACTGGATCATCTTTAAAGATGTCTTCCAACCCAAACTATTCTATGATTCTATAAGGAAGTGAACGTCCAATTGCGACTAAAAATTGTCAGACTCCAGCTTGTAACAAACTCTTTTTTGCCTTTGAAAATTTGCATCCTCACAGCTTTCTCTACAGACCCACTTTCTTGACGAAATAACAACAGCACCAGGCTACAAAAGGAGCAATATCAATTAGAAGGGTGAAAAGCCTCTATACACTGAATGTGGAAACACGGAGCACAAACCGGGATCTCCCTGTCCCATAGAAGAGCTCATTTACCAAAAAAGTCAGCCTCTTCTGTTTTCAAACAATATGATATTAATTCCTTAAGGACAAAGTTTCGTTGGCTGGAAAATAAGGACAATTCAATTTACACGTGCTTATGAAGAATGGTGCAGACAAAGGGTAAAATATGTCCCACTACTCCTCGTAAAGATTCAAAAGTCATTCGGAAACAAATATTCATTTTAAAGCAGAAAAATGTATTTTCTTTTGGCTGTGTTCATTGTCTGATTTGTTGTACCTCAAGTGTTTTTGATGGCCTTTTCTGTTCTATTATCCTCTCCAAGTCTCTCTTTTGTTAAGCAATGAAGTTTCAAGTTGCTATTCTTGAGACTGTATATTCTAACTAGCTCAACTCCTGCCTCCAAAGGAGAAGTGTCATACCAGTAAACTATTTTGCACACAAGTACAACTCTCAAGGTAAATAAAAGAGAATCAAACTTCCCCAAAAACATGATAAAAAAAAGAGTTTTGGTTTGCACTCTCTATATTGACTTTGAGGCTTTTTCTTTTTCTGGAAAAAGAAAGGACTTTGTGTTTGAAGAACAATGTGGGTATAGAAGAATCCTAAAATTTCTAATCTCTTTGAGGCCAGAATTGCTCATTGCATTCCTGCGTGCTTCCAAACAGAACCTGGAAACAGTATTACAAACACGTAATTCTTATTCTCTTGGCATAAAAAGCTGAGGTTTGTTCTGATGAGGTAGAATACCAGTAGTTCCTTAATGACTGAAGAGGAATACACATAGAGGAGAAAAGAATACAGGAAAATGTCTGTCATTCAGCATACATGGAGGAAAGATGTAATCAAGTACATCCCTGGGAACATCAGAAAGAATTACTTTACCACAGATGACTTTCTAGAAATTTTCTTCTTTTTTTTTTCTTTTCTACAATATTAGAAACAATATAATGCACTAGAAAGTTCTACTTGTCAGAAAAAGAATTCTGTTTTGCAAAAAATAAATGTGATACAGAATGAAAATCAGATATTTTTAAAAGTTCGTGGGAATAAAAAGTAAGTGAACAAAATCTCAGGCCCACCAGTCAACCAGAACTAGACCAGTCCTTTTAGGTGTGGGTTACACAACTTTCAGTCTCTTTCCCACTGTTCTGTATTTCAACACGCGCACGCACCAAACAGGAGACTATTTGGTGCATGTGCTTTTGGCTACCTAACTCTGATTGAGACATTTGCAACAAATGTCATTTCATGAAACAGGTCTGTTTTGTAAGTTTTGTCAATGACAGAGCACAAAGATATCTCTCTCACAGGGTCAGGACGAGAGGGCTCTGACCAAAATGTTCACTGCAAGACCAAGCCTATCTCCTTTGAAGGTAAGCCAACTGGATATACACTGTGTCATCTTTTGTTAAGCTTATGGGACAACTCTTATCTGCTGCAACTTTTACTGTATAACCAGACAAGCACACCTTAAATGACACAGCACAGAGCTCCAGCTGTGCAGAAAGGACTAAGCAGACTGATTTGAACTATGTAAAGGGGGATTTCTGTGGAAGCAAGGCATGCAGAACAGCTAAGGCACAGAGTGATGAACAGATAGAAAATGAATGCCTTCTGAAAAAGGCGTAGAAAGGAAGAAGGGCAAAGATACTTGTGATTCAAAATAAAGCTTATAATAGAGTGGGATTTGAACATGATTTGTAAAATAACTGGGTACAAATTTTACCATTAACTACATGCCATAGTGATGCTAAAAGACAAAAGGGTCTTAAATAGTATTCATGGGTCTTTGTGGATATCTTGATTGATATAATAAATTATGGATAAACTTTTTCAAACTTTCTCCCAATAGCTTCTAAATTATTGTTCAACCTGCAGCATGAAGCACTTCTCACAGCTGAGAAAATGTTATGTGTTATTAAGGAATGTAATTTAATCTGTGCTAGTTGCAAGGACAGAAAAGTCAAGCTGAACAAATATGAAATCACCGGTGAAACAGAAAATGAAAAACTAATGGTGAGAACAAAACTATATATAGCCCAGCAGAAAGAGTCATTGTTTAAAGTGTTAACTATAAAAAAATGAAATTAAGATAGATCACCAGTAAGTACTAAAAAAATATGAATTTTCAAACAAGCAGAGAGAAAATTAACATTATGGAAGTGAAAATGACAGAATAAAAAGAAAGCATAAACATAATGATTTATTGTTTAAATTAAAATATGAAGTTCAGAGCTTACTAAAATATTCAGATAGTGTGCTGTAATTAATGTTTTAAAATAAATACAAATGGCAACAAAAGTGTAAAGCAATTCATTCTGAAACAGAAACAGTCTTCATTAAAGACAGAAGACTAGAGCAGCATTTACCATTTGCTTCTTCTTGCACTTTCAGCTGTTGATTTATTTGAAATTCTGTGAAAATTAAAAAAAAAAGTTAATAGAGGATCTATCCTTTAATATTAAAGAAAAGGTTTGAAAGAAATAATGTAAAAGATATTCTGTGATTCTAGCCAATGCAAGGAAACTTTCCTTCTCATTCATTCCCTCATTTCTTTCTCCCTATCACCTATACCCATTATACAATGCAAACACAAAGTTTATTCTCTCAGAAATATAACAAAGGAAGCAGTAAAATGGTTAACTCTCATATTTAAAGTGTAAATTTAACCCAGGTTTCTTCAGAGGGAAAAATTACAAATTACTGATCTTACTTCCATAAAGTTACAATAAACCTTACCTTGAGGGTACAGCTCAATTTCAGAATGAATTACACCTTGGGACATAAATGGAAGCCACCTAAGAATACGAAAGGAAATAAGAAAGCAGGTAGGAACCAATTTTCTCCTCTACCATATTACCATATAATTGAATGATCCACATCTTATTTTCTTGTATGAACCCATACAAAAGCAAAGGGTCTCTACCTCTAAAATTTTAGTATTTGATCTGATAGATGTTAAAGTAGAAATTATTTGACCCAACAAAGAATTTTATTTGTGCAGATGTAAGAGCTGCGTAAGTGTAAAATATACCTGTGTCGGGTTAAGAGACTCGTGGCACGTCTGTGCTTACTTGCATAGCTAAACAGAACTAACAGAACATTTTGGTTTTTTGAGTGCTAAGTATAATTTCTATGTATCTATTGCATTATTTCTTAAAATCAAAGTTCAATGTTAAAAACAAAGACGGAACCAAATACTGCTCTTCCTTATTCCTCCCACAAATTTAGGACAGATAGATAGAGTCTGAAAAAGTACAAATTAAGGCAAATGTTGGTTAGGTTTCTTATCATGTTACTCTAGGCTACAGATAATTTTGAGAACTTTTCTATTCAGAACATGGATTACCAACTCTTTTAGCTTTCTCCTGCTTAGAAAAAAAAAACAGTTGGTTTTCTACAGGAAAAATATAAATCAGCAAGCTTCTGGGCTATTGGTTTTTATTGACTCAGTCCACTTCTGTGGGCTCTCCAGGAATGACTTAAACTATTCAGTCTCCTATGAAGCTTTTTAGGAATCCAGTATAAGCTGAGCACAGTTATTCCAGAGCAACTATTGAAAGTTCCTGATTATTTGTTTTGAAAACACTAGCAGGTCAATTCATATAAGAACTAGTCCCTAAGAAATAAATTTTGACTTACTAGACAACTACTTTTTTATGTCACTTCTACTAAAACCTGACCGCACAAGTATCTTCTGCAATCTTAAATGCTAAAAAGTATCAATGTGTAACTAACAAATACTGTATAATTGAAATTCAGTGAGAGCTGTTGGATGTTCCGAAACTAGTATCAGATTTTTAAGTCAGATAATATGCTGATGTTTCCTTGGCTAAATGAGATAAAATACAGTATTTTGTTCATTTGGATCATAAATTATCGTATATCATCTATCATAAATTATCAATGTAAAATAAGGCTGTGAGGCTGAGGATTAGTAAATCAGAGAGATTTCTGAAGAACAAAAAATTTACCCCTCCTTAAATAGAGCACAATGTTTCAGCCTTACATTTCAGCCAATGTGGAAGCTACCCTTGACCCCCACCACTGACCTATTTTAACCCCTTTCAGTGGCAGTGTTTCCTTGTAGAAAAGTTAGGAATGAAGAAAACATCTCTCTGTTTCTTCTTGGCAGTGTCTGTCACTGAATAATTTTTACTGATCAACATCTGGTGTTAATTGTCACAGAACTAATACATCAAAGTGCCCTGACACGCATCAGCCCTAAGCCGTGTTACCCACTGGAGGACAGCTGTGACACAGAGCTGATTTTTCATGATTGAGGTAGGCAGCTGGCCTGATTTCTCTGTAGAATTTCCATTAGGAAATTTTACCAATATTATTTTAGAAAGGTAGCAATCACAGATAGCAACAACAGCTGGTCTGCATCCAAATCAAGTCCAGCGAAATCCCTGGTCTTGTACTACTGTTGAAAAACATGTTATTGATTGAAGATCTCCATTTTAGAGTATTAGCAAGGTGAGAGAGCATTTTTAGTCCTGTTTTTGAGGATATGACACCAAGAGTTGCAAGAAGTTGTTCAAGGTTATGTGACAAATTTATAAAAATCCAGACAAAATAAGTAGGCATCTTGCCTTTATTAAATATTATTAATTAAATAACAATAATTAAATATTAATAAGTAAATATTATTAATTCTAGTGTCTTGTCATGTTGTTTCTCTACACTTCCTTCGTTTCACTCGAATGGTGCGCATTCGAATGGAATTGCAGGAGTAGATTCCATACACGCCAACCGCATTCCATCTTGGAGGCAGCAGCTGTATTTTACCCTAAAATTTCCTTAATGTTGTAATATATATATAACTACAAACTCTAGAAGTTTTCCCCTAGTTTTCTCTAATTTCCCCCTATTCATTATCCCACAGGTGCACATACCCATGAGACAGACTGCAAAACTGGAAGCTCCATATGTGGGATTGTCATATTTTTCCAAACATGCAAAATGCGGTATTTATCAATTGGCTTTTAAGATGCTCGCTTAATAACTTACATGGAGAAATCACAAAATATTCTGACTTTCGGGCGTCACATTTGTCTCTCTAGCAATGCTGTTGTCCGTAAAGAGAGTGAATGCGACTTTCAGGTGGCAAAACTGTTTTCTTTCCCATTTAGAAATACAGTTAATTTACAACCTTTTTGTGGGCTTTATCTTTCCTTCCTGAACAGGTAAGTCACACTTATAGCAGTGATCCTTGTACGATAGGGCTGCACTGTACAGTCTAGTAACAAAGCCACAATATAAGCATTTAACCTTTGCCATGGAACATGCAGCATATTAACTCCAGCAATTTGTTCTGGAAAAACACATTTTGGGGATTTTGTGAAACTGCAAAATAATCCACATTCGTCTTTCCGTGGAAAATTCATACTTAGTACACTGATTGGCATAATACTGTTAGTGATATGTATTGAAGACTATTTAAGAATATTGTTGTAAAAAGTACCGTTCACAATTGAAAACATATTCCGAGTTGTTCTCAGCTTCTCTGACAATTACTTTATCACAGTACCAATAGTGGGGCTTGGCATTAGCCTCACAGCGCAACAGCACCTTCTGCAGTTTTCCAAGAGATACAGCTTCCACTTCAAAAGCATTGACCTAGAAGACAGAGGAGACGGCACTCCACACTTTGCCACTGCTAAGTCAGTCCGAAAGCTGTTTTAAAAGTCTGATTCACTCTCACAATGTACAAAGATTCCCGTTGCTTTTAATGACAGGTGGACTGTATTCAGTGTTTGGATATGAAAAGTTAAATGTCTTTTGATTACATATCCGAGTGAGAGAACACAACACCAGACTGCAATAATAACCCAAATAAATCGGTTTTCCAGCCATCTTGCGAAATGCTGCACACACCCCTTCACTATTATTTCAATACCTCGTCGTTTACAATTGTTCTTTTCAAGGTAAGAAGGAGTTAAAGCTATTATTTCATTTGTTGATATTTATCTAAAATACAGACTTTCTCATCCTTTTCTCTTTTTGGTCTCAAATCCTCTATTTACATTTTATTCTTCTGGAAGAGACCGAAATCTGACATGCTGCTTTCCCCTTGTTACTCATTTAGGCTTGAGCTTAATTGGCAAAGTTTGTTTTCATAGGAGCATGAAGCTGATCAGGTGAAAGGTTGAGGTTGGTAATTTTCAGTCACAGTAAAAGCACACATCTTTTCCTCTCTAAATGTCAAGGTCCACGTCACACTTCTCAGTAAAAGAAAATGAAGTAAAGAACTACATGGGAAAATTGTCTCTCAACCTCTCAGCCCTTAGCAAATGGCAGAATTGACACTGCCTGTGCAACTTTAGTTGTATCTTGTGTTTATATAATATATGATCACAAGCTATTGTCTCTGAAGGTTCCTTGCCTCAAATTGTGCACGGGCAGGACTGCAGCTGTTTAGTACTTCTCTTTATCTTCATTATCCTGATGATTCTATGCATTATTTACTGCAACCGCACAAACAGTTCAGTGAAGCAGAACTGATTTCCCCAGTGACTTCAATTTTGTATGTTTTCCATAGTACCCCAGTTTTCTGTAAACATTGAAATCTATTTTTTGAAAGGCAATCTATGTAATATTTCATTTTACCTATACGGTTAAAGTACAGAGATTATTGCCAAAAGCTGTCAAGATGCAAAGCAGTTTGGGTGCTCAACTGAGAAAAAAGGGGGTCAATTTATCAGCATTTATTTACCATTTATTTAGCATTCAGCATTTCAAAGAGCTTACTACGTCCAGAGCAGAACTCTCTTTGAACAAATCTCAGCTACAGCTGTGGTTGCTCAGAAAAGTTAAACTGGTTAGGTAGCAAAACAGAAACACACAAAAAGTGGTCACTCAAGGAAGCTTTACTTTAAGTGATTTGCCCGATACCATGTAGCATATCTGCGGCAGGAATTAAATGAACTTGTTCAAGTTAGCGCTCAACTGCCCCTGTCATAAAATGATATATCCCAGGCCCTGCTCTGCTGCTCCGTACAATCCTCTGTCTTGTTCACACATTTCCACAGCAAAGTGCACTTGAAGCCACCCCTCTTAGCCCCTGTATAAATAATATGCTGAATTTACTATCACTCTGGCTAGAACAATTCCCCCAGAAAGCTCCACTTAAATTCTGAATTTCAACCAGAATAGAACTTTATACCTAATACATGAATCAAAGTATAACATCTATATTTTCAAATAGTATAGACGCCTCTAAAGTTTCCCAGTGGGTTATTTTTATGTTTAGCATTTTAGATTCTGATTTTTAGCTTGAAATTAAGTATTCCACTAAAAACTTCATACCATTTGTTAGACATACAAGTGTTAATTCTCAATAGCTCACAAAGGAAGAAACAGGCTTAATAGAAGGTCATAAGAAGGCTAGTGGCAGAGCTAAGATTAAATTCAGTAGTTCCTGAAATTCAACCATGCACTACTGCAGAAAATCAGGATAAGTAAAACATGCTTTTACTCATGGAGGAGGTCGGAGGCAGTTGAAAGAAAAATGAATTTAAACCTACCCCTCATTAATCATAATATTATACTTTTATAGATTAAAAGAA
Organism: Steatornis caripensis; assembly: GCA_013398225.1. Lineage (NCBI taxonomy): Eukaryota > Metazoa > Chordata > Aves > Caprimulgiformes > Steatornithidae > Steatornis > Steatornis caripensis. The sequence goes on from VZSC01002982.1 coordinate 37,280, forward strand.
ATACATAATGAACATTCCTAGTAAGATATGAAATCATGGAATGATTTCTGTGCAGTCCTTTGGAATCATGTGTACTCACTAAACCTGGATAGAATATGTTTTATATTCACAGGCAACTCTTCCCATCATCCCAGAGGGGTTCTTCATATAATTTTTCTTCACCTTTTCCTACCTATGTTTTCACTCATTCTAGTTATTCCTGAATTAATACAAAGTCATTTTCCTTAATTCTTAAAAATTATTTTTCTAAATCTCTGTGATCTTTCTCATTAGGAACCTGTTAAGACCAGTAAAAGTTACTTAGTTAGATTTATAAGGCTAAGCAAATTGTTTTTCAGACTTACCATTCCTCTCTGAAATGTCACTGGTATACCAGCTTTATGCAGAAGTCTTAGACCAGAATCTCCTCTTTTTCCATAGATACACAGATGAACTGCAGAATCTGTATCAGCTTGCTCCATGTCACCAGTGTGGACATAAACACGGTATAAAACAACTTCCAAAATAACCAAAAGAAGAAAATGCATGTGTAAACACAATTCATTTTACTCATGACTCTAGTTTAATGGAAACAATGCCAGCAAATTTGACTTGCAGCTAATTTGCTGGAATATATTCTCCAGAAATCAGTCTAACTATCTGTTTGTAAGATTGCTAAGACCACATTCATGAATATAAAGCAGATGTAACATAGTTCAGATGACATTATTACTGAAAACCAGGTAGCCAACACATACATAACTGTGAAACTGAAATACACACATACTTGGATAGATAGGTTTTCCAGCTTCTACTACTGGAAGTTCACAGATAAAACCTCTATTATCACGATTCTTTGACAACCATGTGTTTGCTGGAAAATTCAGTATCCTCTTGCTCTTCAGATGTTGCAGTGTCACCTAGAAAAGAAGTAATACCAACTACGACTCAGTTCACTCTTTTCAGTGCTTTGCTTCTCAACAGCAAAACATGGTTTTCTATATATTTTCTTCTGTCTCAGAAAACAATAACATGATCAGTAAATGTGACATACAAAACTGCAGTTTGAAAACATTTTTATTTTGGCCACTACTTTGCAATTTGACTCCTCACTAGAGAGGATCTTTATTCACACCCATTGTACTGCAGCTGAAACTGCTAACCTCTATTCTTTGAATATGCCTTGGGCTTTAAAATTATTCTATTCTTGGAACAAACAAATCTGTAACTGAATTTTCCTTTTTTGCCGTAAGAAATATCACCAATTCTGATTTCTGTCAGTGAACCACCTCTATGTAACACTGTCTGGAGTGCTGAAGGCTGAAAACTTTCTGGCGAGGTTAGGTGAGACTGAGTTTTTGGAAGATCTGGAAAGATTGATACATTTTTATATTAAAATGGAAACAAGATGAAACTCATAATCTATCTCTTTCTGAACTTTGGCAAGGAGAGGATATGTTGAAATATTAAATCAATTTGTATTAGATTTGGCTCTTCTACAGCAGAAAATTTTTCCATAGCCTTTCACTATCAAAAGGAAATCGGTGCCAAAAAATTGTCTTTCTGCAGTTGTGTTTTGAATATGTGTATAGTATGCATAACCCTTGCAAACAAAATTATGAAAACGAGTATTCACATTCAAATTCTAACACTTAGGAAATCGGGACAATATGTGTCTTTATCTCACTTTTCCAATAAAATATTATTTTAAGTAAAGCAAACACTTCTTTAAGGTCAAAATATGTATTTATTCTAACATGAAATACTTTTGCAGCAGTGATTCTTAATCTCTAATGTTTATTGGTAGAGCTCCCCCTGCTGATTCGTAACAATCGGGAAGATAAACTGCTTTGTTAGAAAAACACAGCTTTCAACTTGATTTACTTCTTCTGTGAAAATAAATATTTGAAATCCCAGGGTTATCCTATGAAACTTGGACCAAAATGTTGAAAAACTATTTTGTAATCCCCAAGATGGAAAGTAGGATTCCTGCAACCATTTTAGCAACTGAAATATTTACACTTACATTCAATTTTGGTACAGTTAGAGTTAAGGCCTTTGGGTTAATGTTAAAATCTGTTATTATTGTCTAATTCTGGTTGTCTAAATCAAGCTTTTTAAGATGAATTAAAGGCCAAAGGATAAGCTTCTGTCTTTTACAGATTCAAAGTAGGAAACAGAAGACAAATGCTTAGGTGCAATTCTGAAATAAATCTTACATGGTGGTTAGTTTTAGCAAGAGTTTAGTATGAATTTAATCTCGTGAACATCTCCAAACACCATGAGAAAAAAAGAGTTAAAACAGAAGCAGAAAACAAGAATTCATTCACCAAATCAAAAAAAATAGCAGTTTCTTTTTCCCTGAAAACGGTCGTAATTGTGAGCTATGTTTGGGCCAACTAGGACTAGCCTCCTCTTAAGCAAACTTTATTTGTTCTTCACATGTACTTGTCATGGGATAATAGTTGCTCCATCATTTTCAATTTTTCATAGCTGGAATTTACAGCTAGAATCTACCTAACACACACTGAAGAGTACAGACAACCTTTCAGAAAGTAAAACTTGGTAGAACACATCAATACACTAAAATTGGTATCTATGAACTACATGAATTAGGAATAATTGCAAAATAATGCTCCATGTTTCTAGCTCTCAGGAGATGGACTGTGTCAGTGCTTTTGTCACCTCTAAAGCAACCTAAGAAGACAAAGCAATAAGAACATACCACAATCTGCATTTTTTGGTTTAAGCAGATGTGGCTTCATGTAAAGATGGGCTTTTAGTTCATATAAAAGTTATTAAAGCAGAAAAAAAACATACAAAAATCTCACCCTTTGTAAGTTCCACTCTGATTGTTCATTCAGTAATTCATCAAGTTCAATCCTTATCTTGTAGATATTCCCAATGCTTTTTACATTAACCTGAATAAAGCCAGAACAATACAACATATTACTACAGACAAATATATATATAACTTACATTTTAAATTTTTGCAGTAGAGGCTGCATGCTGGTAAAGTAAGGCCACGGCTTGCAAACAAACCCTGTACCAAATTCATTATTAAAAGTCATTTCATTCTCAGTCTCCCACACATACGGAAGAAGCAGCATCCTAATGGCAAGTAGAGGCCTATGAATTCTATGCTTAAAACTGTTACAGCCTTCAGGAGATCTTGCAAAAAGAAATCCTCCTAAACATTTCCCTTCCTGCATTTACAATTTCACATATGAAATAACTCAAAACTCCAGTTCTCATTTATGCACAAATCCCAATTGCCCTGTATTTCTACATTTTGCTGTTCATTCCATTTGGGCTATACTTCTGGAAAAAATATAGCTACGTCACGTGGGGAAAAAATATATACCTAAAACTACATCTTTATCTTTGCAATCAGTTCCAGATTTCTCTGAACCCCTGTAGTATCTGAGTAAACAGGAACAGTTCATAACATTTGATTGGCAGATTTTGGATTATAGGATCCAGAAAATAGACTGCCACTGTTTTGTCCAAGCAGATTTCTGTCTGAGCCCCACTTTGACCAGATTATAGCCTAGTGAAATCACAATGATTTCCAGGGAAACGATTTGGCAGATATTTGAACTCTTCAAAGTTTGAAAAGTAAAAAAAGTTGGTGAGGGTCATTCATGAGAGAAATGTGGAATACAAAATTAAATCCACTAAAACACAGGTCACAAATCTTTCATAATGCAGTACAGCAACGTGACCATAAACCCTAGAATGTCAAAGTGAAGGATATAAAACTTTTGGAGACCTTAAAGGATAAGCTCTCAAAAACTGGTAGAACGTCTCCAAAACTTTGAATCACTGATACTATCTTCAGTTTCTGACTATGATTTGCATTCATTTGCGCTTTCTTTGCACTTTCAAGCATTATACATGCTTTTACTTACAAAATCTACTCTATGCAATGCTATCCTATCCCAATTATCTGGGGTTTATTAGAAGTTTAAACATTAACTGAAGTGAGCATGAATCATTTTAGATAATTTGTAATGTACTACTAGGAAAGGAAAAGTAAGTGCACTATCATATTACTTCTCAAATAATAATATTAGTAAAAGATTGGTAACAGCCAATTCTACTCCATGTACTTCCAGAAAAGCTATTTACACTGTATAAACATTTTTTTTCATTTTCCTAGAAACACCTACTAGTATATTATCCACTCATTCTTTACCTTCATTAATAAAAAGCCCTCTTCTCTTTTCAGAGGTCAGAATTACCTCAGTTCCTGTATCAGTTTTTAGCTGTCTTTTTGTGCTTTTGTGTAACAAACTTTTATGTTATAGTCACAGTCTTACCATGCTTTAGTCAAAGATTTCTAGAAGCAAACACCTTTTATCCTTGATTTCCCTAACACTGAAACGGACTCAATAAATCACAATGAGAATTGGGAAAGAATCTGAGGAATTCACGTCTGTATTTGTATTGGTATAATTGCTACATTGACCTGAATTTCATTAATGAAATAAATACTAGCTCCAGGCTTGCAACATTGATGTGACAATACGGTTCCTGTCTTTTCCAGCAGCTTAAAAAAATAGCTTTGTTCTGTGGAGTCAGATTCTGATATCCTTGCTTATGTTCCTTAATATTTCTCTCTATAAGTAGTCTTGTCAGAGGCAACCTGGAGACTTTGGGATTAAAGGAGTAGTAAAGTAAGGGCATGTATACATCTTGACTGAAAAAACAACTATTGTCACTTCCCCCATTTCACAAACCAACCAACCCACTTCTCAAGTAATGCGAGATCCTGTCACAGAGCTGGTGTTCACTGAATCTACAGTGCTGTCACGATGTCTGTTCATTCTAATGAATCCCTTTTTAGACTTTTGGTTTAAAAAAAAGTTACACGATCATTTCATGTAGAAATACAAGACATAAATGTAGTGAAATTTGTCAGAATGTGAAGGGTGACTTCTGTCTAAAATAAGCACAAGTCTCCTAGAAGAAACTCTCTGGTACCCTTGATTTTTCTTTTAGAAAGTTTTAGAAAGAATTAAACAGACAATGACTACTCACATGAGTAAGGTAAGAGAAGGAAGGACACATACTAATGGTTTTCATTTCTCAAGATAGTTCTACTTGAATTTTTCATAGTTGTGCATACTACTGGTAAAGTGAAAAGTTAAAGAAAACTGACTCCAAATGATTGATTATTACAGGCTCTCAGAAGCTGTTTTCTTCCTAGAACTCCTGGACAGAACTATGATTAAGTTGATCACTTTAAAAAATAAAATTTCTGCTCTAGAAAATGTCAGTAAAACCATATCAAGCTCAAAGACGTAAATGATTAAAAGAAGATGTCGGGGGTTTTAAGTATGATGTCTTGCATTCCTATCCTCATTTCAAGACTTATCCTGCTAAACAAGTACAGGATAAAGTTTAAAGGGAAAGAAAGAAGAAACAGCTCTTACTCATTGCCTTTTCTTTGTGGATTTATCTACTGCAGACTAAAGAGTCAAGAGCACTTTGGTGACATTTGCTGTTTCATGCCTGAAAGCAATATTGTCAGCATGATGTAAAGAGTCATAATAGCAGCCTCAGGAGCTGAGAGAAAGATTCTGCTCTCTCACAAGGTCAATATCCACAATGCAGAGCCATAATGGGCAATATCTATTTTAGAGAAGAAAAATTGGTCCTTCTCTTAAGAATGTATGGATTAACATTGCAAACATGCCATCACCCGACATTGCTTATAAATTATTCACTAATTAGGAGAACAGGAGTCCCCGTGGATCATAACATATAGACTACATGCTTAGAAAATTAACATTACAATATGTTATCTTCCTGCCTATATCTATTCATAGAGGATATTATTAATATTCTTCATAGTAACAATCCAGGTTTTTGTTGATGAGTGCAGAAAAAAAAATTTGCTCAAACCATGAAAAATATAACTTCTTCAGTTAGTTAAGACAACAATGTGTAACATGCATCTCAGACAGAAAGATTTAAGCAAAACAGGTTTTGCTCTCAGACATAATTTCCTTATTACAGTAGAGATGGAGTCATTCTTAAATCATAGCAGAACTCTGTTTTCATGACACGATAACATGTAGGTTTTATTGGGCTCTTAGTAATGCTGTAGGTAAAGCTTCTGGCATTTCAGCGATTTATCATATGGCAGCTGGAAAAAGGGTTTTCTTCCTTAACTGAACCAGTTCCACAGTATACATTCCGTGGTATGCTTTGAAAACCATATGCATGAACATTTCATTACCAAAGATCCCTAAATTATATACAGGCTTATATCAGCTATGGTTTGTTTAGGAGTGGATAGTTTCTAAAGCTAGTTTCAAATCAATTACCTTAAATAAATCAGTATACTCCTGTAGTCGTCCTATTTGGGCTACTATATGAGGGAGAGGGGGTTAAAAGAAACAGTATTTCCTCTGTTGCTAACTGTATGCACCAAGATGATTTAAAGCAGAATTCATAGAGATTACATAGAGAGAGACTTATTGCATGCAGTAAACATAGGAGAAAAACCTTTTTTTTTCACGTGACAGAATAATCTTTGGAAAGGTACACATTAAATTCATGTTCTTAGCCTTCATTAGCTACCTGAAATTCATCCTCCTGCCTGGGGAGAAACAGCTGCTTTCTGTTGTCCTTGCCAAGAGTTATTGGTCCGGCTACTCCTCTGTCTCCATATATCCAGAGAACGACATTTGCTTCAGTTCCTGCATTTCCTGTGAGCATTGACACTTTCCATTCATCATCTGAAGGAAGGGGACACTCACCACCTTGGGGATTTCTCATTTCCTCTGTGAAATACAGAACATTAGTGGGAGATGAAAAACAACATGAGACTGCGAGTCGCTGTTGTAACTTCAGCACATAAGCAGACCATAATGAGAGGGAATTGTATTTTTTCATGGCAAGTGAGATAGTCTGAAAAGATTGATTTATATTTCTTGTCTAGACCAAAATGTACTGATTAGTTGAGCTACAAGAATCAACTGGAAAACAGCAAGTATCTCTCACATGTACTATCATTATATTATTCTTTATACATATTCTGGCATAGAGTAAGGATGCTATGATGCAAAACTATGGCAGTTAAAGGTGTCTCAGCCTGACATTTAGACATGAGTAGAATTATTTGTAAATGCTCCTCTAATGCCTTGTGTTGGGATGTTATTAGCAGAATCACGTCTGAGAATAGAGACAATTTTTATTTCAAATTAATAAAATTATTCAGCAAATCAACTTTCTTCAAGTTAAATATTAGTTAAACACTGCAAAATACTCCAACGCAATATACCCCTGCCCAATCATACTTACACATACAGTGCCAGCGTTTGGGCTAAGGAAGGTTCTGCATGAATGAGAAAATAGCAGCGCAGTACCACTTTATGAACAAATTTCACAGCTTTAATTGTTGAGCAAATACAGTTTTGGAAAACATGTATTTCACTTCAGAATAGCACCTAGTGATCTTTCATCTACACTTAAGAGGAAAATATATATACATATATATATATATATATATATATATATATATATATATATATATATATGCAAAGATGTTAAATGGCACCTCTGCTCATGAGATATGAAAACATAGATTTTCCTGGGGTGAAGAAATTTAGTTTTGAGTATTCTAGTCAAAGTGGAGTTTACAAACATCAGTTGTCTGGAACACTACTTTTCCATAATGGGACCGCTGACCAGGAAGTCCTCTCCAAAAGAGGGAGTCCTTGTCCCCAAGAATTTATAATCTGTTGTGACACAAGAGGCAGATATAAAACCTGAATTTGAAAAGATGAACCAACACATTGTCTGTACACTGTGTTCTGCAGGGGTTCTCAAACTGCTCTTCATGAGGCCTTTTCATGCAACTGCAAAGAGACTTTTTAATATACTAAACATAATGTATATAAACTGTGCTGCAGATTAATTTTCTTTTGTATCCCCCAGCTCATTCTTCATCCATTAAGCAGCTTTCTATGAACCAAGCTTTTAGAGGCCAGAGGCTCCAAACACGTAATAGAATTCACTTAAAGTTTTGCAGAAATCATAAATAGCCATTGATACGGATTTGTTGAAGAATTCCCAATGCATCACTATGCATGTTCCTGCTGCACTACATACCTTGCTATCAGAGACCTTTGCTTTTATATTTGCTTGATTGATTAAAATACTGTACTGGGTTTCTCTGGGATGGAGTTTTTCCTTTCACTTATTAAACTGCCTTTACCTCAAAAGAAAAAAAAAAAAAGCCAAACCACAACCTAAAAAAACCCCAGCAAACCAAACAGAAAAACAAATGATGCAAAAGCCATCACTCACCACCAGCAGAATGATGCCCGGAAGGTCTCCAAGGAATGACTGCTTTGGAAAACTATTTCATGCTCATTGCTGAGCACAACATATGCTATGGCATATCTCTTTGGTCAGTTGGGGTCAGCTGTCCCAACTGTGTCCCCTCCCAGTCTCTTGCCATCACCCCTCCCGCCTGCTCGCTGGGAGTGCAGAGTGAGAAACAGAGATGGATTCAGCAACAGCTGAAACATTGGTGTGTTCTCAACACTGCTTTCGTCAGCAAGCTAAAACACAGCATCAGACAGACTGCTATGAAGAAAATTAAGTCTATCCCAGCCAAGCCTAGTACAAATGCTAAACAAAATAAGGTAATACCTATGACAGATATTTGCAAAATTTAACTGGCTGTGCTTTGTTGCCAAGCATTAAAATACAAGTTTGAAGGCAAAGTGAAAAACAGTTTTGAATCCTTGAGACTTGCCTCTTAATTAACTTTTATGAGCAACAAATTTCACATCCTGCTGAAACATCACTGTAGCAAATTGGGTACATGAAGAAGGATCAGTTCAATACTGAGACATGGTCTTGATCTTCCCTTTAAATTTCCTTAAATGTCACTTTTATGATATTAAATAAATAGTTTTTTTCTTAAAAGTTGTACTCAAAATGAATTATGTAGTTGCTTGGATCATCAGGTTGTCCTATAGGTTAAATCAACATGGTAACTAAAACATCAAGCCTGAATTATGATACACTAGCATTGAAGCTTAACTGATGTGAAATAATTGCACAGGGAATTGCAAAGGAATTAGGATCCAGTACAAAGTTCTATACAAATAAGAACAAATTTCTGGAATCAGGGGAAATTTCAGCCCTGGTGAAGACTCTAACATTTGGTTAATTAATTTTGAAGAAATTCAGAACTGTAGTAGTATAACTTTTACAGCAGTGTTTCTAAAGGTAGTAGTATGACTTTGGAATGGATATAGTAATTTAGAAATAGGCAATAGTGTCATAATAATCGCTGGTTTTATTGTGTTTTTCATCATGACTGAGAGCAAGTTATTCTGAAAGAAAAAAGAAAATCCACACCAAAAAAAAACCCCACACAATAAAAACTTAATTACGCTTGTCTTTCAGTGACTGAAATAACAGAACTATAGCAAAGTAGTCGCTTTGGTATAACAAATATTTTTGAGAACTTGACTATAGTAACTCTCTGTAAGTGTAGTTACCTAGCTCCTCACCTGTTGCTCTGAAAGCTAGAGTTCCTTCCAGCTATCTAAAACATCTTTCTTACAGCAGAGATGAAAATTTTCACAAAATGCACAGGTATTCAGGAAGCATAAGGAATCCCAGGCTGCTCCATATGCTTACACAAGAATTCCATACTCAGGTTGTTGCTACCAAAAGCAGCTACTGCAACCTCAAACTCTTGAAGACAATTGCAACGCAGAAACAATTCACAGGCTTGCAATGCTTTTTGCCTCGTCATTTACTGACTCTCCTTACAAACGGAGATCAGTGGCATTGATTTGCTACAGGCTAAAATTATTCCAGTCTGAAAAGAGTATTTGACGGTTACTCTGCATTAGTCATGGGAGTTTACACGCTTCATGATGCGAAGCTGTAAATCTATTGTGACAAAAATTCATCCTGATAGGCCTGCATAAGAATGATGAGTCACAATCCTTCACATGGTTTCATAAAAAGGAGTGGATAGTT
>VZSC01002982.1:54917-64959 GCA_013398225.1 Steatornis caripensis
TAATCAGAGCAATAATTTAAAAGGTTTAATCACCTAACTTTGTTCTCAGCATTTTTAAGACTTCAAAGAATCAATATTTCTCAGGAAAATTTTTATGTCCACATATACTTCTAAAAGTAAAGGAAAAATTGTATGGATTTTAGAAGTGTTTGTGAAACGAGAGAGCGACCATGTCCTCAAAGTATAAATAAGTATGTATCATAAGGTCAATTGCAATTTTTGGATCATCGTTTATTTTTACATGTACCTATCTTTATTCCAAGGACACCAGAAAGTTTTAAATGACAGCATTTTTCACATTCCCTGGAAAAAGGAATGTCTTGCACAACTAAAAATAAGAAAATTGAGATCCAGATTGGCTATAGGTTGCTCAAACACATAAAGCATGTCAGTAACAAAGCAGAAAAGAGAAAGTTGAAGTTTAAGTACCCAGTTATTAACCCAGTACGAACCTCTCTGTAGCAAGATATACTGCAATGTGATAGACTGTAAGGGGTTCTCTGTGTCAGAATTACACTAATGAACGTGAACACTAGGAAGTCCTGCAAGGAGAACTGACAGTTTGCCTGGCAGCCTGACGCTATCCCCATTGAGAAATCTAACTCTACTGAGTTATTCACACTAATGCCAATGCACATCATGTAAAAGAGGAATGGGACCGGCTTTGACTATGAAATTATTCACTGGCTAAATAAGCTGAAGAACTTGAAAAAGTGAAATGGAAACAGGTCCTTCCTTTATCAGTAGAAGAGTTTCATCAGAAAGAACTAATTTCTACAACTCCATTTGCCTACTTGTATACTGCAAGTGCTCAGAAAGGCAGTGGTAAGACCTTGAACATGGAATGAAACAAATCAAAATGGAACAAACAAATCTGGAATATGTTGGCTTATGACAGGGCACGTTACTTGGGAAAAGACGCAAAGGAAAAACAGGCATTTAAAATCAATGCTTAGAATTTGTACTTATCCAAAAAAAGGAAATCACAGAACCATAAAATAGTTTGGTTTGGAAGGGACCGTTAAAGGTCACCTGGTCCAACCCCCCTGCAATAAGCAGGGACATCTTCAACTAGATCAGGTTGCTCAGAGCCCCGTCCAGCCTGACCTTGAATGTATCCAGGGATGAGGCATCTACCACCTCTCTGGGCTACCTGTTCCTGTGTTTCACCACTCTCATCATAAAAAATCTATTCCTTATATCTAGTCTAAATCTGCCCTCTTTTAGTCTAAAACCATTACCCCTTGTCCTATTGCAACAGACCGTGCTAAAAAGTCTGTCCCCGTCTTTCTTATAAGCCCCCTTCAGGTACTGGAAGGCTGCAATAAGGTCTCCCCAGAGCCTTCTCTTCTCCAGGTGGAACAACCCCAACTCTCTCAGCCTGTCTTCACAGGAGAGGTGCTCCAGCCCCCTGCTCATCTTTGCGGCCTTTGTCTGGACTCGCTCCAACAGCTCCCTGTCCTTCTTATGTTGGGGCCCCAGAGCTGAACGCGGTACTCCAGGTGGGGTCTTACAAGAGCAAAGTAGAGGGGCAGAATCACCTCCCTCAACCTGCTGGTCACGCTGTTTCTGATGCAGCCCAGGGTATGGTTGGCTTTCTGGGCTGCAAGCACACATTGCTGGTTCATGTCCAGCTTTTAATCCACCAGTATCCCCAAGTCCTTCTCCTCTGGGCTGCTTTCAATCCTTTCATCCCCCAGCCTGTATTGATACTGGGGGCTGCTCTGTCTCAGATGCAGGACTTTGCACTTGGCCTTGTTGAATCTTGTGGGGTTCACATTGGCCCACTTCTCAAACTTGTCCAAGTCCCTCTGGATGGCATTCCATCCCTCAAGTGTGTCAACAAGACAAGAGGGCATTCCAGGTACATTGTCAACATGTGGCAAGCCAATATATATTACAACTTGCAATGACCTGGTATTTCCACATCAAGTCATTTACTCTATTAAAAAATCCTATCAAAGTAAGAAGTAAACTGTGAGAAAAGAGACAAAGCCCTACGTCTAGATTTGCCTATTCATTAGCAATTTCCTGGGTTTAGTTCTGCAATTCTTAGCTCTTTCTCTAACTAGAAGCACAATTATTAGATAGATTAAAAACATCATTCTTTTTTCAGACAATGAAATGTAATTATGAAGCAGAAATCAGTAACAGCATTTCCTACCTTTCCAACTACATGGTCATTGACAAGAGCAAGAGCAAGACGTGGCATCTCATGACTGCTGAATATACATACATTTCTCCCTTTGACATTGACATCAAAAAGTCCTAAGAGTTAAATGAAAAAGATGTTAGATGTATGAGAGCATGTTAATTCATATTTGCATTTAATTGCAATTGATGATTTATCATTTTCCAGGGAAAAGAATTAATCAAGTGTTTAACTCAACAGTTTGACCTCTCTGATCAATGAATCCCCTCATTCCTCCAGGAAAGGGCATATAGAGACTACTGTCTACTTCACTGCCTTGAGAAGAAAAATCCTGAGAGCTAATAATAAGGAACAAATTTCTTTTGATGAGCACATACGCTTTTAAAAAAATTTCCATAAAAAGGAGCTGAGGACTCCAGCATAATGAACTCGGCTATAGCCATGAATTTATGTGACAAATAACAGATCATATAGGGAACAGGTAGGAGAAGAGAATTCATTTTCTCTGTATCCACATTAGAATTTGTAAAGCAAATTTGCAGCATAGTTCACGGCTTCTAAAAGTTTTAATCTGGTCAATTTTCCAAACAATTACCTCTTATAGCTATAAAATACTGATGAAAGCTAGAGTAGTGCCATTTTTATTGTTCTCAGCAGCAACAGCTGATTTTTTAAACAGCTCTTCTACAAGTACATTATGTTGCCCGTTTGTAAGGTGCAGCTGTCTCTGGAGGACTCCTGTGGTGTCCATAACGTAAGATTTTCAGGGTGTCATTGAGACCATGAGAATTATGCAGCCAAGGATCATTGTGCCCGTCAGGATGTTGCCATAAATCATAAAACACAGATGGAGAGGACACATTACTGTCACAATGGGTCTTTGCTTTCAGATAGAGATAAAGCTTCCTGAGAAATTAAAAAATCCTAGACCAAATCGTCATCTGATATAATTTGCCATGATCACTTTGAACGCCTTTCAATTGTATTGCTTTAGATCTGCTGAAGACAAATAAACAGTTCTACCAGTATCTGAAATGGAGAGTTTTCTATTAGGAAAGATAGGTAGATCATTTATATCAGAGGACTTTACTCCAAAGTACACTCAAGGAAGCAGGGTCCCTAAATGAAAATTTAAACAGCAGATCCCAAGTCAGCACTTCTGGACTTCGGTTGTACATGACTATTCTAGATACTCTGTAAATTACTGCACATATAAGTAAAATGAACAAATCTGAAAGAAGGAAGAAAGATATTGTTCCTAAGGTAGAAGAGTTGTGTAATAGATGTCTGCATTCATTTTGTACTTGTGTTTGTTTTGTACTCTGAAATATAAAAACAGAATATATGGTTATTTCTGTGTCACTAACTGTTCCTCTGATATCAGTGAAACTTTATCATATTGGTCAGAAAAATCAAGCTCTTTTTGATTACCAGTTTAATTACTACTAAATCCTTGGGAGGTTGCAGATCACACTACTAATTTTTCTGACTTCCAATCTAAATTTATACCAATTTTCTTTTGATCATTCTTTCTAATATATTTTATTATATTTATCTTCTTTACTGATATTTAGTAGTTGTGCATGAGGTTTGGTACTTGGACAATTATGCACATTACTCATCTAAAATTGTGGAGATAACACATGAATTTTACATCTAGAGTGTAAATTTGTACCAAAAAGTTGCAGAATGCAATAAAAATTCCACGTTTATGTTGGAAAAATGTTATTAGAAATGCCCTAATTTATAGAAAGGAAAGTACATCTAGACAAAAATTGAGAAACAGTCTGCAGTGGAACTTGAATTCTGCATGTTAGAAGATTATTAACTCTGTGGTGTCTAAATGACCTTATTTTTCCAAATCAAATCAGATACAATCCATCAATTGAAGACACAGCATTAAAAAGGATCAAAGATGTGCTTACTGCATCAGTGCAGATTAGAGACAAAATTCCTACAAGCAGGTAGTTTGGTCTGTCACCAAGGAATTCACAGTTTGCAATGCTAAATGGATCTCCTTGGAGGAAGGACACTACCATGCTGTGCAACTGCTTTCAGGCATTTAAGACACTTGCAAATCTTAAAGCAGTAGACAGGAGATTTGAGTAAATCAGTGTTTGAGTCACCAATACTTCAAACTCAAGGACCAAAACTGCTAACTAATAAGAGATTTGGCAAAACAGAGTAACACCCTCTTTCAATGTTTGTAATATTACTGATCTCCCATATTATGCATTTGAGTTGTCTGCTGCAGCTTTTCTAAGGTGCCTTTACAGGCTATGCTAAGGAGTATTTATTGCACTGCTCTCCATGCACTCTTCTGGTGTGTCCTGAAAGATTCTTTTCTATCACTTCAAAAAACATGTGTGTAAAGTGCCTGGGAAGATGTCAGAGAGGCTGAGCAGCTTCATCGCCACAAAGATAACAAAAATATGCGTGTCTAATATGATATGTGTTACAGTAAAGTGTTAGTAGCACAGTAGGATGGAATTTAACAAAATGGAAAAACTGGATGAGCGCCATTAAAATCAATTACAAGGATGGAAAAAAATGAATTTTTAAATATCTGTGTATGTACATACTCCCTATTAATGAACTATATCTGGAAATTTGAACTTATTAATTTAGACAGATCTAGTTACAAAATACTGCAGCTGTCCTTCCCACAGCAGTTCCATGGGAGCATTAAACTGCAGATGACAAGAAGCTTCTATTTGGCAAGCGAAAGCCAGTGACAAGATTCCATATGAAATTTTTTTGTGCTTTATACCTAAACCAAGCATATAATTCCTTAGTTCTTAGAGCCATTAATATATCTAAATATTTTAAGTAAGGAAAATATTTATTCTAATTATCTATGCCTATTCATTACAGCAATCACTATATGAGATGACAGTGAACTATACAATCCTCCTTCCTTGTATCTTTTATGCATACATCTACATGAAAAATACTTTACCATGTTTGTTTTTCTTGTCACCAAGAGCATCAACTCTTTTATCTGGACTGAGGCAAATGAAGCCATGGGTGAGCCTGTTGTAAAACTGAAGTGTATTGCCTTCTTGAAATTTCCACTTTTCAGCAGCCCACTAGTTTTGTAAACAAGCAGAAAAGACTTATGAGAAGATGACAGGAATTTGACATACGTGAGAACAACGGAGCTGATTTCACTCAAAGCATAATTTGAATGGTTTAAATAAAAATAAAAAGATATGTTCTTACAGTTTCCTCTCTCTTGAGTTCCAGCTCTTGTCCTGTACAGATAAAAAAACATGTAGTTAATTTACAGAGCATCCTCATTCCATTTGACTCAGTTGTAGTGAGGCTGTGGTCTCCTCTCCATCAATTTTCACTTACTTCCTGGAAATGTGCTGGCATCTGTTACAGTCAATACTCTAGCGATATTGCCATCATCCTGTCCCTGATCCAGCCACCTGAAAACCAGAACCCATTTCAGTAATATAACCTTTACTGGCAACTCAAACAATACTGTATACGCGGCACTTGCATACTGATATTTCGTGTTCTATTTATTAAAGTCTCAAGGCTGACAAACAACAACACAAAAATCCAGCTTTAGTGAAAAGAGATTTACTCTGGAAAAATGGCTTCATTTGTTTGTTCTCAATGAAACTCGTAAATAAATGCTTTCCCGGACTGAGGTACAAGCAATCTAAGCCAATTATTACAAATCTGAGAATTCATATTGATCCCAGATCAATAACAAAAGGTGCAGTGGTCATGATGTTTGCTCTTCCTGTCTGCAAGCAGGCTACAGCACGTCAGAAATTGTTCTATGCCCTGAAAATCCGTATACAGGGAGGCAAACCCAGCACAGGCAACAATTCTATCATGTCTGAACTACACTTTTACAATGCCTTTGTACCTGCTTCACATCTACTTACATAAGTTAAGTCTAACTCCATTTGAGTCAAAAGGATTCACACACTGTGGGAGCAAGATCAGCAAGCACAGCGTCAGGCTCTAACAATAACTAGCACATACCCTATATTTCTCTGTCTGAAATGGATTTGAACTCTCCCTAAATTATGTATGAAGCTAGCATTATAGATCTCTTCATAGCAGTTCATCTCATCCAGAATGCAGAATCAAAATTAGGTCAGGCAAAGATGAGGTGCTGTATCTGATAGGCAGAAAGCCCTTACTCACACATAAATCAGTTTCAGTGTGCACATCGCTCACTGCGAGCTGTCTCAGGCAGTTATTTATTCACTTAGAGAAGTGAGAGGAGGAAATAGAATTCAGGTGCCACTGGCAAGCTGCAGCTAGATTCATACGTGACTGGACTTTACCATTCCTAATATTTGCATTGATCTTTATCAATTATAATTTTTCCGTAAGGTGTTGAGAATTAATGAGGCATAGATAAAATTAGAAATGAGCTATAGAACAAAAGATTCAGAGCAGCAGAATCTGCAGGGGGAAAGGCAAGGAAGCTAGGATTGCTTCAAATTACGTTGCAGCTCAGTGATAGGCTGCAAGGCAAATGAGAGAAAGAGATGGGGTCAGGTGGCTGTGTTTGTGACAGTCGTTTCACAGGATCTTAAAGTCTGATCTCGAGCTCACTGAACCCCAAGTTAATCTCCATACTAACTTCAGAAAAGTAGGATCAGTCTGCTAGAAAGACAGCAATCCACACCTCTAAAAAATCTTGCATCACGTGACATGAAAGTATGGATGGGTTTGCTGGTGTTAGATCCGAGGTGTTGGTTATGGGGAACGTGTCAAAAAAGTACGTCGTGAATAGCTCACAAGGCGCAAGAATGTAAAGTTCCCAGGCAGAAATTTTTATTGCTTTTCATTATATCAAATGTACTAGAGTTGTGGGGCAGGTACAACTCAGAGAGTGGTAAAAAGAATCAGACCATTTCAGATCACTTTATAGAAAACACATATTTCCCTTGACAGGACCTTTCAGAATAAAAACTGCAAGTAATTACAAATTTATTAAAAATCTAACTCAAATGAAATACCACCGACCTGTGGCAAATAAATGTATAATCCAAATCTGTTATAGGATCCTTGATTGCAACTTTGTCCAGAAACCAACCGTTTCCTTAGAATAAATTTAAAAAAAAAAAAAAGTTAGCTCATGAGAGGCAGGTTTAATGATGTCTGAATTCCTTTGGCTTTCTCTCTTCTACTGGAACTGCAAAATCTGCAGCTCCACTGAAAGGTTGCTGGAGTCATGGCTGCCCTGATGGCTGGAGAGAAGGCAGTACCTGCTCTAGGTACTGCAGTTTGCTTATGGGCCTGCAAGCTGCTATGTCCCTCCGTGGCTGTCACGGCCCTGAGTGCTGCACATCCCCCCTCATTTAACATAGTCATTGTATGAGTCTTATTTGTTTTGCCAATCGAAATATCAACAAGATTGGATAGCAGCTTATCATGGCTCAAAATCAGTTGCTATGTTTTACAATATCTAGACTCAAGAGTTTGAAAAACAGGTCTTGGTACTGCAAGCAATTTGAGTTTCACCATTAATTGGGTGTCTAACGACAAGATAGTGTGGCCAAAATCTCTGACTGCATCTTTACGGTGTAATTGATAGTGCTAATAAACCTAAAATTATAATAGCCCATTTTATCTATAACAGACTGCACAAGACATATTCAATGTCTTATCATGTAGACAGTCCCCCTCTTCAGTTTTTCTATAGGGATTAGTCAAAAATGACAGAACAGGAGCAGATGGTGTTCTTAGCATAATGGTTGAGTGTATAGCGAAAGTGAACACAAAATATATTAAATTTGTGATGATACAACTGTGTCACTTGAACAGTTTCCTTGGAAGTCTTTGTTTTTCACTTCTAAAATGTTTCCATACATTCAGTTTTAGAAATACATATCGTATTTCAAAGAAAAGGTTATTAACTTTGCAGGCAGTATTCAGTCACTATATCGAGGAATTTCTGACCTGATCCAAGACCATTGTGTCCTATAACAATCTTGTACAAACGTCCAAGGTGCACAGCTTCAACAGCAAAGATGTCAGTCTGTAATTAAACAAAATTTCAGTAAAATCTAAAAAGCAGAGCATTCTTAGGCCCTGGAATCTGTCTTTAAAGACCCATAAACCCATAGAACTCTTGTGACAAGATCATCCTTTGAAATACCAGCTAATGATAAGGTGAGAGCAAACCCAGAAGAACAGGTTTCCTGAAATAAAAGAATTAAGTAACCCTGAGCACTTTGTGAATGGGAGTAGTTGAATTCAAATGAATGGGATCAGAGTCAGAAAAGATAAACCTGTTGAAAGCTTACTTGGCTAAAAAATTACAAATTACAGTAGTTTCATTTTCCCTTCACCTACTAAATCAAATTTTTTTAAGAATTAAAAACGAAAGTACACAGCTTACCTATTTTATAAATGAAAAATCTGTCTTCCAAAAGCACTGGTATACCTTTAGAAAGTATATTTGCCTTAATTATGGAATTTTGGGGAAACATTGGAATGCAGTAATTATCTCTTTTCTAATGGCATCTTGCCTGGGATAACTACCTACCTGAGAGAGAAAACCCAGTCAAACATATCAGAAAATGCCCTGTCTTTCACTTACTTGTCCTTTTAAAAATTTCTTGGGTTTCTGTGACCTGAGCAGTTGTCTTGATCCTGTATCACCTCTTTCTCCATAGACAGAAATATAGACATCAGCCTCAGTTCCAGCATTCCACAGTTCTCCTGTTGTCACATGCACTTCATACGCAGTCACTGACAATAAAAGATGACAGCCTTTCATATCACAAACACTATTATAGTCACAACAACATCTAGCTGTGAACGTGCCTGTAGAGTCAAAATACAAGCGTCAAGGACAGATAGAATATAAAACCTTAAAAATCCTATTCAATCTTAAGTAAAATAATGTACAAACTTGCTTTGGTGTTACATTTCTGCTTTTTATCCCAGACTGACACTACAGGGAATGCAAACAGAATTAAACTTTAAATGCACAACAGTATGCCTTTGTCCCGCAGCATCATTTGAAATCATCATAAAGTTGAAAAGTAAATAACATAAATCCAAGATTGGCCTCACTATAAGTGGTGAGATCAAAACTGTAACAATCAACAGGAGCTGTTAATGTTTTGAATGAACTCGTTAACCAAACAAGCAAAAAGCAAAAACCTAGCACCATACATAGTTTTATCTTACTAGGATCTCAGAACTCAGAAAGCTGAATTGTTTTCTAATTTTACTGATTCATGCAATAAGGTAGTATAGCCTTCCTCTATTACGTTCCATATAGAATGTCTTTAAAGGTTGTACAGTTGGGAGAAAAAACTTGGGAATTAAACTGAATAAATTTGTTATTTTATAGAAATGGATAACACAAATAAAATTAAATTTGAGTCAAAATCCAATGAAAATGAAATAAAGACTATGATATATAAAAATATATATCAATAGAAAACTTCTGTCATTAAAATGCAGATGTAGGAACCCCACAAAAATCAGAATTAAGAAAAAAACATGCAATTATAATCTTAAGTAGAAACATGGGAAAGGCAAAGTTTATGCCAACATACAGCAACAATATTTTGTTAGACCAAGTGAGGTACAGAGAGAAAGAAAGGAGAGAAAACCTTGGGCACACAAGCTCTCCTTCCAGATGTAAGTGTCCTTGTGCTTCTCCGTCTTGCAAGTAGAAAAGAGTTACTTGGATCCAGAACACCACCAATATTATCATCATTAAATTATCAGCTTCCACTTGAAATATGTTATGAAGCTTGACTATATCCACGCACAAATCCATGGGCCCCGACGGGATACACCCACAAGTGCTGAGGGAGCTGGCAGATGTTATTGCCAAGCCACTCTCCATCATCTTTGAAAAGTTGTGGAGAACAGGAGAGATGCCTGAGGATT
>VZSC01002982.1:65936-81048 GCA_013398225.1 Steatornis caripensis
CAAGAGAGACAGGGAACTACTGGAGAGAGTCTAGCAGAGGGCAACAAAGATGATGAGGGGAGTGGAGCATCTCTCTTAGGAGGAAAGGCTGAGAGAACTGGGTCTGTTCAGCCTGGAGAAGAGAACACCAAGAGGGGATCTCATCAATGCTTATCAGTATCTAAAGGGTGGGTGTCAAGACGACGGGGTCAGACTCTTCTCAGTGGTGCCCAGCAGCAGGACAAGGGGCAACGGGCACAAACTGGAACACAGGCAGTTCCACCTGAACATGAGGAGGAACTTCTTTACTGTGAGGGTGACAGAGCACTGGCACAGGCTGCCCAGGAAGGCTGTGGAGTCTCCTTCTCTGGAGATATTCAAAACCCGCCTGGACGTGTTTCTGTGCAACCTGCTCTAGGGGCACCTGCTTCAGCAGAGGGGTTGGACTAGATGATCTCTAGAGGTCCCTTCCAATCCCTACTGTTCTGTGATTCTGTGATTCTGTAATCCTCTGAAGGAGGTTGCTCCCACGTCTCACTCTTCTGATGGACAAACACCTCCTTTTAATAAGCAGTGAAAATTTATTCACAATCTGTCCATATCTGCAATTGTGCTACGTGGCCATTCAGTGTTTACAACTTTTCCCTTGATGCTTATTTTTTTTATGATTATCCCACATTTATATACATGTCATTTGTGTGCAGGTCACTGTACAAGCTGTCTTTAAAGAATTCGGTTTGGGTAATGGTAACAATCTAGCTAAAACAGTAAGCACTCTGCACAGGTTATTTTAATGTGCCCACACAGAATGCTAGTGCTAATTTGCTTCTAGCATCAGTGCTAACTCACTTTGAGATGATGACTGGGTACCTCTAAACTCCACTGAAGTATTGTACTGTAGACATATGCCGTTAATAAATGCAGCATAGAGGTTTAAAATAGCTTACTTAGAAATTCAAGCAATATTTCCACAATGTTTTACACTTCTCTTTACCTCTCATAAGCCTAGGGATCATCCCAGCCTTATAATCAGTATTTATGAGTATTTATAATGCTTACAGCCTTTATCCTTGGAAACAGTGACTCTCTTAATGCAATGAAGCTGGATCAGGGGAAGTTCAGATTGGCCATTAGGAAAAGGTTCCGCACTGAGAGGGTGGTTGGTCACTGGAACAGGCTCCCTAAGGAAGTGGTCACAGCACCAAGCCTGTCAGAGTTCAAGGAACACCTGGACAACGCTCTTAGACATATGGTTTTATTTTAGGTAGTCCTGCATGGAGTGGGCAGTTGGCTTGATGATCCTGATGGGTCCCTTCCAACTTCAGATATTCTATGATTCTGTCTTTTAGATACTCCATGGAAAAGTGTGTAGAACAGAGATTAAGAGAAGGAGCTGTATTCTTTACATCTATTTTTGTCTATAAGTGTAGAATATTACATTTGTAAGCACATCATTTTGAAATTATAAAGTGCAAGAGTTAAGATTATTTACAAAATTTAATTCTTTCTGCTGTACCTATGAATTACAAAAGATAGAACAATGAAGTAAAACACATATCTTTTTTCAGATCATCTATTATTATTTGGACAAAAGCCAGCCATATTTAAGGCACAGAAGCTTTTGTCAGTCTTTGGTTAGCAGCATAGTCATGTCCTATTTTTTACCTGTCTCAATATTCACAATAGTTTCTATTTAGGAACTGTTAATTAATACTGTATTTTACCCACATCATTTAACATGTCACCACCTGATCTATTTACATCCCCAAATTTTTCATTACAGTACCTACATGAACAGGTACTCCATGAACAGACTATGGCAAAGGCAGAGAATTCATTTCTTCAGACTAACAATCCCATATCTAAGACCATAACAATCCTCTATTCCTACAATTCCCTCCTTCGTTAACTATCTACTTTCCAGTTTCTGCAAGAAGAAAAGCAGAGGTCCGCCAGCCACCAAACACTGTGTAACTCCGATTTAACCCCTGCAAGTAGTTCATCATTGTATAATTAAAGATTGCATCATAAAACAGAAGAAGAAGGGGACAAAATTAGGATGGTTGAGGATAAAAAGTTAAACAAACTCTGCTCAGTCCCTCAGCTTTAGAGCCACAAAGTGTCTATGTCGTAGTTCTTAACAGTTTAATTCAGACGTTTTCCTTTGAATAAAAAAGCCTGTTAAATCAGGAAGTGTTTCAGCCTCTTTTTATTCAGAAGTTGCTTTTAAAGTGCCTCTCATCATCTCTCTTTCAGATCGAATCTGGACCTCTTCACTGTTCAGATATCAAACTACCTTCTCTGAAGTTAAAAGCTATGTTCTCTTTTCACTGTCTCATGCAGAAATATAATATTGGCAAAAAGACACAGAGGTTGTCTTTCAATTACTTGGTTAGAGATGAAACTGCATTTTCCAAAGCTTTCAGCATGACCTCTCTTACACAGAGGCTGACATAAATGCCCAGAAGCTCTTTTCTTCCTCTCTTGTGTGAGCGAGAAATTGTGAACTACAAAATGCAGATTGAGAGGATGGTTTAAGTGTGCCGTTGTACTTTATGATGCACCAAGATTATTTCATAATAAAAGTCTTTCACTGTATCTTTATCTCAGAAAAAAAGGGAACAACCTACTCGGAAGATACTGAAAATTAGAAGGTAGGTACGGTCAGTGTCCTAGAATATTAAGCGAGAGAACATTTGGGGAAGAACAGATACTGCAAGCAGGGCATTGGAGCATATTCAATATAACATGTTAATGATCATTAATTAAGATTTATTTTAAGAGGGGGAGGTGTGTTTGGTTTTTATACCAATGTGTTTGTATGTCTCCCTACACTAGCAATATTAAAGTCTCTTGACCAAAGAGACCAGATCTATGAGGAAGCAGGCTAACTGTCTCTGAGGCTTTTCATGCCCTCAAGGGTTTGAAGATCATAACCACTAAAGATCAAAAATAATTGTAGTTAGGGCTGGTCAGTCTCTCTCTGCAGCATTTTATGAGCCATTTACAGCTTCTAGCTACATCACTGGAAGAAATCTCTCCTGCTATCTTTTTTTTCTTAGAGATATATTAATGAGGCCCAAACCTGTTTTTCTACTCTTCTTTGCAGGCTCTTAATCTCAGTGCTCAGTTATCACAGATAGGCATAAATACAGCTTCAGGCCACCCAGACCTTTACTACATGAGTGCCTGTCCCATGGTACGTTTCCCCACATCCATGGGCCATTTTCTGGACTTTTGCCCCTCAATTTCACTTATATCCTCTTCCTTTTGGCTGCAGCCACAACAGCTGTTACCACTAAAGTGTCTGTCACCATTTCAATCTTGCAAAATCAACACAAAGTACCATAAGCATACCACCAAGTATTGCTATAGTATTAAACATTCTGAAAAAGAAGTTCCACAGTTTTTAGAGAACTTTGAATGAAAGTTCCTCTCATCCCATCAATCTTGTCCTCTGCAGTTGATATAACTTTGGGGGGAAGGGAAGAGAGGAGGGCACGGAATCTGTCCTAGGTGGATTTACTCTAGTGAAAGCTCCAGCACAAGTAATACTCGTGGTGTTATGACTTCTCCCCCTCTACTATCACACTCTACAGGATGGGAATCTGGCCCAGCATTCTTGCTCCCTCACCAACATCTCTCCTAGGATATACTGATCTTGCTATGCCCTTGTACTTTCCTTCAGCCAGAAAAGAACAATGCCATTTGGAGAGAAGGGAAGAGCAAGCACAGACTTTAATTTCCACGTGCTTCCCATTGCTGAAGAAGAAAGACTGTACACAACATCCAGCTTGGGTGACAGGGACTGGTGTGGTAGAGCAGAACATTAAAATAGCATAACAGCAACAACACCAAATAATTTTTGTATTGTTCAGCATCGTTCGCCTTTAGAATTACGAAAAAATCTTTATGTGAGTAATGGAGATTTTAGCACTTATAGCCTTCTGAAATATTGTTAATGTTTTATTCCACACCCAGAAATTAAAAGTATTCTGGAAGCCTGTCTCGGTCACCTACAAGAAAGAAACCGAAACAGCAGCTACTATAACCATACTGGAGCTATAATCCTCAGCTACTGAAAACAGAGTTTGTGATCTGATTCGTGTATGATGCCTTCATGGTAGTTACACATATGTGATGTGTTTTTACTATTGCCTCTATTCTAAAACAGACACAAATGCTGAAAATCTTACCAAAGAAGGAATCTTTTTGAAAGATCTGTGAAATTCAAAGCATTAAAGACTCCTCCATCTCCTTTCCAGTGATTCTTAACCTTGTACCTTAGTATGCCCAGTAACCACAGGAAAACAACACAGAAAAAGTGTTGTAGCAGCCAAAAAGTAACAGAGGTCCTGATGAAAAACAATGAACTCACCTCTATCTGCATCAATCTGTGTGGCCTGGCTTAGCTGATGTGGTATTGTGCTTACCTGGAAGAACAGGCTGACCCTGCTGTAAAACAGGAAGCTCCACAGATATTTCTCCATCAGCCTGGTCAGAGGCCAGCCATCGATGTGCAGGGAAAGAAAACTGCTCCCCTGAGAAAAGGTTCAGCAACTGCACCTAAACAGGATCAAGAATTGCAATTTCATTTGCTGATGTCAGTCCAGTTAGAACAGAACATGAAATGTGTGGGATGCTGTTGAAATCTGTACAAGTAGAGCTCTGTGGCATGATCACAAAGCCAGGGGGTTGGGGTATGTCTGCTTCCTGCATACAACTGCCCCCAACCTGACTTTTCACTCAGTCACATACGAAAGTGCAGGGCAGAGGAAATCAAGGGCAGCCAAGCAACAGGATTTATCAGCTCAGGCGCAGTCCCACAAAATATAGCTATGTCGTTCCAGCTGGTACATCCATGTGGGCTGGCACTAGGTGGCATGGCTTACCAAATGTGGAAGTTCTCACTGGGAAGCTTGGCAATGCTTGCCATTCTTTTCCTTTAACTTATTTTCTTATCAAAACAGGAATTAAAGGAACAGATTCTGGTTATTCAACACTGCTTTTGACATAAATAAACCACGAAAGTGCTAGCCCCAGCACCAGTCTGCCCCACACAATTTTCTTCCATGCCCAACTTCTAGCATATAGAAGCAAAAGGACCATATGCACACCAGCTGAAAAAGGGAAGGAGGTCTAGTTATCTTGTACTTCAAAGCATTCCTTAGAAAGCACCTCAGAGTCTGCTGTATATTAGAATAGTCCCTGATTAATTCATACTAATAGCTACACTAGATTTTGGACCAGCAGAGAGAAGCAAAGACACTTCTACCTGTAGTTTCTCTCCTGGTCTGTGCTTTGCAGAATCTAATCTCACAGAATCACAGAACCACAGAATGGTAGGGGTTGGAAGCAAACCCTGGAGACCATCCAGTCCAACCCCCCTGCTAAAGCAGGTGCCCCCAGAGCAGGTTGCACAGGAACGCATCCAGGCGGGTTTTGAATATCTCCAGAGAAGGAGACTCCACAACCTCCCTGGGCAGCCTGTGCCAGTGCTCTGTCACCCTCACAGTAAAGAAGTTCTTCCTCGTGTTCAGGTGGAACTGCCTGTGCTCCAGTTTGTGCCCATTGCCCCTTGTCCTGTCGCTGGGCACCACTGAAAAGAGTCTGGCCCCATCCTCTTGACATCCACCCTTTAGATATTGATAACCATTGATCAGATCTCCTCTCAGCCTTCTCCAGGCTGAACAGACCCAGCTCTCTCAGCCTTTCCTCCTAAGAGAGATGCTCCACTCCCCTCATCATCTTTGTTGCCCTCTGCTAGACTCTCTCCAGTAGATCCCTGTCTCTCTTGAACTGGGAAGCCCAGAATCTCCTTAATTAAAATATTGAATAAATCCAGAATTACCAGAAATATTGTTGTCTCTTTTACTGCTTGAATACTAAACTTTAAAGAAAGATATTCATCTTGTCTGAAAAACCTGGCACATCTCAGCCTGTCAACATCTACTGATGGATCTTGAAAAGGGAGCTTGGGCTAGCAAAGCAGCACCTTTGTGGACATTTTCAGGCCTGATACCATCTCAGTACAGAGACTGACACAGAAACCGTGGGATACTGATGTAGGACTAGCATGCCTAACTACCAGAAAAGCTCTGCCATTGCAAAGCACTCTCTTTGAATTTCAGATCTTCCAAAAAAATGTAGGTTTCTCAAGGAACAATGATGTTAAGCATCCAACGAGCCCGCTGTAAGTTGTTTCTCTTCTATGAAAACAGCGGCTGTACTCCTTTGGCTCTTTACCATACAAAACATTAGGTTACTTGTAGAGCATTTGGTGGAATGCATTCTCTTCTTTGACTTTCTGCCCAAAGTTGCAAAGAGGGAATAACCTCACCCTGGTTGATGAATCACTCCCTAAAAACTGTGCCTGATTGACTGAGATTTGGTAAGGATACAATTAAAACTCCTAAGCCAATAATCAATGGAACACGCTGTAGTGCTGAATCCTTCTTTTAAAATTTTACTGTTTATTTCAATTAATATATCCTAGCTGGGAAGTGAGAAGGGGAATAATTTCTCTTTTTTTCTTTCCTTTTTTTGTCAGACTTCTTCTATCTCTCAATTTAAGTGGGTGTCTTATATGAAGCAGGCAGTGCAGCCTTTATTCACAGAGGATGGTGTACAACAAATACACAAAGGTCCATTTGTTGAGCCAGATCTCATGATAACTAAAACTTCTAATACCAAGATTAAGCATACAAATGAACCTTTTCTATAAGATAAAACCCACTGTTCTCTTCTAGCTTCTCAACACAGATACACTTTAGAAATTTCCGATAACCTGTCCCTCTGTTTCACAGGAAAAAGCTATGGAGTATTTTCCACCCTTTCACTGCTGACACACACACGTGTTTATGAAAAGAAAAATATCAAGGAACAGAACAAAAAAGCATCTTAAGTGATATTCTGACTCCAGCATTCCCCAAAACACAGCACAGTCAGAAAAAAAAATACCTAGGCTTGATAATCAGACAATCCTCACCTGAATTGTAAGAGATTAAATCCCTACGATTCTAGCATGAAACCTCTTAGACAGAGTGATACTACCAGTGGCTCAATATCTCAATGTAGACATGCACTGGCTAGTGGTATGAACTCACAGGATCTTGCCTAACCTTCAGTTGACACTGCCCAGAGCTTACTCTTCTTTCTGAGTCTCAGCCCCAGATGAAAACAACTACTTAAAGCATCAAACAGCCACAGAGTTTGAACATTGATCAGTGAATATTTAACTTAAGTGGACACCTAGATTTACCCTGAAGTACAATTATAACAATGAGTTTACCAGCAGCCTCTAAAGCCCTTCAGAAACTGTTGTCTTTGAAGGATAAGAAACTCTAGCACAAAGAGGGAAGTGTTTCAGGCACACATAGCATATCATTGGCACACATAGTACATCACCAATGTTAAGGACAAAAATCAGATCCTTTCGTTCTCAGTCCAGAAACCCGTGTAGGTTCATGACTGAAGCCTGAAACCAAACTAGCTGATTCACTTTGCTTTATCTTTGCTTTACCTGCAACAAGATCTTTTTTAAATAAGAACAGAAAAGAACCTGTTACTCTTGTCTTGTCCTCAGAACGCAGGACTAGAAACATTTACAATGCAACTCTGGTGCTGTGCATAAGGACCCAGCATCAGCCACAGATTTGAGGAGGACTTGGCTAGGCTGACTTTGTGGGTTTCAGCAAACTCTAGACACTCTGTAGCATACAAAGACTGTATAAGACTCAGACTACAGCAGCCGAATTAAGGAGTCGTTTCTGCTGCCCAGCCACACATTTTTAAAGAAACATAACGTACTGCTCTCACTAAACTGCAAACAAACATCCAGGACAAATTATCGTAAGATGCCTTTAATTCCACACAAAAACACTGCTTCATAAATAATCTCGTAAATGAAACGGCAAGCATTTGATGAGGTTAATACACTTATCCCAAGGATTTCTTCTGACTCTTATATTGACTCCACTGCCATAGTGACTGCTTTTGGAATGACAAAATTCTTTCTCACTGCTTTTACCTCTTCACAGTGCCAGGCAGGGGAGTTTCCTGCATTCGTATGTCCTATGCGTATTTTGTAGAGATGCCCTATGTTTCCAGTATTAACCTGTAAAAGAAACACAACTGATGAAACACAGAACATCTGTTAAAAGCAAAAGACGTGCAACAGAAATTCATTTAGTAACTGTGAGGTGACATCTTTGTTTAGAGGAATTAAATTTTCTGTTATTTAAACAAGTGTTTCAAAAATATTTTGCTCCAGATAATCATTAGAATCTTGCCTATTTTGAAGAGCAATCCTCAAAAAACCTGCCGGCCTGCCAACCCTGTTTAAATCACTTCAGGATGCTGCTGTAGCTGTTTTTTTCCCCACTGAATATTGGCCTCAGTGGGAGACGAACATAGACTGTATGTATGACTAAAAAGAAAAAGTGTGTAGACCCTAAAACCTGGCTCAGTTTAGCGTCTATGCATCTGACCTGCTACAAAATTATTTCTGTCTCCCAAGCACCTCTCATATACCTATGAGTTTCTCCCTACCCCTCCACAGAGTATGCCGTACGATTTTGGAAACAATTGTGTTCAGCTTTGATGTTTCTTTTTTACAAATCATTTCAATTAAATCAACTTAAAAAGCTGTATTTGAAAGATTAGCTCTTGGGCATACTGGATGAGTGTGTGTGTCCAGTACAGATAACAGGGTGCTGAGGGAATAACTTTGTATGAAGGTTATTCAAACAACTAGTTAGGAACTTCAGTGTAGAAATAGAAAGCTTATCTTCAAGGAACTGGAAACACACCACAAGTGTCTTCCCTCCTTGCTGTATCTTTTTGTTTCTTATTACATAGGCTGTCCTTCTGCTGTTTTCTGCAGAATTCATTCTCAAATTTTCATTTACAGTGTAGAGGTAGGTGTGAACTGAGTTGCCTGTATCAGGAACGTCCCTGAACTCAGAGTTATAAACGATAGACAGAGCAGCAAGGACAGACCAGAGTTAACTGAGATCTATCATACAGCACAAACAGAGAGGCTTTTCTCTTTCTATATATTTAGGAGTAAGCACTCCTTAGTTGTATTCAGTGCTATGGATACTAACCTAAGAGAGGAATGGTCCCAAACCAGGGACTGCCTCCATATTTTGCATTTAAAAGTCACTGGATGTGAAACTAATTGCAATAATGGGAGCAAGAAACAGAGCCAATAACATCTGTTGTGAAGAGGGTATTTTTATCTATCAGGAACCTGGTTACTTATTTTATCTACTCCTTTCAATCTTATATCTGGGGATTTTTTATATCGCAGAAGGAGAACGGCACACTATCAGAGGTGCTGGATTCTTCTGAGAAATTCCATCAGGGTGAAGGGGGCTAAGAACCGTATTTCCTACATCCCAAGCAGCTACGAGGGTATTGTGAAAAAGGTGAGCTCTTCATCAATGCTGCCATTAAATACTTATTCTCAGAAGGGGACTTGCTGTGCTGGATACTAACAATGGAAGCACCAGTTTGTTATATGGCTCTATAGATGACACCTGCTAGAGACACCCACTGACAATCCCATATACACACTCAAGCTATGCAGCTTTTGATAAGAGACCTACTCTGGCTCACTTAAATCACTCTGCCACAAGACCGATGGCTAAGAAACTTATTTGTGTAACTGGGAGCAGAAGCAGCTTCAGATAAACAGACTTTAGGACAGGTATAAAAATTGCCATTATTTAAATAAAGTAGCACGTATTTAAGAAAGTTAAAAATTTACTCCATACTCCAATTCTTCACTTCCTCATTTCATTTTTAAGATTGTAGTCCCATTTCAAATCTAAAAACTAAACAAGTATCTATTGTCCTATATTTCTTGGTATTTTCTTGGGCACTATAGAAATGAACAAGTAGTTCTTAAACAAACAAATATATTGGATCAAATCAGCTTTGGATAGGTGAGTGGGAAAGGATACTAAATTCAGTTCTACATTTAAGTTCCGTTTCCTGGTATGTGTTTCATACAAAAAACTGAATGTCTTTTCATCACACAGATTTTGAAATGTCATGCAATCTAGCAGGACACAAGAGGGCAACACAATTAATATATATTACTTACTGTGAAGATGTCTTCATTGCCTCTCTGAAATAATTTTCCCTTCTCTCCATCAAGAAAAATAGGCCCTGAACTGCTGTGATCCCCATACAATGTAATATAAACCTTCGAGCTTGTTCCTGCAGATGGCATATCACTGGTGAGGACTGACACCTTCCATTTCCTAGCTATCAAAAGATAAAAAGACTCACTGATTACTTAAATGCAAGGTTCTTAACCAAAATGTATTTCAGTAATCAAAATGCTAAATAATATCATGTAAATGAATAGAGAAATACATATTTAACAAAATTACCGCAGGCAAGTATTGAGTTTACTATGTCAGGCACACAAAAATCAAGAAATGTCAGGTTGCATTCACAACATTTACTCTGCATGTGCCATATGACAAAGTCAAATTTGCATGAACATTAATGACTTTTCAAACATAATTTTGAAGTATTGTATTAAATATGGCTTTCTGTTTACTTAGGATCTATCAGCTGTGCCCAATGCAGTTCTGCATAACGACAGCCACGCAGGCTGTCAGAAAACTCACTCTGGAATTACAAGCTCACCACTTCAAGCATTAAAGTTTCTCAAAGCAAATTAGTTCTGCTGAAAGAGACCTCTTTAAGAAAGGATCTGTATCTCTGCAAAGGTGTGATGGACTACGCAGATAGCTGGAATCCACTGAAGGATTACCAACATATTCTTGCACTGCAGTGTTGGCATCATACCCTGAGATACCAATACTCTTTCCATGGTTAAATTTCATAATTATCAAAACTAAGTATACAGATTTAGGCTTTGATTTAGTGGAAGCTGCATATCAATGGCATGGAATTAAGGGAAAATGTATCACTGAGGGACAGCTGATAACAGGAAGGAAGATTAAGAAAACACCTTCGCTCCCTATGTTTCTAATTAGCAGATACTCATTTCTAATGGTATACATTCAAGCACCTGCCAAGCTTACTAAGATTGTTTTGCACCACTGATTAGTAGCACTGTCCCTTAAAAGAGAACTTTCTTTAAAGTACAGCAGCAATAAGGGCCTTACTGGCTACAGAAGCCCCCTCATCTAATGACTCATCTATGCTACACATTTAACCTGCATTATTGACTTTTTCCTCCATCACAGTACCTTTGACCTGGCTGAAACACTAAGAAATAATATAGCGATGATGAGTGAGCTCATCATGATATGATTAATTCTGTGTTTATTGACTACTTGAGATACTTAAAACAGATCTGTGTGTCTTAAACCCCAGGCAATAAGCTATCCTGCAGCTCTGTTGCGAGGTTTAGCAAAACCACTTTTGTTTTGAGTGTTTCTCAGTATTTTCAGTGCTGGCATTGGCATTTTCTTAAAGGTGTCAGTGGACGTTGATCGTGATACACACATAGAATTATGCTGCAGCAGAATATTATTTGAGGACTAGTGAAACCAATGATTTGAGGAATCCGCACCTAGTTTTCTGTGGTATTCTGGAAAAAATAAGGTAGGATTAATATTTTTACTTTCTCGTGTTTATCCATGTCCAATTAGAAAAGATTTTTAAGAAACTGATAATTAGGCTGACCTAGATATGGTGCACGTCAGTACCTTACTATCTAGGAAATAAATTAGTTGAGAATATGTGTCCTCCATACCACTTAGCAATTATGTTTGAATAATTCATACCCCTTTTAATAAAAGGCAGAAAACAAGGCACAGTAAGGGCACATCATCAAATTTAAGGTATTAGTGAGACCTGATGGTGGACTCTATAAGTCTTGTTTGTGTCTTGCTATAACCATTGGGCTATACCTATTGAGGAAATTTTTACTTCCGTGTGGCCATTGTGCTTTGTGTGTAACATACGTTCCTTGGAAAATGCAGTATTGTAAATCAGTAACTATTAAAATGGATATTCTCTCCCATAGTCTCAGGGCAGAGACAGGGCGACATTAACGTAATACTTGGTTCGTCTTTGATGGCAAACCTCAAGACCTTGAAATTCCACAGTAGTGTTCGGAGATTTACTTATTTGTTTGGAAAATGCTTGTAGGTGCATGACCTGAGTAGAAAGTGTGAAAATTTTAAAAGACAGAGAATCTGAGAGAAGTTATATTGTTTAAGAGCAGGCATCTAAAATATATTATTATCAAGAGAAATTTGGAGTATACACGACTGCCCAATTTTAAAGAGATACTCTTAAAGCAGCACTTTTCTGAAACTACTGTGAATGCGCAGCTATAGAACCAATGCTTCCTAAGTAATTGTATTGTCATTATTAAATAATAAGTTGCCAAACAAATACTCTTACCAACAGGTTAAACTTCATCATTACGAGAATTGTTATAGCCTAAACACATTAAACTGAAAGAATAGGGGAAAAGTAACTGTGAGACCTAAGAAGAAGTAACTGGCAGAATCACATTTTCCAGCAACAGAGCAGTGTGACCTTTCTCAAAAGTTGCTGTAATCTGTGTTTTCCACAGCTGAAGTTAGCTTGCTGTTTCTATTATAAAACGGATTCTTTACACTGTCCAAAGCGGTGTCTACTCCAACTTTCTGTGAGCCATGACTCGTGCCGGGTGTCCATATAATCCTCCATGTTAATCTCACTTATAACTGAGAAAGTAGCATATATATACATCTAAGTCACTCTATATAGGTGTGCCCAACATCTTGTCTTAATTTAGTTTATCAAGGTAAGAAAATTGCATTAAATAATCCCCCTAACTCTTACACTGGATTAACATGGCAATTAGCCTAATGATATTTGATAACATCAGTGCTATAAAAGTCAAGTAACTTGTTTAATAGTGATAAAATAAAGAATTAAATGGTCTTGCTTTCTTCTGGCATCCTTAGAAGCAAAAAGAAATATTCCTTATGCATCTCAGAAACGAAAACCAATACATGATACCAAAGTATTGCTTCTACACACCCAAATTGAGGAGCCTAACATTTCTGAAAACCAGTAATTTCTTGTTAGTTATATACACTTTTAGATAGCAAAACTGTGTCATCCAGCTTTTTATATATATCACACTAGAAACAGTAGTGATTACTATAGATCACTGTGTGCAATGGCTGTTCTCCAATACACTGTTTTCCATCTCTTGGAACCTTTCCAGTTAATATTTTCCAATCTTCACCTCTACCATATGGGAATATTCACTGCAAAGTCAGCTGAAGATCTGTTTGATAATTTTTTTCAGGTCGAGGGTAGTAAAGATACCCAATAAATTCTCTACTATGTAACTGTTTTGTCCAGAGGTCCTTTCCAACCCCTACCATTCTGTGCTTCTGTGATAAGCCTGTCATGTGCTGATAATTACATCTATTTGAAAATTTAATTACGAGATATTGCTGAAAGAAAAAAAAAAACAGAAAATAGTGTATTTAGATGAAATGCTAGTCTTGATTGTTATTGAATAAGATTTTTGTATGACTAATATTTTTTTAAATCCCTCAATATTTGTATTATTTCACAGTAAAACTAGTCCAGAATGCCTTTGATTTAAAAATAGCACACTTTCAAAACTAAAGGAAGTGGTTAACAAAGTCAATTGAACAGAAAAGTGAGATACAGCAAAGGAAAATAAAACTAGTAAAAAGGTTATTTAACCATACACATTAAAAGAGAATAAGCAAAGAAGGACTATGTACACTATATGCTGAATTTGAGAACACAAACTAAGCATGCATTTACAATAAAGTGAAAACTGCCTCCTTTTTTTTTTTTTAATAAGAACAGTGATGTACAGCGATTGGGAAATGTCAGCATTGTTGACGAGAATGGGCTATGGAATGCGAAATTTAACATGGAAAATCAGAATGGGATGAAGAGTGCACTGAGAGACTAAAATCCATGTATCTTACACCAGAGCAGTACTAGGTAATGTTTTTGAACAAATTTTAAATGAATGGACAACTATTTCCAGGTTTACACAGCTAAACAGAAAAAAATATTGCCAATATGTCTTTATTGCAGATAGATGGCAGAAGGTATCCAGACTTGCATTGTTCAAGTAGCTGATGTCCATGATGACAATTCGTCTTTGCAGACAAGGAAATTACAGTAGCTCTAATCTATCCAAGCATCATATTAGAAATTAGTAGCTAAAATGGAGAAGTGGATTAGTGCAAGGCTGTGGATATATAACTAGCTAAATAATAACTAGCCAAATGGGAATTTATACATTTGTGCAGAAATGAGAAGTATTAAGTTGTGGGGTTACGAGTAAGTTTCTCAGGAATCAGTGTTAGAATTTATCTGGATTTCACATTTTCATCAACACACTGCATAGAGCAGGTAATTTCTCTAACACAGTCGCTAAGAATTGTCAAAGTATAAGAGGATCAGAAAATTCATAGTACAAAAGGGGTAATATATAACAACATAAAGTGCAACGAAATGCATTTTTTAAAATACTACCAAAACTTAACATTATGAACAGGGAATTTATCACTTAAAAAATAGAGGAGTGAGTCATCAATGTGACTGTAAGATGCACCAGGAGAGAGATTTCTAAGTAGAGAAATTTTACTGTTAGTTTCTCAGAGTTAAAAGAGACAGTCTTTTAAATACTGCATAAAGTTCTGGTAACCATATTCAAAAAAAGATTTACTGAAACTAGAAAAGGACCTGAGAAGGACAACCATGATGATTAGAGGAAATGGAGAAAATGTTTATGTAGGAGAAAACGTTGAGAAAATGTCTGATTTTGTTGATAGATAGCAACGAGGAAAAAGACATATTTAAGTAAATGACAATGATGGCTTTGGGACACAAGTGTGTGACTTAAACATGACTAGGCTTAGGACAAAAACCAGAAAACAGTTAAGACAGATGTCAGAAGAAGGACTCAGGAAACTACAGGCCAGTCAGCCTCACCTCCATCCCTGGAAAGGTGATGGAACAGCTCATTCTGGAAGTCATCTCAAAGAACATGGAGGAGGAGAAGAGTCACACAGTAGTCAACATGGATTCACCAAGGGGAAATCCTGCTTGACCAATCTGATAGCCTTCTATGATGGCATGACTGGCT
>VZSC01002982.1:81851-106651 GCA_013398225.1 Steatornis caripensis
GGGGTTGGACTAGATGATCTCTAGAGGTCCCTTCCAACCCCTACCATTCCGAGATTCTGTGATTCTGTGACTCAAGCTCTAGAACATCTCTCCAGTGGAAGCTGTGATGACTATAGACAGCAAGTTTTAAAATGAGATTCAGTAATTAAATGGAATCCCTTACCCAATTGTGTGAATTCTTTCTAGCAGAGTACTAAACTAGATAAACTGAAACTTCCTGAGACTGTAATCTGTATGTTATGTTGTCGTTTCTTTTTTTAATAATGGTAAGACAAAAAATCATTCTAGAAGAATGGCATAATCTATATAAAGCCCTTGAATGCCTCCTGAATTGTTTTCTATCCTGTTCTTTACATATCATTTAATATGCTTGTCATTTACTTACTCAGAAATACTCTATGCCTTTTTGAGTTAATTTGCAGAATTAAGTCATTATATAAAGTAGCTCATATAACTTCTCATGGTGTTTTTCCCTCTGTCAATCAGTACATTGCTCTAGTCACGAACATTGTGAGGTTCTCTCTTCAGCCTTCTCCAACCTTACCTAATGAAAACCATTTTATTTTATCTGCACATCTCAACCACTTAATGGTTAATGAATACACAAACGCTATGACAGTCTGGTACATTTCACTGTCAACATTTTGTCCTGCTCTGAGGTGACCATTTTATTCCTTTTCTTTCATTTAACACACTGAAATCATAAGCAAGTCTTTCAGTTAATATAACAATTATATAACAATAATTTCACCACTTGCCATGGTCTCTGCTAATTGTAACCTCAAGTAGCACCTCATATCTCACCTTTTGATTGCTTAGTTTGCTCAGCAACCCTCTAATAAGCATCTGAATAATAAGCATCTTGAATCTCGATCTGAAAAAGTTATGGTACTGTGAATGCAGCACAGGGTACTGTGAACCCAGCAGAAAGACTGCAGGTGATGGAGGCATATATACAGCTGTTAATTTGTCTGTCTAACATTTAGACCTTATTTACAGCAAGGAAGCCTGGCACTCAGAATGCTATATGCCATTTAGTTGGATTCTAGTAATTTCAAGCTTCATTTTACAAACATATGTTTTATTTCTGTATTAACACGTAAAAGGATGAAAAAATACCATTGAGATTCTTCACTTGGAGCAGTTCGAGAACATGCAAAGGAGGACACCAAAAAATGTAGAGATGGAGGGAAGAACATCAGAAACAAGGCCAGCATAGGAAATAACACACAGCTATTTGTTGTGAAATATATTAGACAGTATAAGTTGCGTTAGGGTTGTAATGTTAGTTTATTACAAGGAATACACTGCTTCAAACAACAGAAACATATCAGTTATTTATGGGGAAATATATCTGCCACTGGAGTCCTAAAAAGACTTGAGTGCTTCTAGGTTTCCTACCTGCACTGCAAACCCCTTTTACTCCAAATCCAACTTCTACTTCCCCTCAAGTGCCTTGTGTCCCACAGGAAGACAATCAAAGCCTCTGGGCCAAAAGCCATTTGTGTCAGCCTTTTGTTAGGTCCCCAGTCTGGATAACCAAAGGATCATGATCTAGGACTTATTGCAGCATGTAC
Organism: Steatornis caripensis; assembly: GCA_013398225.1. Taxonomy (NCBI): domain Eukaryota; kingdom Metazoa; phylum Chordata; class Aves; order Caprimulgiformes; family Steatornithidae; genus Steatornis; species Steatornis caripensis. The sequence goes on from VZSC01002982.1 coordinate 83,429, forward strand.
ATGCCAGCTAGTCCAGACACAGCCTCCAAGAGTACAGAATGGACAAATCCTCATTCTCTAACTGAAAAATAGTACCTTCATTCTTCAGGTATATCTCTGACTTCATTGACATTGAAACATGGTACTATGCAGTGTTAGGGATTAAAACCTAACTAAAAATCTGCCTAAACACAATACACATTAAATATTTTCCAATTTTATATTTAAAATCATTCGCTGAATATTGTAAAGCATATATAAGTACTTACTACACACACATAATATTAAAAAATGCTGTAAAGATATATCCAAAATAATTCCAATACCAGACTGAAAGAACCCAAAACATATTACACATGCCTTGGATTTTCATAATACAACATATTTACAAAAAAAAAAAAAACCAAACAACCAGACAAAAAAGACATGGACCACTTTAAAGTACAGAGGTTAAAGAAGAACAAACAACTAAAACCTGTAGTGTACATAGAACAATTTTAAGATTAAGCAGTCCTGTCTCAGAAGGGAATATGGCAAGGGTAGTCAGGAAGTCCATGGACACAGTCTCCCTTCTCTGTTCCTGTGGAATCCCAGAAGCAATAAATACGCTCCTTTTCCAGTATCTTCTGGATAAAATAGGCAAACATCATTTAGGATCTGGATGATCGTATATGAAGACTGAAAGATCTCTTTACGTACATAAATTTTCTGAAGTTGGCCTTTAAAAACTGAAACAGCAGTTTGATAATGTTAGCCTGTATAAAATTAACATGACATCTCTCTCCCACTTCTCATTGTATTACAGCATTTGAGTAGTATTTCTTACTTTTCATTTCAAATTAAACGTATCAGCTGATTTTGGTCTGGAAACGGCATTTCTACTGAAAGGTTTCTCAAATCCTTTCTCAAATGTGATGAAACACAGGAATCTTATCTTAGAACTTGGGCAGGTATTTCAAACTTCAATTCTCTCTTCCAACAAGCATTAGTTATTCCTCTGCAGATGAGATGGCTGCTATATAACTGAGTATCTCTGAACAGGNCGACATCTCTCTCCCACTTTTCCTTGTATTACAGCATTTGAATAGTATTTCTTACTTTTCATTTCAAATTAAACGTATCAGCTGATTTTGGTCTGGAAAAGGCATTTCTACTGAAAGGATTCTCAAATCCTTTCTCAAATGTCATGAAACACAGGAATCTTATCTTAGAACTTGGGCAGGTATTTCAAACTTCAATTCTCTCTTCCAACAAGCATTAGTTATTCCTCTGCAGATGAGATGGCTGCTATATAACTGAGTATCTCTGAACAGGTAACATTTCAGGGAAAAACTGTTTTTTATCCAAGAAGTCACTNTGACATCTCTCTCCCACTTCTCATTGTATTACAGCATTTGAGTAGTATTTCTTACTTTTCATTTCAAATTAAACGTATCAGCTGATTTTGGTCTGGAAACGGCATTTCTACTGAAAGGTTTCTCAAATCCTTTCTCAAATGTGATGAAACACAGGAATCTTATCTTAGAACTTGGGCAGGTATTTCAAACTTCAATTCTCTCTTCCAACAAGCATTAGTTATTCCTCTGCAGATGAGATGGCTGCTATATAACTGAGTATCTCTGAACAGGTAACATTTCAGGGAAAAACTGTTTTTTATCCAAGAAGTCACTGTTTTAGAAGAATAACTTTTCTTCCTATGTTGGTTCCCATAAAAATCTAAGTAATTATCTATGTTTCAGCAATTTTATACAACTGTGATATATATTTATATAGGTCTGAGCTGTGTTCACACTGGGAGTTTTATTGGGTGTGGCATTCAGTCGTCTTCTTCTTCTTCTTCTTCTTCTTCTTCTTCTACTGTAGGAAAGGCATTTTCATTTTTCAGATTTTCAGAGGCATTATCTTCAGTGTTATTTAAAGAAGTGTCACACTTCAGAAATGTTTCAGAATGATAGTTTTTTTCTGGATCTGTCAACATGGGAGAAAAGTTTTTGCCAACAATATGAATTAGGCTTATTCTTAGGGTTTGGCATAGTTTTGACTTTCTATTGTATAGCTCACTATTTGTGCCTATCGCAAGATCACTGGGCATTTGTTTGGATACATTATTTTGACAATCGCCGATTTGCACCGGTTTTACATTCATATCCTCTATAACATGTAACTTCCCTAAACTGCTTGTGTCTTTCAGAGTTGAAGATGTAAGTATTCCAAAGTTACTGATAAAATCTAAGGTGTTATTAGCATAAAACCTATTAAAAATATTATTGGCAATCTTATTGATACAGTTATTCTTCAGAGTCACACAATTATTTTTGTCTGTTATTAGATCTTCACCTGACCATTGTAAATGTTCATTCTTTTTGGCCAACAAACACGGACCCAGCTGGTTCTCAATATCAGATGCCTTTTGGTAGGCATATCCCCTCTGTTCCTCATTAATTGGTGTTACGGTCACCATCAGTATTGGACAATGTTGGCCACATATAGCATGGAGTTTATCCAAAGAATCTTCTTCCCGGGGAGTGCTTTTGTTAGCGTTACTAACATTAGTTGGCTGAGACTGTATGGGTTCATCATTTAAAGGCTGTTCCAATGGACACACCTTGTTATCAGGCAACCTGAATTCTACAGATGTAAAGGCTGGAAAATTGGTATCAGCCCGTGTGGAAAGATTTGGGGAAGTAGAACCTACCATGACTGATGGTTTGGTCTTTTCTTTGTTTGCTGCAGGAAGGGAAGTGAAATTACCATTGCGACAAGGTTTGCTTTTTGTACTTAACTCATCCTGAAAGGGTTCTGAATCACTATTATGCGGTACATTGAAGTAGTTGCAAAAGTTTTCAGAAGGTTTAGCCATGTCTTCAAGTTCTGAAGAAGAGATTTCATTGAGGACTGGGTACTGATTCACATTGCCAAAGTGTGAGTATGGAACATCATCACTGTTAGTATCAAGGACTGTGTCTGTTGATGTTGTATCCAAAGTACCATACATTCCAGTCCGTTCAGGTGGTGATCTTCTTATCAAATGATTCTCTTTAAGCAGCCATTTGCCTTTATCTATCAATATTCCTTCATTTTCCTTAGTTTGCGTGCTAGGTTGACAATGTTGCTTTGAAAATTTCCCTGAACAGTCATTAGTATAACCTGTCTCTTCTCTGTTAAGAGTAGGTTGTGGTGTTGGTAAAGAATTATTTTCTCTTCTCGATATAGTGTTGTCTTTGTTTATGTTTGCTGGAAATTCCTGTGATGGTAGTGAAGAATGTGACAATTTCTCTGCAAAACAAGACCTAGGTTCTTGAGAAAAATAAACGGTTTTTTCCATCACTGCAGAGTGGAATTCTTCAGTATCCTTTTGAAACACTTTTGACACATAAGGAAATCCTTTCTGAAAGTCAGGCTTAAATGAAGCTTCCATCTTGCCATAAAGTCGTTCAATAGTTCTTTTTACATAGCCAGTATTATACTGTTTTTCTAGTACTGCTTCCTCACCACTTTCATTGGTCAAATCACTTGATGCTCTAAAGTTATAATCACTCTCTTCAGTATCTGGTCTGTAATCTGACCAGTCTGAAGTAGCAGGACTTTTCAAGCATCTTTTTAATTGAGAAGCATCTGAGCACATTTTATTCTCCAGTTCTTCTACTTGCAATTTCTGTTCTCCTTCACTCATATCGCATTCTGTAATTTGTTTTGATTCATAACAAAATGACAATGGAGAGACTGTAGATAACCTCTCAGAGGTTTCCTCACAAGTTTGTACATCTTCCTTGTCTTCCTGTACAGAATAATCTTCATTTCTATATTCTACAGAGGTTTCAGCAGCTAGTTTAAGTTGGTTATTTGGGGTTTTGTCATTACTTGCTGACTTTGGATCAACTTTCTCATCTTCACTTTTATCAGTTGTAACACAGATAATATCTTTTTCACCTTCTAGCTCAGAAGTATCCTGATCTAAAATATGATTTTTACCATTAGAAATTACACTATGAACTGCTGAGTTAGGTTCTACTGAGGTTTCTGACTCTTCGTTAGTGAATGATGTACCAGTATTTTTATCTTGAGATTTATCGTATAGGCTCTCAGGCATTTCTTCATTTCTTTCAGGTGGCTCTATAGTTGATGCAAGGCTACAGATATTTGAATTAATATTGGAATATTGACCATCTAGCTGTGTTTTGGGAGCACTCAAGTCTAAGGTCTCTGCTTCTCTACAAAGATCCTTCTGTACATCAAAACAGTTTTCTAATTCACCAGTCAATTTTAGAGTTTCTTCAGAATTTACATTGTCCTTTGGAATACAAGGCTCAATTGATTTTTCATTTTCATGCAAATGTATACCATTATGAATTTCAGATATGGGCATATTCTCATGGCAATGTGTGGAGTCCAGCTTTTTGAGTTCCCTCCCAAAGTGTAACAAGTTATTTTCTGTTGATTGTTGAAAATGTGAGAAGGCAGCCTTCAATTCATCAACTTTTTCTATGACTGTAGTTTGTTTCAGAAATTCTAACTGTGTAAATATTTCAGAACAGCTACAGGTAGTTTTTTGCATATCATCTTTGATTGTTCCAATCAAACTCTCTCTCAGATTCAGTACAAGTAGCCAAGCTAGAAGGACACTGGAGGAAGAACCAAAAGCTGAAGGAGAAAGATCTGAAAGGCCGCAAGCTTTTCCTATACATCCGCTATGTCCTTTCTGGAGACCAAGCAAAACTGATTGTAGTTCATGCAACAACATGCTGGACATGCAATTATTCTGAACATCAATTCCTATTTTCTCACTGACAATTGCACAATCAACTTGAACAGCAACTTCAGATTTTTTTCTTTGACATAGGTTGGTATCTTGAATATCAACTTCTGACATATTTTTATCATTTTCATGTGTTTCATGAAACAAGTGTAGCTTACTATCACAATGAAATTCTTGCTTTAGTGAATACTTGGCTTCTTCTACTATAGTTGTATTACCATGAATCAAAGAGTCAGTTTGTTTTTCACCTGAATCCTTGGCTGATTCTTCTAAAGTTCCTAATTCACAAACAGGTTTTAAAATTTTTTTTGTTAGATTGTGTTCAAGTAGATTTTTTTTTCCAGTCACGTGCACTTTATTTGTGATAAACTCTGTTTCTTTATCTATAGAAGCATCAGTATTTTCTTTAGGAAAATGACAGGCATTGCTATTCTCTACATTCCCTTCTTTTTTATTTATAGGGGGTAAGACAGAATTTGGTAACAAGTTTTTCAGCCAAGTTTGGACATAGTTTTCAAGTGAATGCTCAACAACCTCCTCTTGAAAATCCTCCTGTTTTAGAGTCTCTAGTTTAACGGCGCTCTCTGACATATTTAACTTATTTGCACCTCTGCTTAGATTTTTCTTCATCCCTTTTTGTTTTTTCTCTTTCTTCGATGGCAAATTTTCCAAAAGGTTCTTTCTCTTTTCTTTTTCAAAGTTAAGATTCTTTGGCACTTCTGGCAATGGCTTTGAAATTGCTGATGAGTTAGGTTCAAAATAATTGATTGTGAGATGTGTGCCTTCTTTCTCAGCACTCAGCATATCCTGACTGTATTGAGATTCATTATTTGAATCAACTGTCATTAGACCATCTTCACTCTTTGCAGATGAAATTATACTTTTTTTTTTGCCTGACTTCAGTTTCACCTTGGCCAACTTTTTGTTATTACTTCTTGGTTTTTTATTAGATGATAAACCATTTTGCTCCACTGAATCCTGGTGATAGAATTTATCTCCAGGACACACGCTTTTGTCTGAAATGACAGATACATCATTGTTTTTTACAGAAAAATCTGTTTCTTTTTTCTGGGGCATTTCAGAATAATTATCCATAGCCTCTGTCATGGAATCCTGTGTGGTTTTGCTTCTGATATGCTTCCCCTCGCTTTTAATTATCCCTGAAATTTCTTTATCTTTTTGATTTTCATATCTACCTTGCTCCAGAATGTTAGACGATTTTCTCTTCTTCTTCTTCTTTTTGGTGAGGGAAGATGTAGATTGGCTGTTATCAATGAGGTGTGCTGCTGTCACAGATTCAGTCCTGACACTGATTTGATTCTCACTTTCAGCAACAGTAGGACAGAATCCATTTGTTGAATTTATTTTCTCAGTAGGAGTTTTACCATGTGGAGGTTCCATCATCTTCATCTGGCTATGTCCGGGACAGGCTGCATGTGCTGAATCTTGACACACAGGTAATAAATCAGCAGATTCGCATTTTGTTTCTTCTTTTGACTGACATAATTCTGAATATCTAATGAAAGAACTCAGTGATCTTTTTATTTGTTTAATATTACATGACTCACGGATGTGGTCTGCTGAATTTGGTCTAGCTGCCTGGTAAATTTTTGATGATGGTATGAAACCACTGCTGTGAGCTTTACAGGTTGATACTAAACTATTATATGTACCTTGTTCCACAACTGCTTTCTCTAATGCATTCTGTACCAATTCATTCTTGTCAGGCATTTCTAATGCCTTCCTACTTGTGTTTTCTATTAAATCATTACTTCTGTGGGTTACCTTAAAAAGCATTTCTTCTTTTATATTCTCTGAAGAAAGCTTTAATAAATCATTGTCACTCATCTCACTAAACTTTGGACTACTGACACTTGATTTTTTTCTGCTTGCATGAGCTACCATGCAATACTCAGATTTATTTTCTCCATTCTGTATTTCCTCACTGTAGGAAAATTGTCCTATTGTCTTCTCCTGCACCTCCTTATCAGATACCAAGGTGATACTTTCAACTACCGCTTTCTTTTTTCTAACACGCCTTGGCCCAGGGGTGGGAGGCCTATAAAAGCGAGGCCTGATATTATCCTCAGGTACACTGCTTATATCTAGATCTGCAGAGTTGTTCTTCTTATGGATATCACAACCAGCAGTTTTTAAATCAGACTCAGATTCTTCGTCTGACATTTCTGCATTGAATTGCTGTAATGACGCTCCCTCTTCTTCATTGTAGCTCTTCAAAAATGGAGCATCTTGTGGTTTTATATGTTCTGATACATTTACGTTGGATAAGCAGTCTTCCGCAAGCATTGTAGAATTACAAATGGTCGTATTTTTGTCATTAGAAAGGCCAGCACGACTTACAGTGGTTGTCCATTTAATGGTTTCTTCCTCTTTAATTTTAAATCGAACTTTCATTTCAACTGTGATACTGCCATCTTGATTAAGGTGAACAGATTTCTCAATGTCATCTTCATACTGTGCCACAGATAAGTCTTCAGCAATAACTGACTGATTTCTTCCTATACCATTACAACTGTCAGGAACACAGGAAGAATCTGAGTTGTTACCATTTGAGTTGTTGTCATTGCTGGACCCTTTATCAGAAGAAACTGAGAATATCTGAGACCTTGAGCTAGAGCCCATTTCAGCTCTCACTATCAATAATGACATTGAAAGAACCAAAATGCATTCAGTAGGTGGAAAGTAGAGCAGACAAATATCATGCATAAGGATCCAGATGGTGAGACAGCAGACAGGTAGCAAAGGAAGAGAAAAGAAAAAAGGAAAAAAAATTAGTAAAAAAGAAGCTAATGAAGGGTGTTTATTTTACCAGAGTAAAGAGAAAAACATAGCCAATCTTGCTGTTCATTTTAAGAACTTGTTAGAGAAATATAAACAATTTTTAATAAAAATCAAGCATTTAACTACTTTTCCACTTAATTTTATTTTGCAATACGTTCTTTCTAATGGCAGAGCTATAGCCTTATTTGAAGCTCAAAAGCCTAAAAAAGTACTAGATGCTCTCATTTTTTACTTAGTTGGGAGCTGAGGTTGCCTTGAACACAGGTCCTTGTTTGTGTGAACTTCAAGCTACACAGGGATTCACAGGCCCTTTTTGTGTGAACTTCAAGCTACCAACTTTACTTCTTCATGCCTTAGTGATCATTAATATATCATGTCCTATTAGTTCTTCCTGTTAGTGCTAAAATGTGTAGGTCAAGGTGAACGCAGATCTCCCCAGGCTTAATCCAACAATCTACAGCATATGTGTAATTACTGTGAGTAGTGTCACTGATATGTGAATAAAGGGTTCAGATCCAATCCCCTGGACTGACCTTCTGTAGAGAAGTAAATACTGAAGCACTTGAACTTCTGATAAAATCTGAATTTAAATCACTACATTCTGTGATACATTTTATGCTACAGTACCGGAGACGATGGTGCAAAATTCAGTAATGCCAATGAGAATACTTCCAAACTTCAATTAATTTTGAGTATGGTCTAATATGTGTTTGCATACACATTAAATATTCCCAAAATAGGTTTTGATTACTCTGTAATAACTTGGTTTTTCAAAAAGTTGTATCTCATCTGTCTCTATCAGTTGTGACTGAAGAGGTGAGAGATGAAAGAACATGAGATAAAAATAAAGTTTTGCTGTCTTCCAAGAAGTTCTGCATGTGCGAGGAAAACAGTGCATGTACACCCACACAAAGACATCCACAACTGCTAATGCTCCCTAAATATATAGAAGCCACCATTTAATAGGTAGGTTTCACTTGCAGAAAGGTATTTTAACACATGTAATATTAACATATAGACAATTGCTTGAATTTAACCTTTTTTTGTCTCAAGTGAGTCACAAATGGTCTCATATCAACATTTTCACAGTTAACATATTACTATTACAGAGATGTGTCTATAATTTCAGGCAGAACGCCTTGCAAGTTTCCCGGGCATATGCTTTACCATGAACTGAATCAGAAATAAAAGTTTGTACTAACTCCTCTAACACAGAACAGACCTTATGCTTCCCAAAGTAAAAATCTCACCATCTCTGCCTCAGGAAGTAGGATTGGAACAAAGTGCCTGAAATTTGATTTTTCAGGCTCTCATACCATCAGTGGTGTCTCCTACACAGGATACTTTTTAATTTCTCAAGTAAAAGACAAAAACAGGATTATTTTTTTCTTTCTTTCTGTAATAGTTGTTAACTAAGGATTAGAAGAGGGAGCTTATCGAATTCTCAGCTACTCACATTTTCTACCATTGCAAGGTTCAGTCTCTGGGTCAAAGCAAAATTTAGGTAGGATTGTTTGTTTCTGCAGAACTTTCACTCTCAAAATGTTCCTATTCATTTTCTCTTGGCTCATTAGTTATGCTCTGCAAACAGTTCTCAACCTGTACAAGTCAAAGAACATGAAGGTTGAGAAAAACTAAAATGAATAGCTTGGCGGGGATGTAAACTGAGACAGATGTGGAAGAAACTCCTTCAAGTAAACGGAAGTGTCTTTTATGTATCAGTGTACTCCATGACACAGTCAAGATTACCATGGAAAGTCTCAGTATAGAAACAATTACAGTGTTCCCTGAGCTCTCCAGTACAGCATGTGGCTCTGCCAAGAGTACAAGGTACCTCTGGATTAAACAAGATTCCCCCTAGACAGTACCTCTGCCCTACAGGATGCTCTAATGCCGAGGATTCCCACATGACGTAAAGATCTGGTACCGAAGCATTTTGTTCACCTCAACCTCAGGCTATTCAGCTCACCTGGCTTCTATCAGGCAGCCCCTCATGTTCTTGATCATCCGCTGGCCACTCCACACTCTTACTGACCTTGTCAGTGGCACAACTCCATGAGTAAAGGGAAAGTACATATTTGTGTATCTTTTCCCAAACTTATCCAAAAAACTTGTATCACAGCCATGAGGATATAGGAAAGGATGACACTCTCTTTAGACAAAAACAGCTTCAAAAACATGATGAATTTGTGAGTGGATGGGTGCTATAATGTTTTTCCCATTTATGATGTGGATCATGGGACATGGGAAAAAATGAAAGTTGTGACAATGACAAGTCAAACCTCCACTTGCTAAGGTAAGTTCTGAAGATGACGGAAAAGTTTTGCTCAAGAAATTCACCGAGTTAAGAGCCTGAAGTAGGCTGTGGTTTCTCTTTTACCACTGCTGTTATTAACTATGACACCAAAAAATTAATAACAATTGCAATCAAGTGCATTAAAATAAAACATATTCCTAGATTTGCATCCATGTTCTAAATAAGTCTGTTTGAAAGAAAGTACACATACTAGCTGAGCACTTAACAGAAACTTACATTTTAGAAGAGCATTAACACTTTGATCTTTCTTATGCTTATAGAGGAGTCAGAGTAGATATAAACATTTTCAACTGGCCTTTTTGAATATCCTTGATCCTAGTAAGATTGTCATGGTTTATGTCTCACGCTGAGAGAAATAAACCAATTAATAAAATACAAATGAATCCAAAGTACTTACTATTTTCACTTTCTGACTTGGCATTTGCTTTTGGGTAGACACGATTTGCAATTCCAAGCAATTTAGCAGGCTGTGAATACCCAAGAGAATCATAATTGCTTGGTTTAAAAGGTTCTCTCCCTGCTGCAACTACAGCTCCAGAGCACAGTATCAGGGCCTGAAGATTAGGAATCTGAAAAAAAAACCAAAACATTAAATTCTCTTAGTAACCACAAAAAATAATGTAAGATTTATCCCTTTCATGCTTCAATATCTTCAGTTCTCAGTCTCTACATTAGTTTGCAGCAGGCTATTAAATATGTATCACAGCACAGAATTAATTTTTCAATTCCTATAAGGAAACTGCTACCTCTGTGTGGGTATGTCTTGTTATATAAATATATTAGAAAAAGACTTCAAGAAGCAACTTGGATCCTGATCAAAATTTTTTTATAATTTAAATGTTTGCATACGTAATTTTGTTTCATCATTGCACAGTGACTGTTCATAGCCATGAAATAAGAATATGCATTTGGAGGTAGGTATACATATGAACACACATTTGGAGGAAGAAAGGGAAAAATCAGAATATGCCATAAGTACTTGACATGTACTGCCACAGAGGAATAGGACAGAATCACAGAACCATATACAGTGGAAAAGACCTCTGGAGGGCATGTAGTCTAACCCTCTGCTCAAAGCAGATCTGACTGATTAAAGGTGCTCAGAGCCTTGTCTAACAGTTATAAATTTATGTTCTAAAACACATTACAAGATAAGGCTTACAAACTGCACTTCACTAACTTATAGGTGATACGGACAGTTTCCCAACCTAACAAAGAATTTCACCAAATGGAGGGTAAACACAAGATTTCTGTTGGAGCTCTATGTGGAATTCTCTTTCTAGATACCCGTTAGGTATAATCACAAGTGCTTTTCTGTGGTTAAACAACACACAGATAAAACACTAAGTGAGATAAAATTATACAAAACAGCATATGAGACGAAAATCAGGACTGTTAGTGCTGCATCATCTGGGTTTAGAGGTACAGAACCTGGTCCATGGTTTGAAAACTGTAATAGGAGGTGTCACAGTTCCAAGTCATTAATGGCATTAATGGCATAGTTTCAAGTCATTGATAGCACTCTACATTTGTGTTATGACAAAATATGTGAGGCTATTAGATGCCACTTACTGTATTTTTAAAACATTAAAAATCACAGATAAACAGCATTAAGATTAAAGGAAGTTTCTGTGTAAATGGGTAAAAATACAGAATTGAGAGCATGCCTGAAAGAGGTCCGAGTAAGAACAAGTATTTTTTCATGAAGACTTAAAGTAAAATGTCCTCACTTGCTTCTCTCTGATCGCAAGATTCCAGTGTTTCCTCCTAGCTAGTAGCCTTTCTGAAGGGCAAAAGGCATAGAAAGGAAACAGCTGAAATTCAGCACATCAGATCTTACACCAGGCCAGTGTCCCAAGGTTCTAATTGATAAAATCACCTTTTAAATTAAAAATAATCTAGAAAGCATCATAGAAAAATTGTCAATACTCATCTTTATTCTCACCTTTCTGCCATCAGTGGTATACAGTTTTGCGACTGGATATTGCATTAACTCACTCATATAATCCAGAAAGGCCTCAAAGGTTTGTGTATTTTTCTTTCCCAGAACCATGGTGCGCCTGAGTCTCACATCCCCATTTTTGAAAACAACCATCTTTTTGGGAGTTGTTATTTTGTTTTCTCGATGGCCAAATCCGTCTTCATGCTCCCTTGCCAATTGCACAGCTCGACGACGAGCACTGACAGGTCTACTGATCTGCCAGAGCAGTGGCTTTTTGCTAGCCTGTTCCAGATTGATGGGCTTCATTTTCCTCTGATGGGAGCAAATATAAGATTTTCCATCTTCAAGATCCTCCAAATTGGTGATACTGTGTCTCCCTTTTGGTGTACTAATATTTCTTACTCCAAAAGGTAATGGGACCCGTTTGGATAAACCATCCAGCAAAGCATCAAATGTTTTGTAAGACCGCTTATTAATGACCATTTTGATCCCATTAAACTGAGGATCTCCACTTTTATAGAAACAGATCCGTTTTGCCACAACAGGTTCAGTAACATTGAACTGACGCGTGGATAAACTCTGTTCGCTCTCGGAGGAGTTTGGCTGATTCACCGAGTAACGAGTTGAAGGTGTTTCACTCATTTTGACAGCAATCTGGAAAAAAGAGGAGATGAATGTAAAACTTTTCTTACGACTAGTAATAATGCGGTCTTCATTTTGAAAGGTGTAGAAAGAGAATTTATAAGAAACCAACAGCAGCAACTTGTGCCAAAAATCGTTGGATTTAAATGGATCCAAGCTATTATCTCTAAATGCCGCAAAGACTCCAATACTGTAGGATTAAGTTAGCATAGCTCTACTTGCAAATATTCCCAAAACTCTCAAATGTAATTTCAAATCTCTTATCATTTATGTACAAGAGACCTTTCCTTAGAAGACGGTACTTTGTCAGTCAGGAATGATAATCAGATGTTTTCTTTCTTGAGGATGAAGCTAATGACAACATTTCATATTTAAGATATTAGCAAAATCCTTATGAGGGGGGAGCAATTTGTGCCTAGGCATGAGCCATATTCACTTCAAAATAACAAAACTGAAGGACAAAACAATTCATTCTGATCTCATATACTAGTTTTATACCAGGGCAAACCTGTTGGAGTCAGAGAAAAGTCTCCTGACTTACTACACTGTAAACTGTATCAGAATAAGGCCCAAAATATGTTTTAGAGTTCAATTGCATTATAAATTGACAGCTCATTTGCCTTTCTATTATAATTTTTATATTTCATGATACATAAACCACTAGAATATTTGCATTTACACTGAGGGAAAAACTACTGATCAAGTAAGATTTTTTTTAAGAAGGGAGAAGTCTTTAAATCCTTTATAAATACACAAAAATTAAAGGTATTCTTCAGTAGAAGTAGCTTTTACATTGAAGCATTTAAACACTGGTCTTTTAAACAAGGTTGTTTCTGACAACTATAGCCATGGTCTTCATGCTTGAAAATAGAGCTTTCTTACTACAAGCTTTCCATTTGAATCCAACCTACAGACAGATACTGTAATGACAACCCTTTAAATGAATAAAATCGCTTTATCTTAATGATTGGATTGCTTTGTCTGAAACACGGGGTAGAAATGGCTAGTCAGCTAATCAGCCTCAAGGAAGCAGTTTTAGTAGAGTTTTACTGAGAAGCTGTATAGCAGTCTCAGGGAACATGTTTGCCATCAAAATAAAATAAATTAAATTCTTTGACAATGTCACCTTGATGTAGCTGCCATATTGACTAATGGAACAACTTCTTCTGGCTACTACATTTTTCTTAATGAAGCTATGGAAAAAAATATTTTTACTGTTTTACTACCACAGTGTTGTGGGTTGACCCTGGCTGGTGCCCACCAAAGCCACACTATCACTGCCCTCCTCAGCTGGGCGGGGGAGAGAAAATATAACAAAAGGTTTGTGGGTCGAGGACAGGGAGAGATCACTCACCAATTCCCATCACAGGCAAAACAGACTTGACTCTGGTAAATTGGTTTAATTTATTGCCAATCAAATCAGAGTAGGGTAATGAGAAATAAAACCAAATCTTAAAAACACGTTCCCGCCACCTCTCCCTTCTTCCTGGGCACAACTACACTCTTGATTTCTCTGCCTCCTCCCTGCCAGCAGTGCAGGGGGACAGGGAACAAGGGGTGCAGTCAGTTCACCAGAGATTGTCTCTGCTGCTCCTTCCTCCTCAGGGAGGAGGGCTCCTCACACGCTTCCCCTGCTCCAACATGGGGTCCCTCCCACGGCAGACAGTCCCTCACAAACTCCTCCAAGGTGAGTCCTTCCCATGGCGTGCAGCTCTTCACAAACTGCTCCAGTGTGGGTCCCCCGCAGGGTCACAAGCCCCGGCAGCAAACCTGCTCCAGCATGGGCTCCTGTCTCCATGGGGCCACAGCTCCTGCCAGGAGCCTGTTCCAGCGTGGGCTTCCCACGGGGTCACAGCCTCCTTCAGGCATCCAACTGCTGTGGTGTGGGGTTCTCCTCACACTGCAGGTGGAGATCTGCTCCACTGCTAACCTCCATGGGCTGCAGGGCAACAGCCTGCCTCACCATGGCATTCACCGTGGGCTGCAAGGGAATCTCTGCTCCGGTGCCTGGAGCTACTTCTCCCCCTTGCTTCTTCACTGAACTTGGTGTCTGCAGGACTGTCGCTCTGACATATTCTCACTCTTGTCTTCCAGCTGCAGTTGCTGAGGTTGGGGTTTTTTTTCCCTTCTTGAATGTTATCCCAGATGAACTACCACCACGGCTGATGGGCTTGGCCTTGGCCAGCAGTGGGTCTGTCTTGGAGCCAGTTAGTATTGGCTCTATCGGACATAAGGGAAGTTTCTAGCAGCTTCTCAGAGAAGCCACCCCTGTAGAAAACCTTGCCGTGCAAACCCAAGTGGTAGAATACCTCCTGTCTCTGTGAATCACATATTTAAGGAGCGCAAAAACGTTGCTGCCAACAGCAATTGCAGCCAACTTTGAACAGTGATTGGCACACAGGAAGAAATGTCTCCTTTTAATAGATTATTTATGCTGTAAATTGTACTCATTCTAAGTGCTGAAACTGAAAAACAATCAAACAGATCTGCACTAGAATGATATACACAAAGATCGATTAAGGTAATCACAATTATATATAATTTTTTTAAAAAATAAAAATAATTTAATTTAAAAAAAAACCCTAAGTATTTAATTCAGGAATATGCAGGAAGAAATTTTCAAGCTTGGCTGCAGTAACTTATACAACCCAGTCTATGATGGCTAGTGAAATGGCTTACTTTCTGTGGCAGGGAAGACCTCCACTTCAACTGAAATCACTGAGAGCTATAGTTGCTCATCTTTATGGACACATCTATTCATTAGCTGCCTAAATTTTCATTACACTTCTAAACTGAGAGGTTGACAGGAGAGTTAAGACTAGGGCACAATTTGAACCAGTCATTTTGTGCTTCATGCATCATTCCATCAGTGAAGGAAAAGGTAGTATGCCAACTATTACGGAGCTTGACCCCTACAAATTGATGGGCCCAGACATCATCCACCTGAGGGTGCTAAGAGCTAGCTGACATCATCATGAGGCTGCTCTACATAATCAAAATGAGGAACATCCTAGAAGACTGGAAGAAGGCTAATGTCACCCCCAGCTACAAGAAGGGTTTAAAGGAGGATCCAGGAAATTATAGGCCCATCAGTCTTACTTCATTCCCTGGGAAAGTGATGGAGCGAATTTTTCTGAGAGCTATCATAAGTCAAATGAAGCACATGATTACGAAAAGCCAGCATGGGTTCACCAAGGGCAAATTGTGCTTGACAAACCTGATTGCCTTCTATGATAAAGTAACCCGCTTGGCTGTTTTGGGGCGAGCAGAGGACATTGTCTACATGGATTTCTACAAGGATTTTGATATGGTGCTCCACAGCCTCCTAGAGAAACTGATGCATTATGGTCTAAACAAGTGGTCTGTGCAGTGGGTAAGGAACCAGTTGACAGATTGCACCCTGAGGTTGGTGGTACATAGCTCTTGTTCAAACTGGCAACCTGTCACACATGGGGTCCCCCAGGGATCGATATTGGGCCCACTGCTGTTTAATATATTTATAAGTGATGTGGATGATGGGATGAAGTGTACCCACATAAAGTTTGCTAATGATACCAAACTGAGTGGGGAAGCTGACACTTCAGAAGGGAGAGCCACCCTGCAGGAAGACCTGGATAGTGTAGAAGAGTGGGCTAACAAGAACCTAATGAAGTTAACAAGGACAATATAAGGTCTTCTTTCAGTACTTAAAGAGTAGCTACAAAGAAGATGGAGAATCTCTTTTTACAAGAAGTCACATGGAAAAGATGAGGGGTGGTGAGTGCAAGTCACTCCTGGGGAAATTTAGATTGGACACAAGAGGAAAAATTTTCACAATGAGAACAATCAACCATTGGAATAATCTCCTCAGGTAAGTGGTGGATTCGCCAACATTGGACACTTTAAAGATTCAGCCGCACAAGGTGCTGGGCTGTCTTGTCTAGACCATGCTTTTGCCAAGAAAGCTTGGAACAGATGATCTTTGTGGACCCTTCCAACTTGGTATTCGATGATTCTATAATATTCCTAGAGGAAATCCATAAGGGCATATTTGCTGCTAGCTGCAACACAAACTTTCCTACTCTTCGCAGAGCAAATGTTCTACTCCAATGAACGCGGCAATGACCGCAGCAAAGTTCTTGAGTGAACTGAATGTCATTTTACCCCATTTAACTGGCCAAGAAGACTTGAGCTCTCTAAGAGTCCAGTCCAGGGTCTCTGGGGAAGGGGAGAAAACTGTTAAGTCATCACCAATAATGGCCAGAGACAGAAATGAACAGGCATAGCTCCTCAGCTACTCTGTACTACAATTTCTCACCCTTTAGGAAAATGAAGTGGAATTTCATCTAACTTTATGATTATTCACTCTTACAAGACATAAAATAGGTGGATTTTCTCATGGGACTACTGATAATAATTGCTTTTGAATTAGCCTCTCAGAAGTTGTTCTGAATATCTTTACTTGGGTAAAACATTCAGTTATGTAAGCATCAACATTCGGAAGAGAAATACAATATATTTTATGTGAAGATAATTATCAGATTGACTCTTGACACTGTGGAAGTAACAAAATCCAAAACAAACAAAGTCAGAATACACTTATAACAAAAAAATACAGTTTTACTTAGCAAAACATAAAATTAATGATAAAACAGATAGTTTTGGCAGAGAACTAATAGTTGCATAGCACACCATGGATGAAAGAACTGATGGTTGCATAGCACACTATGTATGAATATTTTCTAGTTTGAATTTTAATAGTGGAAATTGCTTACACATCTTTCAGATACCTTATAATTGCATCTTACAAACAGCAAACATTTAAACAAATGAATAATCAACATATTGTAGAAGTTACTGTTTCATCCTACATGTGATCACACTGTAATAGCTTCATTTCATCTTAAATATAGTATCAATTTTCATACTTTGATGATTTTATTCTAAAATTAAGAAATAGCTGATATTAGATGATACAGAATGTCTATTAAGGTATTTTGGCAATTGCAGTGCTAAGAATTTTATTCTGCAAGAAAATCGAACATAATTCAGAGTTGAATCCCTTTGCCTGCATTCTCATAACCAAAACCACTCATTCAAAGTTTATGCACAAAGCCATTAAAATTTATAAAGACACTAAGTGGAACGCTTTGTTCTGAATATATAAGAGTATGTCTAATGTCATATAGCTGCTAAGTATTGCATATAATTTCATCATACTCACCCACAGTCACGTCTTATGTAAATAAAGGAGTAGTTAGCTTGTTTTCAAAGATTTATAAATTGTACGTGTGATTGTCTATGCCATATGAAATAAACATCCTTAGTCTTATTCCAAGTGCGCTTAGCTAGCAAAAACATCATAATCCATTTGCTTAATCTCAGTTAATGTTAATCAGCAGACCAGGTTCACCTCAGGTAGCCATTCTTCAGAGCAGAGTGTCTAACACCTCACTCACCAAGTCCTCTTATATTCTTTTTAAAATGTATTTACCTTTTAAGTACTTCATTTATATAGTTTTCTGTTTACTTACATTGCTCAAGAGACTCACAGAACCAGATAAAATAAAAACATGGGTGAGGAAACCAAGTCATCTAATCTATCTTCTTATGAGTGTACTGTTATCCTCCAGACTAAATTCTTTAGTGATATAAATTTTAAATATGTTAAAACAGACCTTCTGAGGCTATTTATTAACTATCTCTTTGCATTAATTCTTGCTTTTCTTCAATGATTTGGTCAAGACTATCCTCTTTGTGCTAAAGATTCTCCCATACTTTCTCTATTCAGATATCACAATCAAAATTGTTCCACAGTTTCTTTCACAACACTCAATAAAATGTGACTGTCTGAAGGAGTTTTATCATCCATGAGGCATTCTTCATTTCAACATGTTGGAAAAAGGGCAATGCAACCATTATAAATGTGTGTCATATAGTTTATAAAGACACAGGGAGATTACGGTTTACTTTAGCTTAATTATACCACAGAAAGTGTTTTTTTTCTTTTTCCAGTGGAAATACTATGTCCCCAGACGGTAACTGTTCCATTGAATTGCTGCCAGACATATAATCTGATTTGGAGCTTCTTTGCTTAATCAGGATTACAGCAAGCTCTCAAAACTAGCTATGTAGAACAGTAACAAAAACACTGCTCAGTAGATGCTACCAATGCTTATCATAATGAGATTTTAACTATTTTCCCTAGTAGAGAATTCAACATTTACAGAAGTTTTAAAATACTGTTTCAGTTCCACTTTCGTAAGATGCATAGGCACAAACGATAAATTACAATCTTGCACAGATATTTTGCTATAAACATTGCTTTCTTAAATGTTACATTAACATAATTATTTAGGTCCTTAATCTATTTTAGCTAATGTACTGCTTGTATTCCAGTCGGTATTCTGTTGTTTACACTTATTCAGAAGATGAACAAGTGCAAATTCTATGTGTTATTGTGATGTCTTGTAATTTAACCACTAATACAGTAATTTTTATAGAGTTGGTTTTAAGTGCAAGATTTAAAATATCATTGCTACCCTTATTAGCTTTCCAGTGCATGCAAAGTGACTTTCGATAACCAGCTAATCCAACAGTAGCTTCCATGTACCACTAGAATTTGACACCCAACAGATAATACTTTTGGGACCTGGTGATTATAAACAAGTGTCACCATTTGACAGTGTGAATGCCCCTTAATTCTCTAAGACTTCAAAAGGCTTACAAAGTTTCTGTCCAGACATATGTAACTTAAAAGCTCTATTGCATTCCTTCTTGTACTGCAAACACTTCATATATTCTGAAAGGATAAAAGAAATCATCAACTTCATAGTAAAAATAGTATCAATAAGAATTATGTTTAACTCAGACTTAAAGCTAACAAGGCAGAAAAAATTATCACAGTCCTATAGCAATCAATATCAACACAAAAACACTTTTCATCCAGTCGTGTGGGCAGGTTGACTGACATCAATGGAACTAATACAATGACGTTATAAGAATTTAGCCTTAATATTTGGAGAAGAGTTGTTCTTTTCATATAAACAATTCACACAGAAAAATAGGGGAAAATAAAATTAGTGCAGAAAATTTAAGAAGGTAAAATTAGGCCACATGAGAAAACAAACTCTAATTTCAAGCAGGATTACAATTTTCTTGGTTGCTGTCATTCTCACTTCTAAATTACACGCCTGTTTATCTCCAGAACATCTTCAGTTCTCAGTTCTGATACTAAACATTGCATTTAACCTGTGTTTGATACCTCTCTTAGTCCTATTTTTTTGTAAGGGCTGTTCGCTGGTCAATAACTGAAATTATGATCGTATCACTGTGAGGCAGTCACTAACTCCAGTTCTTGTCTCTCATTGAAAAGAGAAAACTCATGTCTGACTCTTCCCAAACTCAGTAGATAAGTACAAACGATCTACTCTACTGACTGTAGGCATCAGTGGCAGTTTTCCCTTAGATTTCAAAGGGTGTCCTCTAGGAAGACAGCAGCAAAGAGATGGCCAGATGAAGGTCCGGTGCCTGCAGTTAGCCTGCAACACCATTCTACAAAGCAAAAGGCTTAGGTCAAGCACCCTAAGCAAGTACTCAGCCTGCAGTCCCTGGGCTGAACCAAAGCTCAAGTGGAAGTTTTCAAGAGTCAAGAGAAATTTTCTAACTGGCTCCAAAATTATTTGTACTAGCCCAGGAAAGCACACCATCAAAATAATTGTAAAAAATATTTTTATCATCACTCTTTCTGATTTTGGTTAATTACTCCTCCTTTTCTATAGACTTTGCTTTAGTAACCGAACTGATTAAATGCTGCAAGTACCTAAATATAACCTGACACTTGTCACCTGATTGTACAAGTCTTCAGTGTTTCTCAGGATCAGCATCATATCCACGAAACTGATGCCCAAGAAAGAAAAGAATATGTTAGCAATTACATTATCATATTTGCTAATATGTTCTTTTTTCCTTAGCAGATAACCAGCATCCCAGGTTGAGAAGCATAAACTGCTGTTTCTGCAGCATTAGACTGAGTCAGAACAGGGTCAGAACCGTGTACAATGCGGCCTTCCCTGCCTGCCAATCCTACAGCCCTTGAATGACACTCTTTGTTTAAGTCAGAGCCATATGGAACAGTGGTTAACATTTGAGTATTTTTATCATTCAATTGCGAGTCACTTCTTTGAAACAGACCGTTGCTACACCAGTTAAACTATTACAGTTGACCTCATGGCACAAGAAAATGCTGATAATATGCCTTATATTTCCAAGTCCCTTCAACCTCTTATATCTCTGGGTTTTTTTTTTAATTGGACAGCTCAGTAAGGTAGGGAACTAGGAAACCACTATCAACCTAAAAAGGAAATTATCACATTAGAAGCAGAGGCCTGGGTCAAGTTCCCTTCAGTGTGCCCAGCCTGTTTACATCCTTTCCAGTAAAGCCTTCCAAAAAATGTGCCACTATTAATATGTTACTACTGATAAGATTTTGAGCCACTGCATTACAATAGCATTTTAGTGTTTGATATACATGAACTTCTTATCAAGTTAATCCCCAGAGACTTTTATTCATTAAATTCTCCAACGTAGTTTTGATAATCAACAGCTGGGGATGCAGAATGAGAAAAAAGAAAAAGTATGCCTCTGGGGAGGAAAACAAAACAAAACCAGAGCCCTGCTTTTAAGAGAACTCTGCCTGGATGGTTAGACGGACTGCAAAACTCCTGTTTGAGCGATTCTGGTTTTTGACTAACACTATATTTAACTCAAATCTGAGTGCCTGTTTGTATTCAGAAGATAGCTTCCTATGGGAAATTTCTGGCCTAGCAGAAGTACATATTGACCCATCATCTTTAAGTGGGTTAGAATTTAATTCTGGAGTGTACAACTTGTCTCGGAGTTAAATGCATAATCATTCTCAGCTTGGTTTTCCTTGTTTTCTTGCCTCAGGTGTATTTAACCATTTACAGGTACCCTCTGCTCTGTGAGATATACTAGCTGAAGGGAAGGGTCAGTCATATTTTCATTTTTTCTGATTATGGGCACCTGAAAAAAAGAGTCATCCTAGACTACGTTTTGCTTTGTTTGTATTACATCTGCATAATTCACTGCAGTGATATGTAAATGCTTAAGATCATCTTGAATTCTTTAAACTGGAAAAAGAGTTAGTAGAAATGTTTCCCTATCCTTAGTCTTCACCTCCTAGAACATTTTAAAAAATTTTTTTTCTCCCTTGAATATTTCCCTTCATGACCCTCCCAGCCCTTTCACCAAATTAATAATGCGGCCACCTGTACTGACCTTAACACACAATGATTGGTAAAAAACAGTTACGTTACAACTAGCTGCAGAACTAATTGGTGCTGTCAGCTTATGAAAGATTGACTTCTTCCTGTATTGGTTAGAAAACTCCTATGTGGACCTTAATGTTTTACTGAAAATTTCACTCATTAAGATGACTAGGGTTGTCACGTGTTCTTTTTTTATACTCTTAACTTCCTTGTACTTCTTACCAATGTGTTAATTTGTAACTATAATTCTTTGCGTCTCCCAAAGAGCATGGTCCAAGAAAAAGATTAAGTGGACAGCACATGAGTTCCCTGGCCAAGCTGTTAGCAGCTTACCATGAAATTTAACTCCATGTGCTTCAGTTTGTCTACCTGACATTCTGTGCAATGACATTGCCAATTTTCCTATTTCATAGAGACATTGTGAAGCATAAGCTAAAGAAACCTCATGTAGCTCCAACAGCACAAGTGACTTTAAGGGACAGATCTTTTGCTCCATCCTGAAGAACATCATAAAATCCTTTGCTGGGGTCTAGTGTTATTTCCTTGATGGAGTTCAGAGGCTGATTTTAGAGAGAGAGTGAGTTCATAAATTGAGGCCAAGAAGGGAAAAAGACAAGGCTTAGATATACTGTACAGCTTTGCCTCCTACAAACACTTTAAATTCTTTGATCAAAATTCACATCTTCAAAAACTTGCTCTGATCTGCTGCCTATTCCTGTAGGTGCCCAGGCTCCTGAGGCTCCTAAATTGCTAACGGTACAGCTTTGCTGCTGGACACGTGTACAACCACTCCAGCGCTGAGAACACTAAGCTGCTTAACGTCTTAGCATTGGTGCAATGCACAGCTCATCACTGCTTTGCTCATCTTGCCTGAGGAAACATGACCATCTTCCCTTACAGTCCAGGCAGCAAGCTGTTGCTGTTCCCCATTCCTCTGACTAAAGAGGTTAAAGAGCTCTCTCACCACTCCAGAGCTCCAGTTCACTGCATAATTTAGAGCAAGGATTTAAGTCCATATATCTTAGCTTTCAAGAGAGTGAACCAGCTCAGCGCTCCTCCTCCTATCTTGGTTTTGTGTAAGAAAAGACTGATTTGCATACAACATCTAATTCCACAACATACTTCACAGCTGGAAATGCCCAGTGGTGAGACACACCTAACTTTAAACCTAGATTTAGATACCAATTTCTTTGTCAGACATGGAAATAATATCAAATATGGACCCCGACCTAAAGGTCCTGCATCTGCCCAGGATGCAGTAGCCAAGATATGTAACTCAAACCTGAGGATGCCTGGAGCAAACAAGTCGAACACCTCCAGTGTTGTATTGCTGTGCCTGAATCCCCAGTACGAGACTAGTTTACTCAGTTATCACCTTAACTGTAGGTGCAAGCAAGAAGGGCTGAGGAAATACAGGTACTACTGAATTATATTTGACTGTCATACTTGCAGTACTAGATGTAAAAAATGGAGCTGAATGCATGTTTCTAAAATCAACCCAGTATTCTCACAATGA
>VZSC01002982.1:109043-119597 GCA_013398225.1 Steatornis caripensis
CTTATATACAAATGTTATAAGTAGATATTTTGGCATATGCATGTTTATATCTAAGTATGTATCAGTACACATAGTCACACACATCCCCACATACACACAAACACTACTCAGATATCTTCAGTTACTTTTATATCCTTTAGATTAAATTGTAATTTTCCAGTGTTGTGATTGTATATTCCCAGACCTACTGTTTCCCTTTCATTTTATTTTGATTTGGAAGTACGTTTCTCTAAACTCCCTCACATGCAGGGCCCATATTTTACCAAAGGACGGACTTTATACATATATTGAATTTTGAGTCAACTAGATACATGAATTACTTTTTTTTCTGTGAAGACCTCCAGCCTGTATTTCTGCATTGTATTTTTGGCACAGCGTCAGTTTTTAATCTCAAATAGTACTAAAACGTGTCATTAGATGGATAAAGATTTTTTGGATGTATGCTCAATAAAAAATAGAAAGGTAGTGTCTACCTCCTTCAAAAATAATCAGACTATATTAGGTGTTATCACCACCAAATTTCCATCTACCAATCTTTTCCTCTAGCTAAATTAAGCCTCAGATGTTGTCAACATACATTTTTCTACACATAGTAATATTAGTTATAAATTACAGATAAACAAAATGGTACTACTTAATTTTAATCAAACTTTTCACAGTAAGATGGTGTATTTATTTTTAGTTAATAAAAATATTTTTGTATTGATGTTATTATTGATTTTTTAATCTAGTTATAATTAAATTACGAAAAGCAATTACAGTATTTGTAAGTAGGAAGTCTGTGAGTTAAATACCTGACCACAGACAGAATGGTAAAAAGTATGATTGCTGTCTTCAAGCACTTCTATCAGTAAAATATACACAGAGTACCTTTAAGTTTCATTATGCAAGGCACTGAAATTAGACTAGATAAAGTATTAATTTTTTTTTTTAAAGATCATATATCGGCAAAGCTATAGAACAAGTGACCCACTAATATTTTTTCCATCTCTTAAGTTTTTTTAGTCAAATCATTTACTTTGTGCTTGACATAGATACAACAGAGTAGATAAAATTTGCGATGAAAAGGATCTATTCGATCCGCAGAGTGATCCTTGTGGTCATTCTCCAGTGAAATAACATCACAAAGCCAAGAATGAGCAGATGAGTGAACTTAGAAGACAACATATCACCCACCACTAAAAACTAAGAAGTCAGCGATGGAAAGGCCTGGCTGCCAATACGGTTTTATAAAGTTTCTGCTTCTGCTGCTCCATTACAGCAGAAAGTTGATGCATTGTCAAGCTTCCTCTTACTACTATTATCCTTCACTTGAGACAAATAAAAAACTCCTTTTCTGTCCCATCAACTGTTAGGTTTTGACATTTTCCCTTTATAAATTTTGTCAGGGAGTCAAAATCCCAGACAATTCATTAACTGAAAATAAAAAAAAGATCTACAATTAATTTTGAAACTTCTGAAAAGTTGTTGGCTTCAACAGTATTGAAGTGTTTAAATTTGTATTTTTACTTGTTTTAGATTTCGAAAATATAGACTCTCTACATTTGCACATTCTATTAATCTCACTTCAGCTCTGCAGCGNGAATCCCCAGTACGAGACTAGTTTACTCAGTTATCACCTTAACTGTAGGTGCAAGCAAGAAGGGCTGAGGAAATACAGGTACTACTGAATTATATTTGACTGTCATACTTGCAGTACTAGATGTAAAAAATGGAGCTGAATGCATGTTTCTAAAATCAACCCAGTATTCTCACAATGAGTTTTAAACCTGAAGATGGTCATCACTTCTGTTACTGTGGCCCTGCAGGATACTTGGTTTTCCCCCTTCTGCATTTATTCTCTCTTACACTTATATACAAATGTTATAAGTAGATATTTTGGCATATGCATGTTTATATCTAAGTATGTATCAGTACACATAGTCACACACATCCCCACATACACACAAACACTACTCAGATATCTTCAGTTACTTTTATATCCTTTAGATTAAATTGTAATTTTCCAGTGTTGTGATTGTATATTCCCAGACCTACTGTTTCCCTTTCATTTTATTTTGATTTGGAAGTACGTTTCTCTAAACTCCCTCACATGCAGGGCCCATATTTTACCAAAGGACGGACTTTATACATATATTGAATTTTGAGTCAACTAGATACATGAATTACTTTTTTTTCTGTGAAGACCTCCAGCCTGTATTTCTGCATTGTATTTTTGGCACAGCATCAGTTTTTAATCTCAAATAGTACTAAAACGTGTCATTAGATGGATAAAGATTTTTTGGATGTATGCTCAATAAAAAATAGAAAGGTAGTGTCTACCTCCTTCAAAAATAATCAGACTATATTAGGTGTTATCACCACCAAATTTCCATCTACCAATCTTTTCCTCTAGCTAAATTAAGCCTCAGATGTTGTCAACATACATTTTTCTACACATAGTAATATTAGTTATAAATTACAGATAAACAAAATGGTACTACTTAATTTTAATCAAACTTTTCACAGTAAGATGGTGTATTTATTTTTAGTTAATAAAAATATTTTTGTATTGATGTTATTATTGATTTTTTAATCTAGTTATAATTAAATTACGAAAAGCAATTACAGTATTTGTAAGTAGGAAGTCTGTGAGTTAAATACCTGACCACAGACAGAATGGTAAAAAGTATGATTGCTGTCTTCAAGCACTTCTATCAGTAAAATATACACAGAGTACCTTTAAGTTTCATTATGCAAGGCACTGAAATTAGACTAGATAAAGTATTAATTTTTTTTTTTAAAGATCATATATCGGCAAAGCTATAGAACAAGTGACCCACTAATATTTTTTCCATCTCTTAAGTTTTTTTAGTCAAATCATTTACTTTGTGCTTGACATAGATACAACAGAGTAGATAAAATTTGCGATGAAAAGGATCTATTCGATCCGC
This sequence comes from Steatornis caripensis, assembly GCA_013398225.1. Lineage (NCBI taxonomy): Eukaryota > Metazoa > Chordata > Aves > Caprimulgiformes > Steatornithidae > Steatornis > Steatornis caripensis. The sequence continues at coordinate 111,977 of VZSC01002982.1, forward strand.
AGAGTGATCCTTGTGGTCATTCTCCAGTGAAATAACATCACAAAGCCAAGAATGAGCAGATGAGTGAACTTAGAAGACAACATATCACCCACCACTAAAAACTAAGAAGTCAGCGATGGAAAGGCCTGGCTGCCAATACGGTTTTATAAAGTTTCTGCTTCTGCTGCTCCATTACAGCAGAAAGTTGATGCATTGTCAAGCTTCCTCTTACTACTATTATCCTTCACTTGAGACAAATAAAAAACTCCTTTTCTGTCCCATCAACTGTTAGGTTTTGACATTTTCCCTTTATAAATTTTATCAGGGAGTCAAAATCCCAGACAATTCATTAACTGAAAATAAAAAAAAAATCTACAATTAATTTTGAAACTTCTGAAAAGTTGTTGGCTTCAACAGTATTGAAGTGTTTAAATTTGTATTTTTACTTGGTTTAGATTTCAAAAATATAGACTCTCTGCATTTGCACATTCTATTAATCTCACTTCAGCTCTGCAGCGAGCCACCCATGTTGCTCTTTCCTCTTGCCTAATGCAGCATGAGCAGACCTAGGAACTTTACCCAAACGTTTTCTACTCTTTCTGCTTTACTCCCCAGATAAGGAGGACTGCCATGCTGCATCAGCAATGCCTGCACCAAGCATCTAGCTCATGCTGGCTGCAAAGTGCCTGGGGAATGCGACAGCATCTGGAAAGGAGGTGTGCTCAGATGCGCCACCCCCCTTCAGCATACAACCACATTATATTGTGCTATTCTGTGAAACGCATTCATGATCTTCTCTTCACTATACTGACTATTGAACAATACCTATTTTCAATTGATTTTCTAATTTAAAAATGACAATTTTTAATGAGTTAGGGTTTTATGTTATTTTCCCTTAAATTCTTCCTGGCAATTTCAAACACTAATTAAGAAAAAACAGATTTTCAGACCATAATGGAGGAAAGTAGTATTCTTATATAGGTCTAAGTTTGTCTAAAGGGATGCTAATTTGGAGACACATATTCAGAGGAACACTATGGAGCCTTGTGCCAATGATGACATACAGGTTTGTATCATACTGACAAAGAAGGTATGCTTTATAAGCAATATTGGCCATCCTTCCGTGACACTCTCAAGGCTCATTTATGCAGTTACACTTTTTCTTCTGAAGAGCAGCAGTCAACTGCCTCTTTTTGCAGGCACAGCGATCTCTGTCTTCAGAGGCTCAGAAGACAGCACAAGGCCTTAGAGAATATAAAATAACAGAGAAATACCAAAACCCCTACGGAGCAGCCTCTACTTGGAATCATAATCCTCCTCGCTTTCACTTTGAATGTGTTAAGAAAAAAGCAACTTGCAAAAAGCTATTTGAATGTTACCGAAATAAACCAGTATTTGCAAAATCACCTCTGATAAGGTCACCAGCCAAGGTCAGTCCACGGCAATCTCTCAGGAGCCGTGACAAAACAATAGACCCACCGCACGGAACAAGCAGGCAGGCGTGCGGGCTCTGCTGCTCTATCTCAGCAGATAAGCAATCCTTGGGACTTCAAATAAATCACAGGGAACAGCTAGCGGAAAGAGTGATGTCGGGTAGATCTCCTCTCATGTTTTTCTTAGCAGACTGCCACAGGGAAATACTCAGATGCTGAAGGATGTCTGTTTACATAGAAAAGACTGATCTAAAAAGTAGTGACATATTATAATCCAGTCACGCAAACTGTCTCTGAGCAATTAGACTGTCTTACTGGTTTAATGCTATTTTAGGTTTATTTCTGCTTTTGGGAATTAGACTTGCTTCTTGAAAAACACTATGTGTTATGCCACGTCGTACATCCCCTTATGATTATATCAGAAGATATTGTAGTCATTGCATCATTTTTGTAAGATATATAACCTCAAACTGAATTGAGTTACTCTTTTGCCTTTTTGAACTACAGAGAAAAAGAAAATGTAATAGGCTTTGTTCAGAATAACAAAGGGTATTTGTTTTCTTTTCTGGATATTAATCCTTATACTTTTATCTCCCTTCAGAAACACTGTAGGTGATGGGGGTGAAAAGCAATTTTTGTGGGGGCCCATTTCAGGGCTAAAAAGAAAATTTTCATTTAGATATTTCTTTTTCTTTATTGCCATTGATATTCTTTAAATCACAAGTTTTCATAGACTTTTCTCAAAGTAAAAATTTAAATTGAGAGAAAATTTCTAACGTGTCTGGGTTTGTGTATACTTCAATAAATAACAACAAACTTGTTTGCAACAGAAAAAAAAGCTCCCTATCTAGATGTAACTTATAATACCTGCAGAGACAAGAAGATAAGATGAGGGAGTACTAATTAACAGTAACATGTTTGTACTCTAAAAAAGGAGCTGATTCGAAACAGGCTGGTTTTTATTTGCGAGAACCATTTCTACCAGCTTGGCAAACTAATGTGCTAAACAAGAACCATACCCAAGCCCCCTCCACACGCACTCTCACACACGCACGAACACAAACATACGCATATCCTGGCAAAAAGGTACAACAGGCAGTATATTCCTGCCAGTTAGACATGAAAAGGGTTATTCCTGAAACTGATGCACCTTTTAGTTACATCATGATTATACCTTACAGCAGAATCCAGATAATTTTGTTTAGACCATTTACAGGTGAACCGCTTGATGGGTTCCTCACTTTCTCTGGAAGAAGAAGCTGTTGTGAATGCAGCTCAGCTACAAAGTCCTTCTCATAGTCGTCTAAAGCTTCTCTTTGTTGCCTTTCCAAACTTTACCTGTATACTGGCTTTAAAATAACTCATATCCAGTCTCCCGTGTTCTCACAATCTGCTGTATCCTAAACCATTTAAGTTTATTTTACTTTATATATTCTATTTTTTTATATAAATATATACACATAGGTGTAGAGAGAGAGAGAGAAAGCAGCATATCCGTTGAAAGATGGAAGCATATTCACTGAAAGATAGAGGTATATTCATTTGTGCAGAATATCCTAGCAATAACTAAATTTAGTTCTTAATGCAACACCGCGAAACTTACATTAAGGAAATGAGGATGCCATTTATGTATACTATCAGTTTAGCAAANGTACATCCCCTTATGATTATATCAGAAGATATTGTAGTCATTGCATCATTTTTGTAAGATATATAACCTCAAACTGAATTGAGTTACTCTTTTGCCTTTTTGAACTACAGAGAAAAAGAAAATGTAATAGGCTTTGTTCAGAATAACAAAGGGTATTTGTTTTCTTTTCTGGATATTAATCCTTATACTTTTATCTCCCTTCAGAAACACTGTAGGTGATGGGGGTGAAAAGCAATTTTTGTGGGGGCCCATTTCAGGGCTAAAAAGAAAATTTTCATTTAGATATTTCTTTTTCTTTATTGCCATTGATATTCTTTAAATCACAAGTTTTCATAGACTTTTCTCAAAGTAAAAATTTAAATTGAGAGAAAATTTCTAACGTGTCTGGGTTTGTGTACACTTCAATAAATAACAACAAACTTGTTTGCAACAGAAAAAAAAGCTCCCTATCTAGATGTAACTTATAATACCTGCAGAGACAAGAAGATAAGATGAGGGAGTACTAATTAACAGTAACATGTTTGTACTCTAAAAAAGGAGCTGATTCGAAACAGGCTGGTTTTTATTTGCGAGAACCATTTCTACCAGCTTGGCAAACTAATGTGCTAAACAAGAACCATACCCAAGCCCCCTCCACACGCACTCTCACACACGCACGAACACAAACATACGCATATCCTGGCAAAAAGGTACAACAGGCAGTATATTCCTGCCAGTTAGACATGAAAAGGGTTATTCCTGAAACTGATGCACCTTTTAGTTACATCATGATTATACCTTACAGCAGAATCCAGATAATTTTGTTTAGACCATTTACAGGTGAACCGCTTGATGGGTTCCTCACTTTCTCTGGAAGAAGAAGCTGTTGTGAATGCAGCTCAGCTACAAAGTCCTTCTCATAGTCGTCTAAAGCTTCTCTTTGTTGCCTTTCCAAACTTTACCTGTATACTGGCTTTAAAATAACTCATATCCAGTCTCCCGTGTTCTCACAATCTGCTGTATCCTAAACCATTTAAGTTTATTTTACTTTATATATTCTATTTTTTTATATAAATATATACACATAGGTGTAGAGAGAGAGAGAGAAAGCAGCATATCCGTTGAAAGATGGAAGCATATTCACTGAAAGATAGAGGTATATTCATTTGTGCAGAATATCCTAGCAATAACTAAATTTAGTTCTTAATGCAACACCGCGAAACTTACATTAAGGAAATGAGGATGCCATTTATGTATACTATCAGTTTAGCAAATTAATTAAATACCTGCATAAGTGCTTCCTTATTCAGAAGAAATATTACAGATAGGTTTAGCATAAATGTCTGCACAAAAATCTGCATGCTACATGCAGCAGCCAGAAATACCTGTAGCAATGCTCTATTGGTATGCTAGCCAGATCCCAGGGTTTATTCCTCTTTCTTAGCATAAGCTTTCTGAAAACTGAGCATCTGGAAGGTCAACCTATTTTTGAATCAATACATATAACCTTTGAAGATCAACTGAGAAATTTTGAATATCTCTTCAGAATCAAAAAAGGGAGATCTTTATTTTCCACCATTTCTCAAACAGAATCACAGTTTAATTTTAAAACTTTCCTAGTGCCCTCTTCTGTCAATGCCCTCTGGCCTTCAATTTCTATCACTCCAGTTGAAATTTTACCACTATTATTTACCCTTCCCCAGTGCAGTTGTGCATTTTCTTAATTTTAAATACATCAGAGATTTGTTGAACTGATTCATTTTGATTTATCTATCTTCAACAATTTGGTTTCATTCTGTATTGCATGTGCTCCCAATGACATTACGTACACTATGTAAATATGGAAGATATATCGAAATATGTTTTTGTCGTCACTTTAAGTGAGAACAGAAGTGTAAATCTCAAAGTTGGAGAATGGGATCATGGAAGGGATAATGATGACTCATAATTGATCTTCTGCTCTCAAAAAGCATGCTTAATAGTTAATAATAAAAGCTATTCTTTTCAAGGGACCACAGTGTTTATACATAAAATCAGAATAAAATAAATAAATACATGTTATTAGATAATGGAAGGGTTTTTACATGCTGTCAAGTTCAAAGATTTGTCACTTCCACGATGGTCTTAGCCTATGCTATCTTTTATGGCATATAACAAAGGTATATTCCCTAATTTAATTTTGAGAGCACTATTGTCAGGGTTGCAGCCAGACAAGCTCATGCATTGTGTATCAGCATCAAGGTTTTGGTAGCAGGGGGCATACAGGGAGGAGTGTGAGAAGGCTGAGGTTGCCCTGTGTAGGACACAGCTGAATCCAGCCAGCTCCAGCAGACCCATCACGGGACACAGCCAAACCCATCAGCCCCATGTAGCACATCCGTGATAATGTATTTTAAGAAAGGGCAAAGATGCTGGACAGGCAGGGGAGGAAGGGAAAAAATAGAGTGAGAAACAGCAGTGTGAGCACCAAGGTGAGAGAATAAGGAGCGGAGGAGGCACTCCAGGCGCTGGAGCATCCCCTGCAGCCCCTGGAAGAGCCCACACTGGAGCAGAGATCTGAACTGTGGCCTGGGGAGACCTCACACCAGAGCGGGTTTTTTTCCTGTAGGACTGCAGCTCGTGGACGAACCCACCCTGGAGCTGAGGTGAAGTATCAGATGGAAGGAGAAGCTGAGAGGATCTGCTACGGACTCCCTGTACACCACCACCACCACCCCATCCCTTGCTGCACTGTTCAGGCGGTGGGTGCAGGAGCCTGGAATGAAGGCGTGAAGTTGAGCCTGAAGAGGGAGAGGAAAGGTGTTAGTTTACTGTTTGTCTTTGTTTCTCACTACCTGAATCTATTTTCATTGGCAATAAATTAAATTCATTCTCCCCAAGTCAGGACTGGTTTACCCACAGCAGTAATTGGTATGCAATTGCTCTGACGTTATCTCAACCCACGAGCTTTCTCCTCCTATTTTCTTCCCCTGCCCTCCTGAGGAGGGGAGTGGGCACGTGGCTGGGTGGGCACTTGGCCTTTAGCCGAGGCTAACCCACCGCAGCTCCCCAGGAGAAACACAGATCCCCAAATTCAGAAACTGCAGCTCTGTGCTTGTGTACTTCATCTAGCCAAAAATTAAGGTGTTTCATGAGAATTACTGCCTCATAAATATTCCTTTTTTAAACACAATGCCTGGTAGCAGCAGATGTCGGTAAGAGACAAATGAGGCTGAAAATACTTTTTGCCTTAGTTATCTTCAAAGGATTCAGAGCTAAAACACTCACCTTGTAATAGTAAGTCTTTAGTCATAGCTATATTTCCCATGATACTGGCGGATTTCAGACAACCGGTCTGCAAACTGACACAAAGTGTGTCCTTCGGCCAAGTAATCCCATTCAAGTAAATTGAGCTAACAGTGTGACCAAGGTTTTATAACCTTAGGGCACATAATTGAAGCTCAAAGTTGTCTAAAGTGAAACCATTCAGAGGAAATGCACTGTTCAGTGCATTTCAGGACTTGAAATGTTAAAAACAACAAAAAAAGTGAAGCTGTCAAATATCTTGTGTTGATATTTTCTAAATGAAATTTCAGTTCTTTGATTTGAAGATACTTTTATTTTAGAAACTTACCATATGTTTAAAATAGTAAAATAAGAAAAGATCACAATCTAAATAATAAATCAAATCATTTAAACGAAATATTTCAAACTGATTAGAGCTTTTTCTTCTTGGTTGTTTCCCAATATCCTTTTTTCTCTGTTTTGAGATTTTAACTCTGACTTTATTGAAAATGAGAAAAAAACTCCAAAGCCTCAAAAATGTTTGCATGGTGGCAAAAAGCTGAGTTTAGAATTTAAACAGGACAATCAGCATTATGATCACATCTTAAAAAGTAAGTGTTGTTTTTCATAGCATCTAAAACTACAATATAAAAATTGATTAACTGGAAGACTACCACATGCCAGCCAACATAGGTTGATGTCACTGTCCTCATGCACGGGGACTTGCAGCACATTCCATCAACAGATCAAGTGGATCTTTCTGTGATATTATAACCATGTCATTCAATTAATGTCTACAAGCAATTCAATATTATCGATGCACGAAAAACTAAAACATGACTTCGAAAGTGCATACTTACAGTAACAGAGATGCTCAAAAGAAAGCCAGCAAACATTACTCAATTTTAAATGTACTTTTACGAAATGCTTACTGCACATTGATGAAAGGCAGTTTAATATTTTTATGCTGGCAAACAGTAATGTCTCTTTTATGCAAAGTACATGCCAAATCACTGCTTCAATCTTTTCCTCTTCATAACAATGTCAATAATTAGCCAATACATTTAAATTTCAAAGGGCAACTTTTTCTATTTAAAGAAAATTGAGTTTAGGTTCAGATGAAGTCACTGCGTAACAAATATGTATCCATCTAAGAATCAAATTTAGCCACTACATTTGCTTTGAGAACATAGATTCTACTCAGATCAGAATCCTAGTGTGAGGTCAATGGACAAATACAGAACAAAAAATTTTGTACCAAAGTTAAGGACAACAGGAAAGGCTTCTACAGGTACACTGGCAGCAAAAGGAAGAC
>VZSC01002982.1:121343-164218 GCA_013398225.1 Steatornis caripensis
GAGGTTGTGGAGTCTCCTTCTCTGGAGATATTCAAAACCCGCCTGGATGCATTCCTGTGCAACCTGCTCTAGGCTAACCTGCTTTAGCAGGGGGGTTGGACTAGATGATCTCTAGAGGTCCCTTCCAACCCCTACCATTCTATGATTCTATGATTCTACGATTATGATGAAGTAGTAGCATTGTATTTCCTGGGCTTTTGTCTCATTAATAGTAACCTAAAGTAGAAACTCCTACAGAATAACTAATTATTCACAAGAGTTACATCAAAACAAGCTGCCTTATAGGGACAGATAAGACACCTAAGAGATCTGTGATATGAGAGAGCAACCCTGCCCATTCTAGGTAGGCAAACCTCAAGTGAATTCATTCCAGCAAAAAGAAATGCTGATGTAAATTTGTATAAGGAAAAGAAGTCCGTTTGGTTTCTTCTCCAATCTTCTGCTGTTCCTTTATATAAAGGAGAAATTTGAGTAAACTAAATTCCACCAACAGTGAATCTGGCCTAGTGCTTCCAAGAGCTCCCTGTTAGGGCTCTGATCTACAATGAGAGTGACTTGTTAAAGCATAAAATTTGTAATGTTTCTGGGATACATTCTATTGCAAAGTGTTCTAGATTGTGTGATATTTTCTATGTCAGCCCCCACTTCTGGCAAAGACAAAACACATAAATCTAATAAGTCTTACTTCATAGTCATTTGTGATTCTATTATTTGCTCATATTTTTAATATCAGACTGACAGAGCAGCTGTAAAGGGGTACTCTCAAAATATCATCTAAAATTATTCATATCAGTTAACTTCATCAAGTAAAATATTATATAACTGATGACAAAATTTGCTGCTGTGATAGTACTGACTAATATTGTCCCCACCCATCAGCCTTTTGCAGCGCCTCATTTCAGTTTGCCTTTGATGCCAGAGCCTTAACTATGAAACGAATCCATCAATTTCCAGACAATATCTGGAAAAACATTAGCTCCCTCCCTGCTGAGATAAATCACTTCCCAATGTATTCACTTGCAGACTTCAACATTTTTCATATGGTTTTCACTCTGACTTGATCTGTAAAGGAATGTTACCTTCAAGAGAATTAATACCTGTGTGATACAAACCTAGAACTGTAGCTCAATTTTCAGAAGTGATTTGTAGCATTATTCTTTAACTACATATAAATTCAAACAACTATTTACTTATTTCACATGAATGAGCATAGTGTTTCTTGAGCCAGGCAGAAAAGAAAAATACACTTTTAGCATGTGTTCAGATTAAGTTGATAGTTAAACTTCAGATAGTGACTTAGAAACTCATACTGCAAAGCTGCAAATATATTTATGATTCTACATGTGTACATCATAGCACAAACACAGATCCCACAAGCTTCTGGAAATGTTCCAGTACACTAGCACCCATGGTCCCAGATTCCTTTCTCAACTGTGATGAATGCTGCGCAAATTCTTGCATCTTAAAGGCAGTTATAGTCTTTCATTACTCCAAAATAGATGAAAAATGAGGTTAGAGAATGCACCGAACTATACATATGAAATAAAGAATATTGTCCTCTTTCACAATAAAGAAACCAAATATCAGTCAATTCTTTAATATTCAAACTAAATTGTCTGTCCATCAAACATTAATTTATTTGTTACAAGTGCTTCTTGAGACATAAGAACAAGCAGATATTAGTGTCGATTCAGATCGTGATAAACAGACTGTTAAGACATAATTTGTGAGCATTTTGGCTTGGAATCACAGGGCAGCTGATGTTGGAAAGTGCGTCTGGAGATTGCCTAGTTCAACCCACTGCTCAGAGCAGGGTCAGCCAGAGCAGGTTGCATGGAACCATGTCCAGATGGCTTTTGAATATTTCCAAGGATGGGACACCACAGTCTCCGAGAAACCTGTGCCTGTGTTTCACCACTCTCACAGTAAAAAATTTTTTTCTTATGTTCCAGTGGAATTTCCTGTATTTTAATTTGTGGCCATTGCCTCTTTTTTCACTAGATACGACTGAGAAGAGTCTGCCTCAGCCTTCCTCACCCCACTCCTATCAGCTATTTATAGACACTGACAACATACCCCTGACTTTTCTCCTCTCAAGGCTAAATGACCCTAGCTCTCACAGCCTCTCAGCCTCATGACAGCATGTCAGATGCTCCAATCCCTTAATCATCTTAGTGACCACTTGCTGGACTCACTCCAGGAGGTCCATGACTTTCTTGTACTAGGAATTGTTTTTTCTTTTACTTTTTTCCATCCACCTTTAGATTTGGAAATACATATTTCACGTACAAAATATCTACTATAGCAGAATAAACTTCGTTCCCAGGGGTTTTATCCTCTTTGGCTACAGAAAAGTTCCTGGAAGGCCAACTGGTACAATTTTATTGTAAAAAGTACCTGGGATGGGGAGGGGGCGGGAAATGAAGCAATCACATCAGCACAGCAGAGAGCTCTACCTGAAGGCATTCACTTGTTCATCCATGTCCAGGTAACAGGCTACAGGTGGAATCACATTTTTACGTGTCCTTTTCTGGTGCAAATGTATCAGATAAGGGTCAAGGTGTCAGGGCCACAGAAACAGCAAAAGAGAGAGAGCTGTCTTAGAAATAGAAGGAGGAGAGGTTCTTTCTCTCCGTCACTGTTGGAGTTAACTATCAATCAACAGCATCTTTCCACAGGCTGACACCGGACAGAGGATTTGAACGCAAAAATTTTTACGCAGACACTGGCATATAAGAGAAAGAAATTTGTTTAATGACTAGCCCATTTCCAGAAGTCCAAATAATCCTTACTAAAATTCTTTGTAATCCATAATCACACAGCAAGTAAACTAAGGTACAAAAGGCAGCCACATTTGTTTTGAGTTTTATTGCCTGGGGGGTTTAGTACACAAAATCATCAATGAAGGGCATTAGATATCTAAGACACACTCGCTCACAACCTTAAACTTTGTAAGAAAGACAAGGATAGAATTTGGCATGAGATATAAGCTTGTGTAACACCTGTTGGAAATTAAGGACCACAGTTTGAAAACAGCAGCAAACTCATAACCACAAAAGCTGTGTCTGAATCCAAATAAATTAGTTAATTATTTTTCCCCTACCATTATTGCTATTTTGATGCGTTTATTAAACATTGTGCAGTCAACTCTCACAACAACTTGATTCTCATTTCTCACTGGAATAACTGCAGTCCCAGCCTTCAACAGCTGATGCCTGAGCAACTCACACAACAAAGCTAATGAACATTCAGATCCTGGTTCTGTTAGTTTTGGAAAGCAAAGAGTATACATCATCTAAGCTGCTATGTGTCATTCTTCGAAAAAACTGATGACTGATTTATCTGAACACGGTTAAGCCATCTGGCTTAGTGGGCACCCTCCTTTGTTATGACGTGGTTACAGTCTTATTTCTTTAATTTTTGCCATAGTAGAGAGCACAACAGTTTAATGTCACAACCTAAACCATAAAATATGTTTTGGTTTATCTAAAGTTCACCAGTTGGTTGATAAGACTTACTTCAAACAAAACCTTATGTCTACCTAAAAGGGAAGTTGGAAATATGCTTTCCATTTCTCATTCATAAAGAGAAGGATGTAATAAAGTAAACCTAATGTTTCAGGATTTCTACAGAAGTGCAACAGTAACAAAAATTTTAGGTGCAAAAAAGTTACACAGACAAAAACTTTATATTGAGTTTTAACCCAGTTATTTTAAAAACTGGAATTTGCTGTGTCTGAGTAAGATAGTCAAGACTGATCAACATCACTTAAATTTCCTTCAGTCAAAAATGTAATTGTTATGTGAATATTTGCCCATTATATCAAAGATATGAAACCATACTTGTGACGATAGTGTATGTACATTCCCCAGTATTGCAATTAATATTTTGATTTTCCTGTGTCACATGTTGTTTTCCTCTTCTCAAAGGCAGAACTATGCACAATGCGGGCTCTTGCTTTATGGCAAGATTTAAAACAGTCTTTCGTTTTATATAAAACACTACAAATTGTTAGTAAATTCTGGATTGGAAAAACAAACTTTCTTGTTGTGAAAAACTGTGCCTTTTCTACTGAAACCTTGTCCTCAGAAGATGGAAAGTCAGCAAGGTGGAAATACTTGCATATTTGAGCTAAGTCTAAAACAAAATGTTATTTCCAGCATAATTTCAGTCTTTTTAATAGAGAGTTCCTTTTCCCAGATGAAGGATGTTATTACTTTATATTTAAGATGGTCTAAGTCCAGGCCATCAAATGTCTTTTAAGTAACCTGATTCAAAATTCTATGGGAAGCCACAGAAGGCAAACTGGCATGTTCACAAGACTTAGTGCTGCTGAAAAGGTCTCCAAGGGACTCCACACCACTTTCCTAAGCAGTGATGTCTAGGTTTATCACATGCCTACGGTCACACCAACATTCAGGCCACAGTCCACCAAGACAGAAGAAATCTAGAATCAGCAAGGAATACAGGAGAAGTCCTCAACTACAAAGTTAAAGAGTAGGTTATGAATGTGTCTTTCACCCAAAGACTGCATCATGGGCAACAGCTTCTTAGTATCTCCTGTTCACCAGTATCATGTCCATCTTGCTCTGCTTTAGCTTCAGTTACCTGGGGTTTTATCCACAAACTAATCCTGTTCAATGTTCTGGGCTAACATGGTAATAAATGTTGGGCTGTAAATGTCCAAAACAGGTAGAACTACACCCGGTGTTGATGTAAGAGCTCCTACCATCTGAATAGTTCAACTGCTATTAAATACATTATAAATTTATCTGACAGAAAGACCCAGTGGAATTAAGGACTTAAGTATCTGGTAGCTTTGTGTTTGTAGCCTGGTCCACCTGAAGACAAAATTAAAAGGAGACAAATGCTTAAGTAATTAACAAGATCAAAGCCTAAATTTTAGACCACATGCAATGTTGAACACTTTCAGCTACTATCAAACTTAGCACAAGTTGCCTAATGTAGCAGCTCTCAACTGTGGCCTTACAACATCTTTCTCCCCTGCCCTATCTATTCTAGCTTTTACTCTCTTCAGAATTCCTGTAAAACTTGCCTTCTATCTGTTTATCCATAGCAGCATTTGCATGATTTCTAATTGCAGAAAATTTTCAAAAGCAAATTTTTTTAAAAACATTAACAGCCTTAAGAAATAAAGTTCTACACCACTTCTTTCCTACATATTTTCATTAAAATGCCAAAATGCAAATTCATAAACATTTTCAAAATTCAAATCAGAATTATGTAAATGGTAAACAACCAGAGCCAGTATCATTCAGAAACACAAAACTAAGGAGAAATATCAAGATTTCTGATCTGACTAACTGTACATAATGAACTGATTAAGCAAGTTTCTTAAACCAGACAAGTGCAGTTTTTAAGTTGTGGGAGAAAATAACACAGTTAGTTATATTCTGTTTAGTAAATTAGTACATGGAGTGGTGCTCTAAAAGTGCAATATCTTAAACACTGCAAAAATTATAAAATGCTTTTATCTAAAAGTTTACAATGCACTAGAGAATCCCCTGTTCAGGGGATTCTGAGAAGCTGATAAAACTATTCTTTGGAAAATAATTTTAACTTAAGCTGATCAGAATGAGAAAATACATTTCATTTCTGAAGCTTTGTTCAGCTCTTCTTGCTTCAAACTTTTATTCCTCTAGATTTTGATATTTAAAATATATTTAGGTACCTGATTTGAACAGTGAAGTATATTGTTTGAAAAAAGCCCTCGGCACCTTCCTGCAGAGACCTGAGGTCAAAATACATTTTAGAATAAAGTGCAAATACAATGTTGAATATATTATGCTGGCTCTTCTACTAGAACAAAACACAAATTTTGTTCTGAATTTGTCAAAACGTACTCTATGAATTTGGGGACCTAGATCACTATATAACAATAGGACATTTGCTGACTGAAGAGACTAAAAAAAGACGCACAGTAGATACTCATTTAGAATGGGACCAAAGCATACTCACATTGAGAAGAATACTGCTTTGTAAGAGACAGCTATCAAAGGAACAAAAAGACAAACTCAAAGCTGAACTATTTTTAAGATGACTGGGTCTGCATATTCAAACAATTAGGAAAAGTACACTTTTACTGCTTGGCAAATGTAAATCACTGGGAAAAAAATCTGTATCCCAGACTTGCTGTTAAAGAAATTGTGAGAGGAAAATATTTCTTATGTTGTCGCATTGTCTTTGGTCTTCTCAGTTAGATAGTTTCCCATTAATTTTTATACTCCTGATAACTGTGTTGTTACTGAAGCACAAAATATATTCATGACATCTTTGTGGCATTTAAAAATATATGGCCCAACACTGAAGTACCTGCGATCTACTAAAGAAATGCATCACAGTGAGCAACGGTAACACGAAACATAGCAGAGTGTGCTTTGGTGAACGGGCAGAAGAGGCATGAACAGAACAGACAGTATGCAGAAAGTGCTGCTTTCATGGAGTGTCACTCCGAAAGGCTGCTGCTAATGTGTTTCAAAGAGCTCGCCCTAACAATTTGTGGCAGAAGGTATCTCTTAGCTCTACCTTGACATACAGTCTTCAGAAATCCTTCAGCAGCAGAGTCTCTGGGTATGTGAACAGAACAAAACAACACTGTTGGGTCACCTGTCAGCAGCAAAACTGAGGCGTGGAGGAAAGAGAGGTTGCTTTAAGTCAGCACAATAAAATACCATGACTGAGTTGGATCTTCACAGCTGCAATACCCGTTTTATGTGCTGCTATCCTCCTATACTAGAATGGCAAAAGCAAGGTTTTCACCTTTTTGAAGAACAAATCTTTGAACTTAAGAACTCTGAGTCTAAGCCAGACCAAACATCAGCTCAGCCAGAATCTCTGATCATGGCCAGCAGCAGAGTCTTAGGGAGGAAGGCTATAAACATAGCATCTACAGATACTTTCTCTGGCCCATCAAACTTGCCAAATTCCACAACTGAGTGGCATCCTGAGTCTGAGCTTGCTTACAGACCATAAAGTTTAACAGCTGCTGATCAATATATTCTCCATTAGCTTTTCCTTATTCCTTCCTTTGTCTGTTTATACTTTTGAGCATCCATGACAGCTTATGGCAGAGATTTTCATAATTTCAAGTTTTGTGCTAAAAACCAACATTTTATTTTTAAATTTGTCTGCAAACTACATTTCCGTAGTTATGGGAAACAGTGATTAATTCTCAACATCATTCCTGATTAACTTCATTTTATTTGATTTTACTTTTCTGTCTCATTCCTTTTGGTCATCCCTTTCCCTCTGCTGGTTTAGTAGACACAGCTGAAGTGAGATTGAAGCGTTGCCCAAACCACCTATTACTCTCAATACAGTGAAGAAGGCATACATTAAATGGACCAGAAAATAATTCCTGAAATATACCACTAAATTTATCACTTCCCTGAAATCTGGAGTATATGGCCAGCACAATTCAGCAGAGCAGAACAGACACAGAGAAGGCAATTACAAGGATAAATTTCTAAATAACGCTATACTCTGATTTAAGTGTCTACAATAAAGCTGCAGTGCACACCTTCAGTATCTTCAGAAACACATTCTATTTTACCAACTGCTTTTAAACCATCAAAGGTACTTCTTCCGTGTACCCTCAAGTTCTGCCTGGTTTGGTTTGAGTTATCTGGTTGACTTGTCCACAAAAAATGTGCATGTTAGATAGAAAGAGAATTAAATTCTACAACTATTTACTCATTTGAAGTATTTCATGATGAAAACAAGGAAACAGAGCCAATCTTATAGTTCTTATGTGATTTATTTTTAGTCATAGTTCTATTGTTACACTATAATTGGTTCCTTGCACAACAACAAATACTTTTTCTGTGCTATTTCATCATTCAGGTAAAAATGTCATGGACGGCAACTTGTGTCACTGAATATTGTACAACTGTGACTTGACAAGTCATTATCAGGCGATCTTTATCACATTTAGAACACAAAATGCAATCACAAGCTATATGGCACCAGTTGTGTTCCTATGTTTAGTTTACAGTTTCTAAGGATACTATTTATTTGGTGTGTTCTGCTGACAAAAGTGATACCATGGCAGTAGAATACATACAAAGAAACAGAAAGCTTGTATTGCCATGACACAAACAGAACATTCACTTCAACAAGGAGGGGTTCATTAAGATGCTTTTTAAAGGGTTATCACTGTACAAATAAGCCACTTGCTTTTTGATGTGTGAATAAAATTATTTATATCATAGGAAACAAGATCAGAAAAGTTGAGACCGTGTGTTTTGCTACCATTAGGTTAGTTAAGATAACTTCAGCACTATGAACATGGGTATAGCTATGTTGTTCCACTTGGCATTAGCAATCATCCCTAGACACAACCAATAGAAATAGAACCTATTTTCCTCTTAAGCATATCAGTAGGAGTTAAATCCACCTATCTGCTGCGTCTATAGTGCTAAGTTAGGTATCTAGGATCCTCATGGGAGAACTCAGCATCTCCAGAACTGTTTGTTGGGTTTGTCTTTAAAAGCAAACATAGAACTTGCTGTAAACTTGCTGAGAAGTATGTCAGCTCCAAATCTATGTCTGCATAGCATAGCTGGAGCAAAATCAAAAAGAATGTACTGCTGAGTTCAATTCTGCAATAAGGCAGGTCCATACCATCCCACATCTCAGTAAAATACATTCACTACTGCCTATTCTGGAGTGATTCATGGCTTTTCTTCCTGGATTTTGTCCTACTCGGCACAAATAATTTCATGTTTTCTAAAAAAGAAATTTGAGTTTGACTCTCAAACAAACCTCCAATCAGGTCTCTGTCACTCAAAAGCAGTATAAAAAGTTAAGATTATTTGTATATTGGTTACCATTTTAATTTACTGGCTCCAAAAGAGAGTTCAGTGATCGTATAATTCGAATATGCTCTTTCATCTTTGTTCTCTGGCAATGGGGATAACAAAACACGAGTATCTCTACGCAAGAATGATGAGAACACAAGTCCAAATGTAAGGAAAGGCACAGTTTCCCCAGTCCAGCACTTTGTAGGCTTACATAAGAATTTATTGCAACAATTTAGCCATATTAAAATTAACAAAATTGACTTCTTTACACAAGAGTAACTCCTTCAATCACACATGTCTTTCAGCTTATGAAATCACTGTATGTATTAGCCATAAGTTGTCACCTTATTGATTTAAGATAAAATGACTTCATGCACTGTAAAGCAAAAACAGAGAAGATACCTGAAGAGGTTCCACCTACCCAATTAGATGATCTCCTCGTCTCCTTCGTGACATTAATCCTTCTGGTTTTGTATGTTTTGATGTTCCCAAACCATGTCACTTAGACTGAAAAATAGGATCTAGAGGGTATGGCAGGTAAAAAGCTTCTATCCCTTCATCACACTTTGCCTCTCCATATTTAGACTGTGGGTGTTGAGACGGAAACCACGTTGAACAAGTTGTTCATGCAGCGCCCAGCACAGTAAGACCCTGATTTCGTTGGTAGTATGTAGGTTTTGCTGTACACAAATACATACAACTGCAGTTGCATGCTGGAAAATGTACACCATCCTTGTCTACACAGGAAAACCATAATGTTATACAACTGCAGTTGTATGTTTCTCTTTATACTGTTTATAACGTTATGGTTTTCCTGTGTAGACAAGCATGATGTATCAGTATGTGCTATGTGAAAGCTGTGAACAGTTGGTTTATTTAAAAAACAATATTAATAAATTAAAATGGAAAGGATATAACTGCTGCTGCCCAGTACAAAACACCTTGGGCAGACCACTGGTAATCAGTGGTAAAGGCCAGCTAATACAGCATGCTAATCACAGTGTCTGAATTGAGAAGTTTCTGAAGCAAATATCTGGCATCTCAAAAGCTTCAAGGATTTTCCTCCACTAATCATACAGAGCGACAGCTTGTGTATTTTGTCACTCCTGTTCCTAGAGGAGATGCATAGCCATAGGTGGAACCTCCCAGAATTAGAGCTTAGGACACACAGAGATGGAGCATTTTGCTGCAAATCTTCCAGCCACGGTATTTTTCTAGAAAGGAAGAGGAGGCTTTGGTGTCTGTTTTTCAAGATGTATCTGGCCACTCAACAATACCCTAGTGCCATTCTCATGGATTTTGGATGGAATACTCTTAATATATTATGCCAGGCTGGAAAAATCCATGAACATTTTTATTTATATATTTATGTATTTATAATACTATGAATATATAACAGCAGTGACAGATAACTACCACTGCTTAGTAATGTATATCCCACATTCAGCCAAGAGCCAACAGACTATGTGGCAGGAAAAAAATAGAAGGACATAGACAATTACTTGCTCAGGCTCACTGCTGGTGCCATAAGTATAAGAAATCATCCTTTGCATTATCTCAGTAAAACATAGCAGAAATTTTACAAGATAGGCCACAGAAGCCAGTCAATGGTTTTGGTTTGTCTATATCTCAATGTGGTTTATAGGACTTTTCAAAAATTTTAAATCACATTTTCTGTAAATTAGACTCTTCTGGCTGTACAAGTGGTGAAATCAGTAACAATTCTGAAAAAATAGTTTTCATAAAGGCAAAGTATTTTATCTTGACTGAAAATGCAAAGGAAAAATAGGTAAGACTGCAGTTGACAGCTACAAAGGAAAATATGAAACTGTCCATTCTCATTTTTATATTTTCCTCAATTTTATGCTCTAAGAGAATGTGCTACTCCTAAGCATGCTCTATAACTTTTTAAAGTTAATCTCTTAATCAAATATAGGCTCTTAAAGTTAAGATTCTAAATAAAAATGGTCTTTTTTTTAAAAACAGAGTCTGTCACTGAAGTCAAAAAAGTTGCAATGCCTCTGATCCTGTGGAGATTGAACTAATCAGTAAGAAAAACCGATATGAGGTAATATGATTAACTTCCTTAGCCAAATCTTTCCTAACGCTGACAGAGAAAATGTCGGGCAGAAAAATGAATACATTAACAAATTTCACATTTATCAAAATGTTACAAACAAATATTTTTGGTCCTAAGTCTTCCAAAAGACCCCCATAAATATAATATGCAGTGTCATCGAATATAAATTCATGCAATATATTATTACTCTATAGAAAGAATCATCACGAACAAAGTGAAAGAGGTATTACCTGACCCTCTGGAAGCAACTTAATAGCCACCAAGCTCTTTGAAGTGTTATAATACTTGTAAGAAAAATCAGTTACGTGGACGGTGTTTAAGTGATGAATACTGCTTCTTCCTGCTCACACATACTCCAGCTACAGTATGTTCCAGACGTTATTGCCCTAGCTGAAAGTAAATGTTGATGTTAGCTTAGTATCATTTTCTGTAGCAGCAACAGCAAACAGTATAACAACAGCAAACACATTATCGAACACTTAAGCAACAGACTGACTGCTCCATTATCATAGTTCCAGTTGTTAATCTTTGAGCGGTGTGTAAATGACTGATATTCTGTAACATGTGTCCTCAGCACTGCGAACTTTAGCTTATACAAACATTTTCTTTCACAATACATGGTAGAGAAATACTTCTATTTAAGCTTTTTAAAATGCAGTTTATTTAAGATCTTATTCTACGCCTCCAATACTCACGTAACAGCTCATGGGTATTATAAAGAGGCTGGCACCTCTTAGAATCTGATGTTACTTATTAATGAGATGATAGATCAATCACACTAGCAAAAACAGCACGCAAAACATTGCACAAACATTAGTTAATGAGACTTTATAGCATTTTCATGAGAAATTGTATTAGATGCATTAAATGTGGAAAAAGGCAGAGATAAATGCATCACAGATGCAAGCTTTTTCAGGATACAGTGACTGAGATAAACGTCATATTCCCCTGATCACAATGGTACCAATTTATTTCCTTAAGTTAGATATCAGGTAAAGGGCTTTGCTGTTTCAAGAGTATATCACTTGCTGAAGGTTCAAGAACCATGGAAATCCAAGACCAGATTTAGGAGAGTTTAGGAACAGTTCCAAACCCTGCACCCAAGCCAAACCATCTATGCAAATTATCAAATTATGGAATAAAAACCTATGTTATGTTACTCATTTTTAATTACATGACAGATGCAATAAGGTATTACTGAGAACCTTACTGACAAGCACTGTAGTTTGGAATATTGTTTCATTTAAATTGCTGCAGTTACATGAAAACAGAGGAAAGCTCTGGTGAATCAGGGCATAATATAATGCCTAAAATACACCACGTAATATATTCATATTTCAATGTGTAGATGAACAACTTCTTATCTGAAATAGAAACTGGTTTTGAAGAGTAAAATATGAAAGCATATACTCTCGCCAAATCCTGAGGTATTTTTTCTTTAGTTTTCAATATTCTTTGTAGGTCTTCTTCCTAATACCAGAAGACAAGAAAAAATTCAGAAAAAATAGAAAATAAATTAAAACCATTTGAACGTTTTTTAAAGAGTTCCAAAATTAACAGTGATCTACCATTAAAATAAGTAAGTAGGATGATAGTTAGCAGGCTTTGCTCATAAGATTTTATTTTTAAATAGAGCAAGGATTCTTCCTTTCCCCACTGTATATCTGATCCTCTTAAAATCTCTTCCCACATCCTACTTTTGCATTCCACCAATGGATCTGTAACAGACTATTTCAAATGCAGGCATAAAGTAGCCTCTACCCAATCTAAGTAAACGACTGCAGAATCCAGGTAATACCCTAACTCTGCATCTGCCCCAAACTTTTCTTCTGTTGAGAGGACCTGCTGTTGAGATTGTGGATTGGGATTGTGGAAGGCAAGGTGTAACAGGAGAGAGTGCGTGTACAGCCTGTGTACACAAAAGTGTCTAGGCAGCACCACCAGTTGTCTCAGTTTTCTTGCAACTTTCATAGCCTGTGGTGTCTTCCATAAAATCTGATAAGAAGTGGAAGTCTCAGCTTCATTAAGAATAACATCTCCACTCATCTGAGTCACAAACACCGTTCTGAAGAGACTAACCTGAAAGTACCCTGACAACTCACAACCCAGATGTAAATAAATTTAAAACCAGAAAGCCTTCTTCTTAACATCATTATTTTCAGATGCTGAGTTGTGACTTTAAAGAAGATTGGAGATGGCAACTCTGGACTTTTCCTGCTAGTGCAAGGGAATAATAATTGACATACGTAAAAATGTATGTCACAGTATCTCTCTGGGAAAGCTAAACGATCCGAGTAGTATTTCTTATTCTGATTCCCTCTCTACTGCTTATCACCAGGTAAGCATAACTTCATTACATAGTGAATGTAAAAACTGCAAGAAAATCTTCCTCAAGTAGCATACAGAAAAACAATCAGAGCACTAATAATATGCGTTCAGAAAAACAGCAAGCTGAAATTGTAAGATATGGAAAACAGCAACAAAATCCTGGAGCTCTGTGTCTGCGGTTTGTGGTCAGAAGCTTTCACGAGAAGTCCCTACTTTCCTTATATACCAGTTTATCTGTTGTGCTTGGTGATGCAAAGTACTGTAGTTGCGAAACGTATGATGGACAGTTTCTGCAAAGAGCCTTAACGAAAACAGAAGTGTTTTTAAGTAGTGCCACCCGGAGGTGAAAGAGAGCTTTCCATCTCCCATGGCATCAAGGCACATCTATCTAACTGCTACGTTTTACATCAGCTATAACGACAGTAAACACAAAAATCCCTGTAATGGAAACAGTCCTTCGGAGCGTTCAGCAGTGGGTGGGGGCCTCTTCACTAAGCCAAGTCCTATCCTAAATTTAAAGTGCAGTTTCACATATCTGAGTCCCAGAGCTACAGTAAGGGCACAATATGATGGTTCATGCATTTGGCACAGCAAATAAATGTATTTGCTCTGGCAGACTCAGCGTTCAGACCTTTTCTCCTTGAACACACTGCCTCAATCAAGTCACATGAAACTGGCCCCCTGGCTACCTTACTGGCCTTCCACCGAACACACACCAGCTTCTTGTTGTCTTTCCTGTATTGAGGTCCCAAAAATGGACGTGGTATTCTAGCTGCAAGTCAGATAAACTCTGCCAGGAATGACCCTGCATTTGTGTGAGAAAACTGCAGAACCTCTTGAGGTCTTCCTCCATCTGCTGACACTGTCTGATGTACAGTGTAACATACATGCCCTTATAAAAGCAAAGTCTGGAGAGGTCTACCCCTACGCAGGACTCCATTCCCAATGAAAAGTCTATGTCCAGCACTTATAACAAGGTACATGCACTGACCACCCCATCAAAGCTTGTTTCCAATAAAACCCCAAAGTAACAGCAATCTTTGCAATGCAATCTGTGTCATATAGCACAGTATGGTAGCATGATTTGTTTCTAGAAATATTTCTTGTGGTCTCCCTACATGGGCTTATCACATAACAAACACATATTGAAGTTATCTTTACAAAAAGTCATAACAAAATAAAATAGAAATAATTGAAAGGGGAAAAAAAGGAAGAAAAGTTTTCATGTTGCCAGAAAACAAACTACTCCTTCCCACTATCGATGCAATGAGGTAAACATCAACACAATGTAATGAAAACATAGGAATGAAAGTAAAATAATGATAGAATAAAAGAAGTAAAATGCAGTGTTAACGTAAAAGAGGAGTTATTTGGCTAAGTCTGCTGATGCATCAGGTCAATTTACTATGACAAAAACAAACTCCCACTTAGCCAAGTAAGATTTGAGAGGAACTGTACAGCGCACATTTCCCTTTAATGAGAGAGGCCAGAGTGTGTGCAAACCATAAGTAATGTGGTGGCATGAGGAACTGGGCTCAAAATCTGTAAAGAGACTATGCCCAGTGTGAATGTGTATATGGACAAGCACGTGACACAAATACTTCTTGCCAGACTTCCACTGAGATTCTTTCATTTTAGAGAATGTTTCCATTGCAATCAACCAAAATCCTTCTAGCCAAAATATTCCTTCAGATATTTTTCTATGAACTTCTAGTTAGGCCTTGCAAAAAGGTATCCTTAAAGCATTAATGCCTGCTGCCTTAAATTAGAGTCAATTGATATTAGAAACAAAGTCACTGGCTTTTTATTTATTAATTTCAAGGCAAGAGAAGATTTTCAAGCACAGTTGCAACAGTTAAAAACTCAAGGATGTACACAAATGGAGTTTCTCATCCCCCTGCTAGGCTTCAGCTGTCAAACACTTACCATTCAGCAAATGATGTAGCAACTCATACTGTTGACAACTTGCACTCTACTAAATACTGTATGAAGTCATACCTGTTTGCAGGAGTGAGTTATAAAATGACAGAAAATAACAAAGTCAGTGTCACTTTTAGTACCTTTCAAATTATATCTTGCAATCAGAGTGCAAGTCTCATACAGCAGCTATTTTCCTCCAGAAGAAACTTGTGGTCTTTACCAAAAATGTAGTGATCTGCTCTGTGTTTTTCCATATTCCAAAATTGCCAGATGGTTTTGAAGATGATTTCTAAATCTGGTTCTTCCCATTTCTTTTTAACAAGGTTTATCCTGAGAATTACAACAGCATGAAACTTAAAAAATAGGAAGAATCAAGTATTGCCAAAGCATTCAATGTTGGGACTTTGATGGCACTAACAGGGCTCACTGGCCCTGATGAGCTTCACCCAGGACCCCCAGCCTGCTCAGATCCCAGGACCCCGTCTCAGCCCCCTGGGGCTGTCAGCCCGTGATGCTGCAGCAGCGATGGTCTCCAGCTCCCCAGAGCCCTGCTCTGCCCGACCTGGGGCCATCCCCTCCCCAGGGCAGGTGCCTGATGCCTGGGGCTGCCCCACTCCCCCTGGCTGCCCTGCTCCTGACCAGAGAGGTGGGATGGGGACAGCCTGGGGATGCTCCTCAGCTCCCAGACACCCTGGCCCCAGAGAGCCACCAGTCCCTGCTGCACCCTGACGTTCATAAGCAATTAAACAGACAACCTCTTCAATCTACTGAGATAGCTACGGCCCTGTTTATCTACTGAAAATCAATGAATGGCGTAATAGCCTCAGTTACGCAATTCCATTAAAAGCCAGCACTGAAGCACACAAGCACAGCGACATTATTGCCTGTCAGATGCTATACCTCAAATCTCTGTCACTGTGAGTGTTTCAAACGTGAGAAAGATGAAGACAGGGTAACATGAGAAGGAAAGCTGTTTGATTTCAATGACAGTTAATTTTTACATATATTCTGTTAAACTGTACAGTTGGGTTTTGTTTATTTAAAAAGTTTTCGGGCTCACTTTGCAGTGTAGGCAGCTATACAAGACAGACTGTTTCTACAGTCCTGTAAAAGTACACTACCAAAAATAAATGTGTTAATTATGCTCTGAAGGTTTTGCTACACCACAATGAAAGTATAAAGAAGAGAAAGATTAAGACAGGCCCATACAGCATAGACTTCCAGAACTGTGAGAGAAATCTGCTTCTAAAAGAGGATTACACTCAAATCCAAAATATTTAGATTCATGATTTCAAGTTGCACAAAACCAGACATGTTTTATATGGTTTTAGAATGTCTCTCATTTGTCACTACAAAGTTATGCGCAGATTTATGAAGACTTTAAAATCACTATTAGCACCACCCCTATAATATACTGAGGTTTTGTGCTCTAAGTAGTAAAGATCCTACATACTATCTATTTTTAAGTAGTGGGATCAATAACATGTTGCATGAAATTTGTGGTTGAAGGTGTATGTACAGTGCCAAAATTAGCATAGGCAACACATACTGAAATAATTAATCCCAAGTGTTCCCTTTCTCTCATTTTATTGATGATATATTGGTGATATAATCAGCAGAGTACACTGGAGTAGTTGAAGAGCAGCAAAGAGAGAAGACAGGACACAGAATTCAGAAAAAACTGCTTCCAAACACTCTGCTGCTCCTGACCCTAACGTAGGGGGTTTTATCCTCCCACTTCAATTTTTAAAACAGGTCAAATAGTCAGGAAGACACTAAGCTCCATCAGGATACTTGACTCTGTGCCACAGTGGACCCCAGTGCTTAAAACAGCACAAAATTCTTTACAGCTCTGTCAATGCCACCCTTCAATCCAACCGATAGCTAGAGCATAGAGCAGGCATAGAGAAAGCCTTCATCTTAATTGATGTAAGAACAACACACTATTACCACTGCCTTAAGGAGGGGACCTCCCTGTGTCAAAGTAAGTGCTTCTCCTTCATAAATCACTCTTTGCTTCAGAGAAAATAAATACTTGGACAAAAATGCCAATCATCTGATGACTTTCTTCTTCCTCTTTAGCTGAAATCTGTATCCCAGATATCAGTCATGCATCCTTAGAGCTTTATGGCAAGACAAGTGAAAGAAAAAATATGTTCCCACTCTAGAATCCCAGTAAGCAATTTTCATGAGTCTGGCACAAGACTAGGCTTGTTCATGTAGCAAAGGGCAGAGCTGGGATCCTAGCTCACTCCCACTGAAGAGGAACCTTTTCTCTGAAACAAGTATCAACTTCCGTAGCTGTACGTCAGTCCACAAAACTTCCACAAGCAAGTACCACGAGGGTTTTGGGTTTTGTCTATACAGTGTTTTCCACCTCACAGAACAGTTCAGCTGAGTTGAAGTTAAATGAAATAGCTAAGAGTTTCCCATCATTTTGTTATTAAAAGACTAAAAGCATACATATCACTTCAGTACACTTACCTGCAATGGTTGCACACTTCTGTCTGTATACAAAAAAAAAATCTTATAAATCACCTAAATCACATAGCTTCCATCAGACGTAGCAAACAGAAAGTTTCTTCCATTAATGCCTTCCATTAGGCTTCTTAAGTTCTCCCTCTTTGCAACAAAACTCGCAGAGGCACTACTCAATCCTGTGCGAGCCGTTCAGCCTTCTTGTGCGCTCAGTCTCACAGCTATGAGACCCTGCTAGCAGTGGGCCTGCTCAAGCACAACAGCTTGCCCAGCCATTGTCACATTGTCATGTTGCAAACACCTACTAACAGCAAGCTTTTCAAGTCAAATAGAGACTATGTTTAAAAATAAGCAGTAATTCACCTGAATGAAGAACATTGCGCATTTACCACAGACCCAAGGTTTACACCATGACTTCTAGTAAGCGCTACGATCAACTCCTCAGTAGTCTGCTCTTAACATGCCTCTTTTCCTATTACACATATAGTTTCACCATTTTTGCTACCCCCAAACGGGAAAATCTAAAGGATCAAAATCCAATTTTTTTGGGCTAGCAAACAGTAGCACAACAGTGATAACAGTTTTAGGCACATAACCACTGAATATTTAGATCAGACTTCCTTACAACTATAGTAAGCTGAAAAACCATCTAGCTTGCAGTCATGACATTCACTAGGGAAATTTGTTAATCTTACTTCTGAATTTCCTCAGGAGTAATGGCTGCAGACCTTTGATAAAAACAGTCAGGCTTGGCAAACAAGTATCATGACAGAATTTCACACCCTTTCCCAGACCTAGTACTACAGTTTTGGCCAAGCTCTTCAGTCTAATGAAAATACATCATCTTTGTCTCTCCCTTTCTCAAAAAGGGCCTTTCAAAAGACTCACCATGTCATTGTTACACCAAATCCCGTTCTTCTGCAGTATTTGTTACTCCACTTGAAATTAGCCCAGCCGTTCTCTTCTGCCAAATAACCATACCCTAACTGCCACATGAAAAAGATGTTTCTGTCTAATTACTAGTTCTAAGTCACCGAGTCATTTAAATACTGAAAGGTATTGAGCTCTGAAACCAAAGATCACAACTTTTAGTATATTCATGGTACTCCAAAGTAACATACATTATGAAGTCCGTTAACTTAATTATTTCTTGGTTCTCATTCCAGTACTCTGTACAACACCAAGGGCTTCCCTGGGATGAGCAAGCCTGATGCTTGACCACTCCAACAGCAAGTGAAAGTTAGCAAGGAAGATCTGCTTTTCAATAGGCAGACATATGAAGTGAGCCAGTATTTAGGGTTGTGGGATTAAAAAAAAAATCGATTGTGTTTAGAAATAGCAGACTGATGGAAGCAGGAGGAAAAAGAACTCTTAAGTCCTACAATGGCAGTGTGAAGGTTGAAAAGAAGACTGTGTGGCTGTCCCAGGATTGCATTCATCGACCTGTTCATGCCCTTTGAAGACACAGGACAGTAACACTGGCAAGTGTTTCTTTCCCTCAGTAGAGAAATGCACTACATTTCATATTTTCACTGTTTACATATGGTGAAGACTAACCTGTTTGTATAGCTGCTTAGGCTTAATTTGTCAAAATAGCTGTATACCTAAAAGACAGAGTTTTAACATCACTCTATCCATAAAACATCCCTTCTAGAATCTGCCTTTAGCTCATACCAATCACATAAAGATGTTTAACAGGTGCATAGCCAAAAAAATCACTTCAGATATTATATAACCTCTTCATATATTTCACTTTAATATGTATGATATATATCACAAATTATTTAAAGTAACCCTTAGCCACTTCATACAGGTAAATGTATTCACATAGAGGAATGATTTATTAGAAGCAACAATTTACATCTATTTCTGCCTGTATAAGACCTCTCTAGATGCACTCTACAGCATTTCTAAGATGAGCAACATGTCACAACAGGTTGGGTAATAGTCACAGGCTCAGAAGCAGTATCTTGTCTACTCAGCCGCACGTAAGTTACAGCAAGTCGTACAGCCTTCTCTAATTGACCCGGACTGAGATATCTCTAATGGTTTCCAACATATTTTCCCTGATGAAAATAGGTAAACATTAAAACTAACAGTACTGTCCCACTGAACTTTAAAAAAGTCTTTCTAAATCTCCCGAATGCAGTGCCTTGGGAAAGTGCATTCCTTGAACTCAAGGGGAGTTACTTTCTACAGCTGTGATGATAGTACGAATATAGAACAAAACCCAGCAGGGTTCTAGAGCTATTTATAGCACTGGGGTTTACCCTAGTGGCATCTCGCAGGTTCAGTTACTGAATTCAGGTTTTAAATTTTTTAGTGCAGATATTGCCTTCCTTTTTACTCTACCATTATATTTCCTTGACTAACAAAGTCATTTCAAACAACACATTAATTAAAAACCGCCTGTTTAATAACATCTGCTTGCCGCGATGGCTTAAAACCCCTGGATTCTTTTAAAAATGTTTATATATAGACTGGCTGCTGAGCTATACATACTGCAGCAAGCCTTCCACCTGCTGGACAAAAGGCAGCACGAAGCTTCCTTAACAGGAAACAGATGCAACAAATATCTGTAAGCTACACAATGACCTAAAAAAAAAAAGAAAGGGCAACGTCAAGGTTTCCTTGTTCTTGTCTAAGTGCATTAAATAAATAAGCAAAGGTGCAAATGCAGCCATCTGATTAAAAGGATACAAAGAGGTCAAGCATTCGTTGTCGAGGAGGACCTGTTCTACTTTGCCAATATTCCTTTTTTAATCAACTGTTCCTACAAGGGTGTGCTTTTACAAAGGACTTGCATTACTTGAAATGGAAATACTACAGGTCTTCTGCCTTTTGGGCAGTTGTGGATTGATAAGTGCCCTAATAAAGCAAGTAGAGAGATTGCTCTCTTCGTCTAGCTCAAGTGGGTGGCTAAACCAGAACATCATCTATTCTGTGATCATAAACCAGCTGAGCAATTGTCAAATCGTCGGGTCCTCAAGCAGATTCAGACTGGATGCCAGGCTAAGCACTGAGGGGCCTTTAGTCCTGGATCTGAGCAGAGAGAGAGACTGTTCCCCTGCTGGACCAAGGGAGATGTGGGATGCTCTTGTGGCTGGGGATGGCGGGCGAGACTGCATGTTGCCAAAACCTGTAGCTCAAGAAGACTAGAAAAATCCTTTCAGTGGTATACAGTTCTGTACCAAACTACAGGGTGTTACCTACTGATTCAAAAAAAAAACCCAGGAACACGATCTTTACAAAAGTTCACTTAGTTCTTTCAAAGCTCAACTAGTTTTTTTATTATGTAGCTTCCTTTGAGACTCCCAGCAGCATTCTTCCCTGAGGTATTGCCTAAGCCTTGCACAAGTCAAGGATGCAAACGGAGAGGCTGCAGGTCTCCTTTGGTATTATCCACTCTTCTCTAAAACCTACACATCATCAAGAGAGGGAAATGTTGCGAAACTGCAACTAAAGTTAGCAAAAGATGGGTTACAAAATCTTTTGGGAGTGTTCAGAGGTCTTAAATGGGATTAGCAGGCATTATCAATAATGAGAGCTGAGCCATAACATGGGCTTTGTAGTTTCTAGATCTTGATAACAAAAGTCTGATAATTTTTGGCATAGAAACATTATGTTCATTATACTGCCCTTAAAAATAACAGATATAAACAGGGCTCAGTGTTATGAAATTTATATTCAGAAATTAAAGACCAAAGAAAGGCTGTTGGAGACCTCATATTTTATGTTGCCAAAGGCATCACAAAATAGTCATCAGTCATCTGCATATATACACACACACGCATGCACATGCATATAGAGATGCATATATGTATCAGCTACTTTGAAGGGTCAGTTTCACAAAGCTAAACATAGTTTAGTGAAACAAGTTGCAAGAAAATATATTTTTTTTAAGTGTAATAATTTGGAAATGAACCAGTTGCTCGAGAGATAAAATGTCTGAGAGACAAATGATTTTGCAAGTAAATAAAATTACACAGAAGAAAACTAATGACAATCACAAAAAACAGCAATAAAAGGGCTGCGATGAGAAAAGATTGAGAATGATTTTTAAGTAAACTAAGAAAAACGGCAATGTAACGATATTACTATAAATCCTCAGTGATGAAGTGGACACAGCAAAAATGTGCCATGAATAGTTCACTAACCTGTTTTATGCAAGGATAATCAGATGCAGTCATACCATAAGGCTGATGAACCTCTATTTTATTTCAATGATAATGAAGGAGGCTTCTATAAAAAAGCTTACTGAAGTTGGATACTTTTTGATCCACAGGTTGGGACCGTGAGTTAGAACAACAAGTGGCAGAGGAACTCTGAAGAATGCTTCACAATTTTCAGGTCAGAAAATGCTGCGAAAGATTCAGGACACTGAAAGAAAGCCAGTCTGTGTCACTATCAACAGATATAATTGGGATGACTTCAATACCATAGGGCCTACCAACTTCTTAAAAACCCTGGATAAAATAGAACAGTGCCCACAGCAGGACTCAGTCTATAAAAATGCTAAGAATGGTAATTACATGCTAATTTATGTGTGTTTACATTAGATCACGGCAACTGGTTTGATAGATTTTTTTACAGCATTACAAGCCTGGCTGATAATAACAAGTAGTGTCAGTGCAACATATTCAGACCATCAAATGAAGGCACCTTCATACCCGCTCCACCCATACTCTGTGCTGTCCAGCCAAAGGCCAGGCAGGCTGTGCAATTCCCATCCGAAAGCAGTGGCGTGTGCTCATAAGCGGGATACTGCTCAGCACTGGACTAACACAGCCACACAGTATCTGGACACAAGCTGTGTTTTTAATGGGATTCCGTAGGATCAGTTCTTATCTCCTCCAACTTAACACTTCTGGAAGAAAACAAAGTCATTACAGAAGATGTGAAGGCTAGGCAAAAGGCAAATAACAGAAACAGTAGAGTCCGCTGATACAGAGCAATCAAGATCACATGGTGACGTGGACACAGGCAATCCCAAGGCATTTTAAGATAAGCAAATGTAAAGTCATGCATAGGAACAAAGACAATGACTTGTGCTCTGGTAATCAGAAGCACTGAAAAGGACCATCAAATGGACACGGATTTTTAGAAAATTCTGTGCCCAGAGGGGCTACTGTGATTCTGGGATGTTTAAAAAGAGGAATACGAAGCAGGAGCAGAAAATAGGAGCATAGAATTTCCATTCTCTCTGCGCTTGGTGGTGCTGCACCTCCTTTTAGAAAAGCATAACCTGTTTTCAAGTTAGTATGTTGAAAAGAACATTGATCAGCTACAATGACATCAAAGATGAGTACAGGAATGATTCAGAGGTTTGATGGTGCAGGACCCCAGAGATTCAATCTTTTTAGCTTAGCAGAGAAAAGCTGAAGCAATGATTTGGTCACATTTTTTAAGGACCCAGGTGGAAAACACTGGCACTGCAACATTTTTCAGCAAGACCAAACGGCTGGAAGTCGAAGCCAAAAATTCAGAAGAGATAGAACATAAATGTTAATGACAGTACCTAGCTGTTAGCTAAAACCATTTTTTTCCAATATTGAATAGTAAATATCTAAGACTGTAAGCTTATTCTGAATACTGAAGTAATACAAACAAAAAATTGATGCACTTATATAAAACATTAATACATTGTAAGAAGTATTATTCGATTCTGTGTTAGTATAATTTTCACTATAGGACAGTTTTAAAATTACGATTAGATTAACAGTATCACATCACATCTAATTATCAATTACATAATGTTGGCCTATGTTATTAAAATAGACAAACAGTAATAATATTTGTAAAAATAAATGGATTCACGATGCAAACGCCTACATAAGCTCTCTGTCAAGGTACAGTTCAATTTTTGACCAAAGACTACTAACAAAATCAGATAGTTGACTGTTTTTGCTTAGACTTCCAAAACAAACCACCCTTAATCACAGACGAGATCTGGAAAATATTTCCAAAAGATACGTTTTAACTAAAGAAGGGAAAAAAAGTCCTTAGAATAAAATTCTTGGGAAAGTTAGATAAAGGTTTTGCTGTACGACTCATAAAGAAAAATACATTGGGAAGATAACGAGTAGTGTAAGCAGATAAACATCCTGATTTATAAACCTCAGTTAGCTAAAACTCACAGTATTTCACTTGCAGAAATAAAGTTAAACATTATTTTCATATCTCTTAATCTATCAACATGCGTGCATCAAATGCATTAAAATGCTATTCACTGGCAATGATTTGTATCACTTCATAAATTCTAAATTAAAGCCAAAACAAAAAGGTTAAAATTAAAATATCATTCCTGTCCTCAAAGATCAATTGTTTGGTCTTTTTTAAACTTCCTGTTTTGCTATATAGGAACTCTTCTTTATCACACTCGATTCACGGAACATGCTATTATTGTTTTGCTTTGCTTTACTCCCCATCAGCAAAAAGCTACTGCACCTGAACAAGACACTAAACCCCTTTTCCATGCATGTTTTCTCACAGAACAAACTGACATCAGTAGATTGTTTGCTTTTAACCCTGACACCCCCTCGAACTATTTTTGAAACAAATTTTATTTTAGGATGTCCTGACTCTGATACTAAATTGGAAACCCTGGTGTGAATTTTATAGAACACTATTTCCTTTTATAGAGGATGTTCACAGCTAATCTGTCATCTACAGGGCAGACAGAGGCCAGAAGGCTAGGAAACCAAGACAGGTGGCCTAGCAGAAGCCTGAAACCTAAACTTTTTTGGCATTTTGTGCTAATTTAAATTGCAGGGAATCTGAGTATTTTCTCACTGTACCTTGGTTTATTGATACTATAAAAAACCAGCTCTGTAACAGAACAGGCAAACATTGATCAGAAGAACTTTCTTGCAGCACAGTTCTTCCCCCCCCGACAAAGATTGGCAGCAAAGTCCCCGTTTCCCACAGATCTTTTCCCAAGAAGTTATGTCAGGAACTGAAGAGCCCAGGTTTGTTCAGGCTCCCCGCCCCCAGCCCTGCCACTCATGCTTCTATGACTTCAACATGCTTTCTAAAAACGTATTTACACAAAGTCAGCAAGTAATGCCAATCCCCCCTCGTTCTATTATTATTAATAAGGTAATTGAATGAAATTATTAGTCTAGTAAGTATCACTTTTTAATCATTAAGAACTTGTTAACTATTAGTTTTGTACATTGCCATCTGACTCTACATAAATGCAGTGCATGGCAGCATTGCCACCAAAGCAGCCACAAACAGAAGG
Source organism: Steatornis caripensis (assembly GCA_013398225.1). Lineage (NCBI taxonomy): Eukaryota > Metazoa > Chordata > Aves > Caprimulgiformes > Steatornithidae > Steatornis > Steatornis caripensis. Next base: position 146,215 of record VZSC01002982.1, read on the forward strand.
TCTTTGACTCCTCACTTTAGGTGCACACCGGCCATCTCCAGGAGACACACCGTACGTAGTACCACACGTATCCTTATATCCTGATAAGACAGAGTGATTCTGAAAACAAAGCATAGTTTGTCCTTGTGCAGACAAGATAGCGTGGAAATATGGGACCTGAGCCTGTAGGAGTGATCTTGAGTTGAGAGCAGCAGCACAGAGAAATGGGTTACGTTAATCCACATGGAGCTACTGTGCCAAGATTGTACGTAACTCCCCGAGCTAGTTCATTTAGGCAGTAATCACGAACTGGATTTCGACTGAGCCCCACAATGTGCATTGCAGGTATCACCCAAATTGTGCAGTGGAAACCTTCTTTTGCACTCAACTTTAACAAAAAGAAGCGGAGCAGTAGCAAGTCCTGCTTTGAACGTACAATGACACATGAGCTACTCAGCTCAACGCTTGCAAATCTACTGCATCCACGGCCTCAAACGCCAGTTCAATAAGGACCATGAGGTTTCCCCACAACCAATCAGAACGGCATGGAACCCTAAATATGCTCCAACAGGACATTTGCTGCTTCTCTTTCACATCAGCCTTGGACTATATTGAAGGTCTTCATTTGGGCCCCCAATTTGACTTTGAAGGCATCAGTTAGCAAGTCTTCACAGAAAAATTCCTCCTGAAGGCAGTGCTTTACAGACAAGCAGCAGGCCTTAACTTAACAACTGTGCTGAACTCAAACCCAAAGGAAGAAATGCTGCTAAAGATACAGCCCAGAGTAGTTAACGTACCGAAAAATTTCCCATTTTGAACTTAGTAATACTGTTTTCTACTGTTATCTTATTAAAGGCAGACATCAATCTAGTATTTGGGGAAGGGGCTTGCAAAGCACAGAAAGAAAATATAAATGTCTGTGTTTCTGTGTATGTCTGCAAATGGGATGGAAGCATCTGTGTCAGTAAAAGTAATTGCCACTACACAAAATAACTGTTCAGCTGCATTACAGTGTTTCCATTTATTATCTACAACATATAAACAATTTTACTAAAAAGGATACACACCGCAGACAAAGCACAGAAAACTGAGATAGTATGTACATTTTGAGAAAATTCCTGGCTTTCTGCTCCTGGCAATTTCTGTCTTCTCAGACATGTAAAATAAACAAAGCTAGACTGACTCCAGCTTTTTTTATGGTTCATAGCCCACAGCACCAAAATCTGCATGTACAGAGAAAAGGTACCAAGAATGAAATGAACAAAATAACACTTTCCCCACTGCATTTTTCTACACTATCCCACCTGTTAGCAGTTTCTCACTGGAGTATCTTTTATTTTTAGAAGGATTACATTACTTAACTTTTCATTTTGGACTTCTGCTAATAAAACCAAATTAAATATTTTACCTATCTGAAAAATGCTGCAGCATTCTGAACAAGCATCTTCTTAGCTGGTAGTTTTTCAACACTAATTAACTTCTGCTTTTGAAATCTAGAAGGTTTCTGAACACAAGAACAGGATGTCTGGCAGAGATGGAAGACAAAATTTGTGAGCTTCAGAATCATGATACGTGATCCATAATTGCTGAAGTAACAGACTTTTTGACTGTCCTTCCTCCCAGTGGCCCTATACTCATTTTCTGCACAAACTTCCTCATCTCTTCTTAAAGGTAAAAGTACCAGTTCTATTAATTAAAAGGTTTTGCAGTGATTCTAGATTTTCTATTTGCTATATTGGCGACATCCTGTTTTATACATTACATATGTTATCTTGAAATATGTTTTTAAACAAGTTAAATGTAATTTGTCAGCAGTTATGCCCTTACTTTGAATTAACATGTCCTTTGTTAATTAGAATAGTCCCCTGATACAATCTTGCCAAGTATTTTAGCTCTGGAGCTTGTGAGCCCCTAAGCTACCATCAGCTTCACAAGTTTCTTAATTTACACCTGCTGAGATAGGATCAGCAGACTTGGATTTGTTTAAATGAAAATTTCTGTTTGGATTACAGGCCGGAGCTGCCTACCCACGGGCGTACACATCAGGATAAACAGCCACCATAGGTGGCCACTCTCCAAATGAAAAACGTTACAGAAATTTGTCTGTACAGACAGAAGAAAATAAATGAAGGCTTGCTACAAGACAAGCATTTGCATTTGCTGTATTTCAAACAATACAAAACTAATTTTGTTAAATTCAGAGTTACGCTTCCATAAGCATGACAAAGCTCTTTAAGCACAAGGTATTGTATTGATGTGTGTGTGTGTGTACATGTGGGAACAGTTATACACAGACCAAAGCTTTCAAAACTGGCTAGCAGTTGTTGGTCTATTTGCATTAGTTACTCTAATGCATTACTTTCAGAAGACCAAGTGTTCCTTACTGAGAAAAATCAATCAGATAAAATCATTTCCACATATCTATGGCACAAATGCAGCTAAGAGTATTTTGAAATTAATAGGAACTTTATTTTCAGTTTTCTTATTAATAAGCTTTAACTTTAAGGTTAATTTTCAGTGAATCTTTCTAGTAGGAAGCTTCAAGAAGTCTGTTATTCACGAATTATGGGGAAAAAAAAGTAATTTCCAGAAAATACCCTAATGTTGTTTTTAAAAAAAATAAAACAATCAAGAAAAAAAAATCTGAAAATAGCTTTGTTTTGAAAATGAAAGTAGGAGTCAAGTATTACAAAGTCAGGTTTCAAATTCAAGAAATCTGCATTGAGTAAAACTTTACATTATATCGCCAGCTTTTCTGCAAATGCATTTATGATGAAAACAACTAAATTAATCACATCTAAAATGTTTGGATTACTCTTAAGAAAATGTACTCCTAACTCACACTGCCTCCAGATTTAAATACTCCATTGCGACTGGCTATGTCAGATACTTGATTATATTGTTGTCTTTTCTAATACAAATCAACTACCATGTTTGATTTAGAGATTTTCTCCCTACCGCAATGTATTTAAGTAAAGTTGGCAACTAGGAACATAACATGATAACCTGTCCATGTGAAAAGTTAAAATCAACAATTACAAAGCTTTTAGTTGTGAAAACAACCAGTAAATCTTGGGGCAAGCCAGTAACATTTTCTTCTATTTTCTCACCAATTAAGGGAGATCCTCTTTTCCAGTCTGAGATGCATGTAGGTTATCAGGTGTGTGTGTGTTTTTAGGATTAGCTTTGTTCATGGCAATACCCTGCGGAACTGGGAAGAATTTGCACAGTCCAAGTCCAGCTTTTCCACATTCCTGTTCTCATGTCACAAAATACTACATATCCATTTGATTTTCACCGATTGCTGCCTGGACATTTACCTACAGCAATAATTATGATTCATGGCTAGAGTGTATCAGACAAGGTCAGTGCCTCTGCCTCTAATCTGTACTGAACTGAATGACTTACCATAAGTCATCTCCATTTCTCAATCTATTCGCTAGCCATGACTATGGAAAAATTCACAGACACGTGGAGGTAGAGTCAAGAAAAACATTCACAATGGACAGGCATTATCAGCAGTGGAAAACAGTTCTAGGACCATCATATTTTTCCCTGCAATTCACTAATTATTTTTCTTTATAAAGAACTGTTACTGCAATAGTCCTGTAACCACAAGAAACAGTGTGGCCAGCAGGATCAGGGAAGCGATCATCCCTCTGTACTCAGCACTGGTGAGGCTGCACCTCGAATACTGTGTTCGGTTTTGGGCCCCTCACTACAAGAAAGACATTGAGGTGCTGGAGCGTGTCCAAAGAAGGGCAACAGAGGTGTGAAGGGTCTAGAGCCCAAGTCTTATGAGGAGCACATGAGGGAACTGGGGTTGTTTAGCCTGGAGAAAAGGAGGTTGAGAGGAGACCTTATGGCTCTCTACAACTACCCGAAAGGAGGTGGTAGCGAGGCGGGTGTTGGTCTCTTCTCCCAAATAACAAGCGATCAGACAAGAGGAAACATGGCCTCAGTCTGTGCCAGGGGAGGTTTAGATTGGCTATTAGGAAAAACGTCTTCACTGAAAGTGTTGTCAAGCATTGGAACAGGCTGCCCAGGGAAGCGGTTGAGTCACCATCACTGGAAGTATTTAAAAGTGTAAATGTGGCACTGAGGGACTTGGTTTAGTGGTGGACGTGGCAGTGCTAAGTTTACAGTTGGACTTGATAACCTTAAAGGCCTTTTCCAACATAAATGATTCTCTGATTCTAAGGACACGCCATTCTCTAATCAACAGCCAGCACTTTGCTATTTAGGAACTCTCTACAGGAGAGTGGCAGTNACTGGAGGTATTTAAAAGTGTAAATGTGGCACTGAGGGACTTGGTTTAGTGGTGGACGTGGCAGTGCTAAGTTTACAGTTGGACTTGATAACCTTAAAGGCCTTTTCCAACATAAATGATTCTCTGATTCTAAGGACACGCCATTCTCTAATCAACAGCCAGCACTTTGCTATTTAGGAACTCTCTACAGGAGAGTGGCAGTCAACAGTGGTACCAAGTGCTTCATTTAATAGGCACTAAATTGTGGAAAATAATCCTCCAATAAATCCAGGTAGGCTGCAGTGGAAAAAAATATGAAAAGGGGTTTTTTTATATTTTTATACAAGTATATACATACTACTTTGCACTGTAATGCACTCCTGTGATACATAATTTTGCTTCCTAAATGTTTCCAGATATTGCAACTCCTCTTAACTAGGTATGAATTTAATATTATTATCCCTTCACTTCAACCTCTGACTTTCTCATCTACAGGCTCATTCCAGTCACCTGCTATAGCTGGTCTTCTAATTGCAAGCTTTCTGAGGTGGGGGAACCTTTATATTGTGCTTGATTACATGGCATCTAGTGTGGGGCTGTCATCTGGTTGTCCTCTGTCACAATGTGGATGATAATCTTAAAACAATTAGTCACGTTATATGAGTAAAATACAAAATCCAAGGCAATTTTGTTCTGACAATTTCCCACTTGCTGTGCAAGATCAAATGTAAATTCAGAGTCTGATCTTTGCTTTAGAAAAATTTTCACTTTAAATTTGCAGAAAAAAATACCCAGTAGGTGACCCTAGATTTCTGGCCCCAGGTTAGAAGTTGATGAGTTCAAGTACACTCAGAGGACAAGGTGTGGCCCTGAACATATGAGTTGTCACATTAATGAAAATATTAAAATAAAAATATTCATACAAATGAAAATAGTGTTATAAAATGGAGTCATACGGAGCATATGTTGCAGGAATACCTAGATGATGATGATTCAGCAGCATGTGGCACTTCCTGTGAAATACTACATGAACTATTTCATAAACTAATGTCCATAAAATTACACATCATCTCACGAACAACACAGCACATTCTCTACCACCACCAATGGTACGTGCCTTCTCCTGCAGAGATGTCATCAGGATGGGGAAGACTGTGTGACGTTAGTGAAGGTTACTGATGGATAAAATGTGGAAGATGTCTGACAGGGCTGAGTACCTGGGATTAAATTTAGAGGAGGTGGTGACTAAGGAGTTGGTGGAGTTGCTTGCTGTACAGCTGGGTGAGGGGAATGCCTGTGAGGAGCCAACGGATAGGAACTCCCTGTGGTGTTTAGGTGCTGCACCTGGTTCCATTCTTTTCCTGCTCAGACTGTTGCTAACTGTTCCCTCACTACTGGGATCCCACTGAAGAATAGAGAGAGCAGCTCTACTGTCATACTCTGTTAACACATTTTGAGAAGTTCATTCTGGTTTGTTGATAAAGCAAAATATCAGAATGCATGTTATGACAATCTCTGGAATACTGTTTGTTCACAGTTACTGTATTTTATATTGTGAAAGTAATTGCTTACATCTAGTACAATCCTATTTGCATTGAAAACACTACTAAAGTGCTTTTCAATGGTACTCTATTTTTGTTGGGGAGAAATAAATTGAGAGAAATCATTTTTCTTTGTGGCCAAGGAGAACAGATGATTACTATCCTTTCATTTGTAAGCAGAGACTGAGCCTTCAACCTCTACTCACAAATCATGTTTTCAAATCCCTGCCCCCACCTCTAGCTTATCTCTTTCTTCAAGCGTGGTGTGCAAACACATATGCAGTACTCACCTGAGCTACTTCATATAGTGAAATAATTAACTCTTGGGTGTCACACATGTTCTTCTTCATGCTTGCCAAGACGACCTCTGCTTTTTTTCACAGCAGCTTTGTTGACCCAGATCATTAGGAATGTGATGAGAAAAGAAAGAGATTAAGGCAATGTATTTTATTTTGTACTGCAGGGGACTAGGAATGTAACTGCAGTCAGTTATGTCTCAGCTGAGGGGCAGGAACTCGCCACTAAAGAACGGCAACTACTCAAACTGTTCTGACTGAATCATTCAAAATCCCTAGTATTCTGTTACATAAGTGGCTTGGTTCACATGCCACTGTTGCCTTAAGATTCTCCCTTGCCTTTAACAGCATGCATAAAGTCAGTTATTCTTTTCTTTATACTTGCACATTTATTAATTGTGCTTTTCTTAATTGAATTTCTTCTTGTGGCTCTCAGGCTATTTCTCCAAATTACCAGGATAATTAAGTTCTAGTTTCATCCTTTATAATGCTTGTAGCCCTTCCCAGGTTGCTGAAACCCAGAAATTTTGTTAAGTATAGTCTATATTCATCTGAATCATTCTTAGAAGTACAAAACAGAGAAATGGGCCTGTATAAAGATTCCATCTAAAGTAACTTTTCAGTTTATAAGTGAAGGCACTGATAACTATTCTTAACTGAGATTTAATCTGGATCACATCTCCTCAATTTAAGAGAAAGTAACAGATAACTTCAAAAGTTCTGCTATTGTCAAGTTATATCTACTGCTTCTCCCTAAAACACTCAGCTGCTTACTCCGCTCATGTAGGTAATCATGTTGAATTGACAAAATTTGTTCTTTGAAAATCTGTTTGCTTTCTTTTAGTTTCTTTATCCTCTCACTACTTGTAATGTGGTGTTAATTGTTGCGTTTAATATCTTTCTGGTTATCAAAGTTAGGCCAAATCATTTGCAACCTTCCAGTTCTGGCTTTCCTTAAGAAAAATGGTTTGTCCTTTTTCATTCCAGTGAATCTTCCTCAGATTGTGAAATAGAATGTCATGATTACTCTCACTAAGTTACCTCTGATTTTTAGATTTTCCACCACCAGTTCCAACATCATTATTTTTAGAAATTTAGAGACTGCATAACTACCACTTTGGAAAATTTTACTGCACCTAGCAGTATAGAACTATTGATTTAGATGCCTAGTGCAAATTGCCTTCCCACTTGAATTGTTTTTCCCCTCAGTTCTTGACTACTGCTATTTTTTCCATTAGTCGTTCTTCCCCAGTGCTTTGTATTTAAGATGCTATAAATACAGCACAGTGTTTCAAAGGATGATCTCCTTGTTCATGCAACAAGAGGAGGGAAAACTTGTTTGACAAATGAGCTTTCCAAGCTGTGACAGTCATGGTTAAAACTGACACTGTTTATCTTCCTGTTATCAAGGATAATGGAGGTAAACTTTGGAAATCAGTTAGTTTCTCTTTCTTTAAAGTAAATGATGAGAACTCATGGAGGTTACAGATATTGGAAAATATCTGTAATTCCTGGATATTACTGTAGTTCTGATTTAGGAAGTATGAAGAGTCAAGTTAACGTGGTTTGTTTATATGGGACATCACAACACTTATTGTTATTCATCACTTGGCACAAAGGGAAGCTTGGAGTATTTCCAGACAATCTACAACCTGGACTAATTTCACATAACACTCGAGACAGCTAAAGAGGTAGCATCAGAAATGGATTTTTATCTAGCTCAGACACTGAGATTCACTCCCAGGTATCAACTTAAGAACACTTCAGATCTATGACAAATTCAGGTCCAAAAGGAGCTACTTATACTGTATGAGCAATCGCATATTCGAGCCAAGACCCTGCTCTCAAGCAAGGTGCTGCTCCACAAGGATGCAGGTCTTCAACAGCTCCTATGTCATACCTGCCAGTCTTGCATTATTTTCTTGAATAGCCCTAGGACATCTCAAACGGCATCAGATCCTGAAGTTTAGGCAAGTATAGCATTATTTGGAAGGTATTTAGGTCACGAAGTCCATTGATGAAGAACACATCAAAAATCTTGAGAGAATATTTTGCAGGCTGCAGATGACAACATAGCGCACAAGAGTAACTACAACCTTTTCCAAAACTCGGGGATATGCTATGGCCTTATTGCTAATGTAAATTCAGAAACAAAGTTGAAGGCAATCTTACTGTAATCTAGCTACAAAATGTTTAAAAATTCTGTTCCTTTCTTGAGATGCTCAGTTATTTTGTCCTTAGCAAAGGTAAAGACTCTCTAAATCATGAATAAAAGTGGATAGAATATTGTAACATTAATGACTAGGCCAAAAGTCTGGAAAAGCATCTGAAAAGATTAGTACGTAGCACAATGCGTATTGTATACATATTATATGTGGCTATAAAGCCAGTTTGTTAAGCTTCTCTCTATGAAACAGGAATACAATTTTACATGCGATAGGAGATCATACTGAAAATTTTGTTGGCTTTTCTTTCATATCTCTAACTTCAGTAAAATACAAAAAAAGACAGAAAAAGATCTGGTAAGTTAAAAAGGTTCTCTAATAACTTCATGAAAATGTATTTAGTGTGGTTACAGATCATCAACATCACATTTCAGACTCTTACCCAAAAAGGAGTGCCATTAGCAGCAGCAGCATCACTGTTACAGAGATGAGCAATAATCTTGTGATAGTTGAAATACAAAATGAAAGGTAGATTGCTTGTCACTACCAAGAGCAACTGCCAACATTTTCTGAAGGTATTGAATGGAAAAGTGAGTAATGCAGGAAACCGAGCGGTGAAGGAATGAAGTCTTTCCCCTAGGAAGGGGAGACTGCTTAGTTGCCAGGCTGCAGAGGTGGGCAACAGTATAGGTTACACTCCAGAAGGAATCACGGGAATTTCTAGTATTTCAGTTAAGGGAAAATTCTAACTTAGATGCACTGCCAGCCATACTTGCCACCAGCAGATCACAACCAAAGGAGAACAAAAGCAGCCAATATTTTCCCTATGTAAAATAAATTCTTAGCAGTAGTATTACAGTGTCGTGTAAAGTGAAAAGCTATGATATTACATAAATCCAAACTAAAGTACAATAAATAAATTGATTCTGGATTACAACGCGCAGCTAGTTGCCCTGCTGAAGTTTAGGATTCATGTAATTCTTTCTGCAATACACAAGTCATGTGCACACAGCAAGTTATATGAAGGCCATTTGGGAACTGTAAAATGAAAATTCTTGCCCAAGGATGTGTGTTGTAGCCAGGGACCGTTACACAAATAGAGGAAACCGCACAATTATGTCAAGGTTGTCAGGCAACAGAACAAGTCTGGACATGCTATGTTGTGTTGCTGCAGTAGGCAGCTTCTCTATAGCAGTACGCCCATATTGATTGAACTATTAACAGGACGTACATTTTTATAGCAATAAGTAGTCATTCTGAATTACTTTATTTATACTGAGTCAATCCAAACAGCTCATACTGAGTGACAAAAGCATTAAGGCTGTTAGGAATGCAAGAATATTTACATCCAATTTACCCCTAAAGAGTTTGAGTTGTCTGTCACATCAGAATTTTCAAATTCTGCTAAAACTAGAGAATTATCTGTAAATACAAGTGATTTGCTCTCTGCTTCTAAACATAGCTTGCATACCACACATTGCAAATTTTTTCCATAAAGTATGGAAATCAAGATTATGCTACTACAAATAGTTATCAAGTGTTATTTATCCTTTCTCAGCCATCTAGTGGTTCCCTTCCCTAGCAAGGCTTCCCCTGAAGACAGGCAGCATGGCTGTTCACATCAACCTAGCCACATTCTCAGCAAGAAGCTTATTGAGGGAAAGCAGTTATTCAGGCTTCATTGTGCATATTTGATTTTTTTCTTGTTATGAAAAAAGATATGATAGATTGTGATCTCTGTTTTATACTTTTAAGAGAAGTAAATTTTGAACCCAAATTAGTAATAGCAGTAGTCACCCTAGAAAAAGGTATGAAGTGCTGCAATTCTGCTATACTGAGATTATAAACAGAGGCAATTGCTGCATAGACCCCAAACCCTCAACAGCACTTAGCTGCTTTTCTGACGGTTTAGTCAACAAGGATGTGCTGAAGGCTACAACTCAGATGCCACCTGAAGCACTAGGCAATTGCATGTCTACCATGAGCCACAAAGCTCCCGGTGCTGATACAAACTCAAAGCAGACAAGTTGCTCCAGCTACGGCTCCATGAACACTACTCTCAGAGCAAAACTGGACTAAACCCAGAACTTAATAATTTAACTTGGATCAGTGTTATTGGTTTTGTCACCATGAAAAAGTGTGTGGAACTACAACCTCAGATTTGTCACTTAAGGTGACACTGCTCTGACACAGGATTTTCAAACTGAGTGTTTTCCTCTTTTAGCAGTGGTACTCTTGAGCTTGATCTTCTTGATGCAATTTTTTGTTTAGATCTTACTTTCCATCTTGTCAAGGCTCTCAGATTTCTAAAGAATGTGTTTCACTGAGCGACAGGCTGTTTGGAAAATTGTCTGTCCTGAGACTAAACTCATCTGGATGTAGTTTTTGTGAGTTTCGAAAGACAAAGTGTATTTCTCTGCATCTTCCAGAACAGACTGTGAATGACTACAGAACAGACTACACTAAACAGACTATAAGTGACTACATAAGCTTACTTACATAAATATGCCAAACCACTCAGTACAACAAACCAATCTGGATTGAGGCAGATATCTCCCACACTAATGATACAGAGTATAGGTGATGCTATACTTGCTGGGAAGTTAGTAAGGAATGCTTTAGGTGCTGTAATTGGAAATCAGACTCTTCTCACGTGGATGAAACACACCTGCCTCTCCGAGACTCCTTGCAGGACCCTAAGAAAAGGCTGAAGGAGTAGAAGATATTTCTCAGGCACTTAAATTTATGGTAATAAAATAACAGCCTTGTTATTTTTCACATCTCCTGTGAGGATTTCCAGACTATACACAAGTAGGTATAAAACAACAGCTTACTCCCTGAGACACTGCCCTGACCTATTCAGGAACAGTAGAAGGGATCGTCTCTTCTTTGCCTCAGCTTTGCATGTGGGTTTCTCATTCTGCTTTCCAAGAATATTTATACTGAAACAACATAGGAAATTTCAGCTGAGAATGGAAGCAATAGCACTTGCATCTTGACAAATTCTAGGAAATTTTCAATGCATTAAATAGTGTTTTACAGGTTTAACCTGTAATTCCAGATCAATGGTGAATTAAGCCGATTCTTTTTAAAGCCAGCCCAGGACATTGTGAATAAAGGTTCTTACATCAATATTAGAGAGCATTTTTGTGGTATTACACTTTCAGACATCATACCCAATTCAAAAGTATGAAAGTTTGATACATACTGCATTTATTTGATGCCAAATCTGCTTCACTTTGCTCATGGAAACCACTCACTGTTTTCACCGTTGATTTTAAATGATCATACATTGACATCTTGAAAGAATATGCATGTAGTCGAGGAGATGTATGTAGTCTAGCTCCCAGCAATTTACAGAAGTGATAGTTTTCATTAAAATAATCAAAACGAAATCAAGACTATATAACCTGATTATATCTTAGACTGTTCTCCAGCAAGTAATACTAATCTGTGCATTTGAAATCAGAATTTGTATTGTATCAATCAATGCAAGTCCACGAATTCACAAATAATGTTTTACCTTTCCAGCTAATACAAACACAACCTCTAGCCACAGAAACATATTCTTTATCTTTGTTCAACAGGGGACAAATTTTTGTTTTAAACAGGATGCGTGCAGGATAAATTTTGTTTCTGAACGGCAATAACAAGAAGCTTTAAAGTAAATCAGACACCACAAATTCCACAATGCCTTGGAAAGAACACAAGACTCACTGGTACCTAAATATATTCTCTACAGGTAAATGGAACAGGCACCCTCAATGGGAAAAATAACTATACTCCCCCAATAACTCCATGGAATACTCCATTAAATGAGTTTTCTCTCTGATAAGGAAAATGACGGAAATTTATTTTCTCTGAACTGTTGTTTATTAAAAATGCAGAAGATTCTAGACCCCTACTTTAAACAACTACATGGCAAAATTTGATTTTAATGAAAAAATTTTTCTGAAACCTGACTTCAGCATTTTTCAATGTCAGGTATGTGACATTATTTTGTATCACAGTACAGCTATGACATATAAATGAATTATTCAATAATGGGACAAGATATGCATAACAAAAGAGCCTTAGCAGCTCAAACACTTTTACTTTGCTCATTACTGTTTCCCTATAGGTAAATACACTCCTATAGGAGAGTTCTCAAATAGTCTGAATACAGCTGGAAACAGAAACTTAGAATTTATTTCATTGTGAAATTCCTGGAGACTGCATCAAGTTTCAGGACAATCAGTGTTTTAAATGTATTAATATCTCAAATTACATTTCTACATGAGCATTAAAATGCTGGTGCTCTTCATTTTGAGATTCTTTTCACTAAACAACTCATGAGATCCTGATTCACGTTTCAGTTGTATCTGTGTCGGGTGACATATACCATAAGCTTTGGGTGTTTCAGTTTCTTTTTCTCAAAAGTTTGAAACTTATGTTATTAATATTCTAAAAGCTGTGGCACTTTTAAATTGCAGAGATACACATGTTATAGTCATGGGTTAATTAAATCCAAGACAGGCAAGTTAGAACTACATTTAACGTAAAAAAATACAAAAGATAAAAGAAATAAGAGTATGTGACAATGTACTACCTGTTTCTCAGTTGCAAGGTCTTCCATGGACAGTAAGACATCCAGTGAGAAATCCCCTATCTCCACACAATCATGTACCCATTTAGTTAAATATGTTTTTAAATCATTGGTGTAAGCCAAGGTGCTTACTCATAGTTTACCTGACAAGAAGTACAAATTAGCCATTATTTAGGACTATGATGCCACAGTTAAGTTGGTTTTGCTCCACTAACTATCCTAGGCTTCTTCACTTTATACTGCAATCTCTAACCCAGAATTTAAAATCTATGTATGAATTTACATTAACATAGTAATCATTCCACATAACAGCCATAAATGTATTGGTTGCTAAAACACTTAGCATTTGTCTCAAAATCCATACTCATTTAAGAAAGATTAAGACTTTAAATCAGTAAATCAATAGTTTTAAGAATATCTGCAAAGGTAACAATATTGCTCTCACTATATTAATATGGAAACTAATCAAAGCAACATGGCCTCTGTAGAACAGCTCTAAGGAATAAAATAATAACATAAACTAAAATAATAAACTAAAATAATAAACTAAAATAATAAACTAAAATAATAAACTAAAATAATAAACTAAAATAAAATCATTTTTTATATTAAAGTCTTTAAGAGCATCCCTGATTTCCAAGTTACCATCCTGGTGGCCTTGGATGTATGATGACCCTTGATTTATCATGGCAGAAGAAAACACAGTCCTTTTAAGAGTTCCAGAAACATGCTCTGATAACCTGAGTTGATCAGGACAGAACCACCAGAGATTGACACATACAACACTCACCAGCCCATAAACTCCTCATGCAGCAGCTCCAGGCAACCAACAATGAATCAGGGCGAGGAATCGTACTTCTGTCTGCACTGCCCACACTTTGACAGCAGTGTCAAAGCAGGCGCTGCACAGGCAAGCCCCAGCCACCCAACAAGGAGCCAGGCAGCCACACAAACCAGGTTGATTCCCAGAGCACACAAGCAAAGCTGTTAACCACACTACACATAACTGAGAAAGTGCCCAGGGTAGCCTGTGAATATAGGACAAATCAGATTATCCATACGTAGGATCATGCTTGAACCAATACAGCAGTTAAATTATGTTCCTGTTCCTAAATTAGTGCCTGCCTCTGGTAAATAGCCCAAATGCCTGAGTATTATACTTCGATGATGTTGAATGTGGTACAGATAGTCATGTCTGCAGCTAAAGTAATCTCAGACTTTCTTTCAAGAACACGAAGTCAGTTTTCTATAGCTTTAGTGACACATTTGGACCACGCATTTTTCATCTCAGACTAGAGTACAGAAGTTTCAGCTAAAACTGGTCAGATATTTCCAAAAATAAGGCTAGAGAAAATATATTTCAAGTATATTAAATCAATCTTAGGACCCTTTTGCAGTACGGTTTTAATATTTAGCCTGGGATAGGCATTGCCTCAGTGTCAGAGGTGTGACTACCACTGTCCTCTGTGAAAAACTGCCCAAGTTCTAAAGTTGAAACTAAAATAGAAACTATATAAACTCTAAAAAGCATGATGAGGAGCACTGGACCATGAAATGTGAAGCAGGAACACAGGAGAAACAGCTTGTAAAGACGAAGCTGCTTCATGGGCTAAGAGCTGGCATCAACAGTGGGACGAGAGAGAAGAGGAAAGATGAGGGGACGTAATGAGGTAGGAAAAAGTGCACAGTTTGGACAGGAACAGAATCAGGAGATACTGAGGAGCAGGGGTAAGGACAGAGAGTGGGGAACTATGAAGAGAAAAGAAATAAAGGGTCAAAAAAACGTGAAGCTGTTACAGAAAGGGACAGAATATGGGTAGATTTCAGACAAAGGGGAAAAGCTTGGTATTTTGAGAATGAAAAGAGAATGTACAAAGCCAGTAGGAGCATTTAGTGTTTTCCCTTTTCCGTAACAGCCTAATGTGAGCAACACAAGGAACACAGACTAGGCAAAGAGTATGGTAGAAAGAGACTTTAGCAAAAGGAAAAGTACAGCAAAAACAACGGCAAAGTAACAGTTGTCATTCCAGAAAAGGAAATTGAACCAATTATTCCACAGCCCCAGTATCATTTTGTTGTCTTGTGCTATTATCTCAAAAAAACAACTGACAATGTTTGTTTCCATCTTCACCTGTGGCAGGTCAAAATACAGCTTCACATAGCAGGAGAGGGTAAATGCTGTTACTTGATCAGGCATTCCTCAGTTGCTGCTTCATTTCAGGCAGATGATAGACAAAATTCTAAGAAGAAATTAGTTATTAGAAGGCAGACAGCAAACAAAGAAGGGACCCGTAAGAGAAGAGATCAAATGAGGCACAAAAACAGTCACCTCAAGGTGAAGGCAATTTAACGATACATTGAAGAACTGCATCCTGTAAATGACAGTCACAAAGTTCTGTGTAATAACAGATTTCCTTTGAGATTGATTGCATTTCACCAGTCTCTCATTTCACCAAGCAGTCAGTTTGAGATTGCCTGCAGAGCTCTCATAACTGCAACTGAAGGCAAGAGGACTTAGACTTGGGAAGGAACAAGTGCTGTAAGTGCTAGAATTCTGGAGCATTTGCATTTCAACCTTCATATATAATTTCTGTGTAAAATATGGATTAACTGGGTTAGAGTTCCATAGAAAATTTGTATATAATTTACTGTTAATGCCTATATCATAACATTACTCACTAAAGGTTAATTACAGGTGCACTGGTAACCTTAATACTGAAGTTCTTTGTTTAACCCTACTTTGGGGTTTCCTAAAGTAAGCTTACTTTCCTTCCTTTTTTATTTTACTGGAGGATTTTTTAAATTTTATAACTTGATTCAGCTAGGTACTGTGGCTACAATACTATTGCATTATAGAAAAAATAAGTCTTGGGACATCTGTAACAAATCAATATAAGAGAAAAAAACAATACAAACAACATTAATATTATTTAAATATACCTAAACACCTATTTAGAGAGCAAGTATCTAATGCTTGTCTTTGCTATTCTTCAGGGTTTTTTCAGAACACCCCATTTGGGCCGTGGCACAAGTGAGAGCCCCTCCTATGGTTTTAGCAGTCTGTAACTGAAGGAGTGTGACTACCATGACGGTCATCATGAGGGCTGGTCATCATGAGGGCTGGTCATCTAGGAGCCACAACTGGACTGATCCAACCTGTTCAACTACAGACTTGAAAAAACTTGTTAAAACTTATACTAGCCTATAGCTGTAACACTTTCAATGTTTCTTTCCAGGCAGATATATCATATTAAAATAATGTTGTTAAAACACTGACATACAAGCAGTCTTGTTTCCTACCCCACAGCCAACACCTTAATGTTAGAAGCTTGCCACTGGCCTTCAATCTCCTCATTGTAAAGTTGAAGGAAAAAAGATGTTAAAACAATTGAAAACAACCAGGATTTCAAGTGAACTTTTTCAATATAACACTTGCGTGCAGTTAAAAAACATCAGTGAAGTCAGTGGACATAATCAGGGGTTCTTCTGACCTAAATAAAATTACACTTCCTGAACAAATAAAATATTATTTGCTCAAGTAGGTTTCTACTAGATTATTTGTTCAAAATTAATGCAGCTGGTTCTGTGTACATTAACAGGTGTTCAGAAAATGGTCATTACCACATTTTTTTATAAAACTAAGCATGGATTACACAAAAGGAATTTTTGCTGGATTTCTTTATCCACAACTCGGTAGTCTAAGAATCTAGTGCACAATAAAGTACACTTACCTAAAAGTATTTATATTATGAATGTCATTGATATAATTTTAAACTGTCATTTGCAAATTAAAATATTTGAAATTCTCTATTACAATTATTGTAGGTTGACCCCAACCAGCATCTTCCAAACGGAAGAGAGAGATCAGAAGCATTGCTAGCTTTATGCTTACCTGAGTGTTAGGATGAGAATTAGATGTAATTGGACTCTTGCACTTGCAGAAATGTCACAGAGCAGTACAGCTGAACATGCTAAAAAAAATCCTGTTTAAATGGCTAATTGATACTGGAAGTTGATCAAGAGCAATCCAGATGAAGTTAGGGGACAGAAAGTAAAAGAATTTGTAAATACAGTACCAATGGCATTTGTGAATCCTTTGGTTCAAACAGAAA
Source organism: Steatornis caripensis (assembly GCA_013398225.1). Lineage (NCBI taxonomy): Eukaryota > Metazoa > Chordata > Aves > Caprimulgiformes > Steatornithidae > Steatornis > Steatornis caripensis. The sequence continues at coordinate 163,142 of VZSC01002982.1, forward strand.
TCACTATGTATAGCAAAATCATCTTCAGGTCTACAAGTATCCAAACCCAGTGGACTTCCAGGCACACTTTAAAATTAGTTTCTCAAACTTACCTGGCTTCTCTTGTTACAGAGACTATAGTTTCAGGGAGTTTTCTCCCAATGCATTAATGACAATTGTGAATTCCAGCTGGCACTTACAAACCAGGAAAAAACCCTACAAAAAAACACGTTAACTACAGTCACTTCTTCTGTACTCAGAGACAGACGAGCACAGGTCTAGCCATTCAGCTATGTAACAGGAATACAGCCACATCTGGGAAGAAACTTCTTTGGTCCTGGAGACTTACTTTAGAGCCGTTGTCATGGTGAAAGTGTCACACAGTACCTGCATTCATTTTACTCCACCTTAGGGCATGACTGATTTAACTCGAGCTTAGTCGCCCTAAAGGGCCATACGGCCAAGAAGAGTAACAGAAACAGCTGTACATGAATTTATTTTCCTGAAGTACAAAAAAGGGGATAAATAAGATATAGTTAAAAACAGCTCATAAAAACACGTTCTGGGCAAACAAGTAACAGTGCTGATGTTGCAAGAACAATGATAACTTTGGTCACGACGTGAAACAGATGTAAACATGCTGGCACACCAGGTGAAAAGCAGTTTGAACCATGCCTTTAATCTGCACGATAGTAGCATATGACCGCCCGGAACGGGCAGGCCAAAATCTCCGATCAGATTCCAATAAATTACATAAATAGGAGCGGGGCCGGGCGCCTCCCTGCCGGTCGGCGGCGTGCCCCCGGGCGAGTCCCTCACACGTCGGGGTAGCCGCAGTAGTAGACCGCGGTGCTGGCGTCCGACACGGCCGCCGAGATGGGCCCCGCGCCCTCGGGCGCCGGCAGCCCGGCGGCGTCGTGGCCCGCGAAGGGCAGCCCCAGCTCGGGCTTGCAGGCGAAGCGCAGGTACTGCTCGAACTCGGCGCGGTCCACCTCGCCCAGCAGCTCCTCCTGCGGCAAGTGCTCCAGCTGCTCCCGGCACGGCGCCGCCTCGGGCGGCGGCGACGGCTGCCCCACCGCCCCCGGCGGCAGCGGCGGC